>CM076578.1:869593380-870033253 GCA_034641835.2 Pinus albicaulis | reverse complement strand
TCAACTCACTTTAATAAAATAAAGTGCTTCCTAGTAGATGAACGTTATAACTTAAAAGGGAAAGCCTTGGGGGTCCACACACACATGAGAGAGGCCTCACGTAGGCTCCTAAGGTAACTGCGCAGGTCAAGGAGGAGGTCAAGCACGCAGTTAGGGTTTTTGAGGGAGCTAGCACTATAAAAGGTGGGGGTTTCACTCCATTTGGCATTATTGATATGTTGATGATATTGAGAGCTAGACTTCTGTCTACTTCAGCACGCCGGTTGTTTAGTCGGTCTGCAGCACTGTTTAGTGCGAACTGAGTGTCTCCGGTCGAAGATCTCGCCCTTGGCCCCGGGGGACTTCGAGTGCCTGCTCGGGCAAGGTATTTCCTTCAGTTTCAGCAGTTGATTTGCAGGGGATTTTGGTGGAGGTTTTGCAGAGGGGCTGGCCTCTTAGAGTGACTGCGTAGTCCAGGAGAGAGGACGCAGTTTCAGGAGGGAGGACGCAGTCAGTGTTTGAGCAGCGCTGTTGTGGGTGATTTTGTGGTGGCTTCAGCGTATTTCAGCCTTGGGGAGATTGTTGATTCAGGCGGAGGGTGTGCAGAAGGATTTAGGCCCCTTTCTCACCATATTTCTTGAGCTTCTGCGTTGTTCCTGGGAGAGACAGCGTTCTCATTAAGGAGGGCTTCATTGGTGGATTTTCGGAGGTGGAGCATTTGCTTCACGGTTTCTGGGTTTTGTCCGCAGTGGTGAGTACAGACAGCCTTCCGATTTTCAGCTCATTCCGGTGAGGGGATCAGACCCTAGTTCCAGTACATTGCAGCAGCAGCTTTCTACGGCAGTTTTCTCCAGCAGCTAGGACGCAGTCTCTATTGTAGCCATTTCTTATTCTGAGAGGGTCTTCACTTGCCTAGAGCAAGGATAGGTGCACTCATTATGATTATCTCTTGTACCCATATATGTATTCTCAGATTAATAAAATGGCTTAGCGTTCTGGTATTTTATGTGTACTTGTTCCATATTCTAGTTGAGGTGATTTGGTGGTGGTTTCAGCGTTTTTCAGTCTTGGGAGATTGTTGTTTCAGCCGGAGGTTTTGCAGGAGGGTTGCATTTCGGCATATTTCTTGAGCTCCTGTATTTGTTCTTGGGAGAAACCGAGCGTTTTCATTGAGGGGCTTTATTGGTGGATTTTACGGTGGGCTTGTTTGCTTCACGGTTTCGTTTTTATAGGGAGGGGTGAGTACGGTGACCCTCCGATTTTCCGTTCATTCCGGTGGGGATCGACCCCTAGTTCGAGTACATTCGAAAGCTTTCTCACAGCCGATTTCTCAGCTAAGACGCGATCTCTGTTGTAACCATTTTTATTCGAAAGGTCTTGGCTAGCTAGAGCAAGGACAGAGTACACATTATTCTGATTATCTCTTAGCCCATATATATGTTCTTTCCAGATGGACTCAATGACAGCGTTAATAGTACCTGCTATTACTTGTTCCATATTCTAGTTGGTTTCACTCCATTTGGTATTATTGATATGTTATTGATATTGAGAGCTAGACTTCTATCTACTTTAGCACGCCGGTTGTTTAGTCGGTCTGCAGCACTGTTTAGTGCGAACTGAGTGTCTCCGGTCGGAGATCTCGCCCTTGGCCCCGGGGGACTTCGAGTGCCTGCTCGGGCAAGGTATCCCTTCAGTTTCAGCAGTTGATTTGCAGGAGATTTTGGTGGACGTTTTGCAGAGGAGCTGGCCTCTTAGAGTGACTGCGCAGTCCAGGAGAGAGGACGCAGTTTCAGGAGGGAGCACGCAGTCAGTATTTGTGTAGCGCTGTTGTAGGTGATTTTGTGGTGGCTTTAGCGTATTTCAGCCTTGGGGAGATTGTTGGTTTAGTCGGAGGGTTTGCAGGAGGATTTAGGCCTTTCCCGGCCTGTTCTTGGAAGCACGCGGCTGTTCTAGGAGAGAGCAGTGACTCATTGAGAGGCTTTATTGTTGGATTTTTCGAGGTGGGCATTGCTTACGGTTTAAAAGGTTTTGTCCAGGAGGGGTGAGTACGAACTGACCCTCGATTTTCGATTCATTAGGTGAAGTTGACCCCTAGTTCCGGTACATTGCAGCAGCCGACTTTCTCAGCCAGTTTTCTCCGACGGCTAGGACACCGGAGTCTCTGCCCCAGCCATTTTGTATGAGAGGGTCTTCACTTGCCTAGAGCAAGGATAGGTGCACTCATTCTGATTATCTCTTGTACCCATATATGTATTCTCAGATTAATAAAATGGCTTAGCGTTCTAGTATTTTATGTGTACTTGTTCCATATTCTAGTTCCGGCATTTTGTTCTATATAGCTGCTTGTTTGTTTTGCTGTGTATTACTGTTTATTTCCCATTGGGAATATTACATTCCGTCAATTTTGAGCTAGATGGCTTCTCATCGGCTGAGAGATCATGATAGGTTGGACGGTGTGTCCAACTTCATCATCTGGAGGGCCAATATCCTATCAGTCTTGGATGAGTAAGAAATCAAGAACCATGCGGAGAATGTCCTAGCTGAGCCTGCAGGTCCTGATCCTTTGAAGAAATTCAATGAAAATCAAGCGCGGGCAAATCGTTTGATTATGGACAGAGTAAAAGATCACGTCGTGCCACACATTGCCGGGAAGAAGACGACAAATGAGATGTGGACTGTAGAAATTTCTAAATCTTAATTCTTATGGAGAAATTATTTCTGTTAATCAGGTTAAGCTTCTCCTACTTATACAAGTTATCAACTGAATAAATTCAAGTTAACATCAAAGCAAGACACATAACAGATCTCTACCAATTCAGATCTAGAATAAGCACATGCACACATAGACAAAGTGACACAATTATTTCTGGACAAACTGTCTCCGGAAAAACCCAATGTGGGAAAACCGGTCTCTGGCTACTAGAGGGCTCTATTATTAAGAATATTTTTGAATACACAACTCTGGGTTCCAGATCTGGAATACCTTACAGAGAAAACTCTAGATATGCAGCACCTGGCTGATCTAAGACCAGCAATACTGACTGATCCACACCCTCGAACGGGATTTACAGAACTCAGCCAGATCTAGGCCTAGAAACCCCAGAAATGCCCCTGAAAGACATTACGTTAGCCTCTGAAGGCCTCCAAATTCTCAGCGCTGTCATTGGAAGGATTGCATTACCCCAGACTGGGTGACGCAGTCACTACGCTGCCCCTAAGGGTCTCTGCATAACCCCTGAAGGGTTTCCTGAAAATCACACTGTCCTTTTTGCTGCTGCTGCCAACTGCATCTGCTGCTGCTGCCTTCTGCTGCTACTGCCGTCTGCTACTGCTGCTGCTACCTTCCTCTGCGCTGTCTTTCCTGTTCTCGTCTCTGCTTCTTGTGTATTCTAGACCCCAGGATCAGATCACCCCTTGGTCTAAATTCCCCTCTCTGCAACTGAAACACTTGAGAATTCTTAGCAACCCCGCCCTATAATCTCAGCTTAGCTTCAGTGCTCTACCTCTGTGTGTCTTACAAATGACCCCAAGCCTTTCCTTTATACTTTTCTCGTTGACAAATTAACGGCCAAGATTAAATCTTTAATCAATGGCTAAGATTAAAATAAAGCTTGATCCGTGTGACTTAAAAGACAATTTCATCACATGTTTAATTAAATTCACTTTAATTATTTTATTTTCCTAAGTTTTAACTTAGGAAATACAATAAAATAATTAATTAAATTAATATCTCGTAAACCAAATGAAATTTTCCAAATCCATTTCTAGGTCTTGTAGATCAGGTGAACTCTAGTCCTTCCTCAAAATTTGGGACCTAGAGCACAACTAATGCTACCCCAAATACACAAAATCTCAACATGGACCGCATTGGAGGCGATGTATCAGGGAAGCTTCGTTCAATGAAAAATGCTTCTAGAGAATGAGATAAGGCTATTCCAGATGCAGAAGGGTGAGGAGATAGATCCCTTGCTTTTCTGATTTCAGACTATCCGAGATCAACTAATTTCCATGGGTGCACCTTCGGACGAAGGGCTCTTGGTAAGCATTGCCTTGAATGCAGTCACCGAGGAGTGGGAAGCGTTTGTCCAAAGCATATTGGGTAGGGCAGTGTTACCATCCTGGGCGAACATGTGGGCAGTCTTTTGCCAAGAGGAAATCAGGAGAATCACCAAGAGGTAGAACAACATCAGTGGACCTGTCAAGGTGAAGAAAGAAGAGGAAGATGATGCAGCCCTTGCATCGAAGGAACGAAGACAGCAAGGGAAGAAGAAGAGGGACCTATCGAAGGTCCGATGCTTTAACTGTGGCGAAATTGGACACTTCGCCAACACTTGTCCTAAGAAGAAGGACAAAGGAGCTTCTGATTCCAAGGCAGCAGCAAAAAAGGAGGATGGGAGTGATGATGACGTAGCCATGGGTGCTTATGAGCCACGTAAGTGGGGTGACATGGATCTGTAGAGCAGCTACAGATGGTGATGGCAGGATCCTTGACTAAGCCCAACTATTGGATAACATACGAGCTACGGGAGCCTAATAACGATAGCGGGACAAGTAGATGGATGCAGGAGATCACAGTGAAGCGGAGGGCAGTGCTGAGATGTTGTAGAGGGAGCAACACAGTGCAAAGGCGAAAACAACATAGAGGCAGTAGCGCAGAGGCTGATGGGACTTCAGCAGCGCAGAGAGGTAGTGTTCACGCAGTGCAAAGCTGTAGTAGTGCAGTGGCTTCAGGAGGATAGCGTAAAGAAGCAGCCAAAGGAGTTTTAGTGATGGGATGCAGCCTAACTTGTCTGTCAACGATTGGGCAGGAATCTTTCAATTGCTTACTTCTCGGCAACTAAGTTGCAATGTAGCAGTTAGCAGTGGCAATGCTATGGGCAGCATGATGCAACAAGTTGAGAGGGAGCTGCAGTACATATGTGGTAGTGTCAGTGGCAGTGACATGGGCGACAATATAGAGAGTAGCAGTGCAGTGGAGGGAGGGCAACAAGCCAAGCATCAGCAGCACAGATACCAATGCCAAGATCTTGTGATACATGGTGTGGATGTATTGCTAGAGCACACTCAGTGCTAAGAGGGGGTGTTGATATTTTGTGTATTGGGGTAGCATCGGGTGTGTACTAGCCCTGAAACTTTGTGAAGGGGCTAAGAAACACATCACCTCCAAAACCCAGAAAGCGTTTGGAGAAATTTCATCTTATGTGTGAGATATTAAAATAATTAATTTTTTTAATGAGGACCCTAAATCTAAACTTAGGGAATTAGAAAAATTAAAGTGAATTAATTAAACACATGTGATGAAATGTTCTAAGTGACGCGGATCAAGCAGTCCTTTAATCTTAGCCATCGATAAGAGATTAAATCACGGTCGTTGATGTGTCAACGAAAAAGTACAAGAGAAAGGCTTGAGGGTTAGTTGGTGACACACACATGGAGGCAGAGCTGAGAAACTGAGCTAGAATTCTAGGGCAGTGTTTGCTAAGAATTTCTGGAAGAGTTTTCTGCAGCGAGGGTTAGTATTGGCTAAGGGGATGATCTGACCCTGGAGCCAAGAGTTAGCAAGAGGCAGAGGAGTAGCACAGAGAAGCAAGGGCAGCAGCAGCAGCGACGCAGGACAGAGAGATTCAACCGCTACGCAGGCCCAGGCGGGGCAGCCTTGCAGTTTGAAGAGGCCACCAGGGTTACGCAGAGGCCTTCCAGGGCAGCGTAAGGACTGCATCACCCAGTATGGGGTTACGCAGTCCCCTTCTGAGCAACGCAAGGGCATGCAGAGCCTAGTAGGGCTGACGCTGGGGCTTCAGGGGCAGTGCCGGGGTTTATAAGGCTAGAAATTGGCTGAGTCTTGTAAATCTCATTTGAGGGTGTGGATTAGTCAAGGTTTTGGTCTCAGAACAACGGGTATTGTTGCAGATCTATTATTTTCTCTGTCGGATTAACCAGTTGGGTGCCCAAATTTGTTGTACTCAGATTCTACATAATAATAATAAACCCTCATATCTGCTGCACTGGTTTTCCCCCATTGGGTTTTTCCGGGGACATTTGTCCGAAAAATCTGTGTGTCACTTTGTTGAATGAAGGTACTATTCAGTAAATGATTTGTATGTGTGTAGGTTGTTAGTTGTGTTTACTTCGGTATTTTCTAGAAATAACTTGTATAATTTAATCACAAGCAGGAGAAGTAAACCAAGATACTACAGTAGGATTTCTGCATTATTGTATTCAGAAATTTTCACAGGGGATTCACATTTTAGGTGTTCTCATTTCCCTGTTTCATGCAACTTAACTTAGAACTAGGTACTATTTATATGGGTCTTGGTCCTCATTGTAATCACTCTGAATGTATACTCTCCAAAAATGCAAGGAAATCAATCATGCTTAAAGTGGAATTGTATATTTCTCTACTATACATCCAGTCTATATGTTTTATGTGGTGTGCAATATGTGAGTGTGTTTTCTACAGTTATTAACTGCACAAAATCAACCCTCTTCTACCATCTCAACTTTATTTTAAACTAGTTTGGTTTATAAAGGAGCCAATCGCCTCCATTTAGTTCACTCTAAAGCTGTATAATGTACAGTAACACGTATATTTTCCCTAGCTGAATAGGGATTTCTCCTCCCTTATTTATCAAATGCTTTATCAAATAAGCTAGCTTTTGAGGGGAAATTTTATGGTCAATATCCTCAATTTTGTTGAAGGATTAGGAAGAGAACATGGCCGTACTACGTATGTGCAATACATTAGCTGAGAGGAACACAATACTCAACCCTAAATCTAGATTGCATAAGAAAATAACAGTTAAAGTTACCTTTGATATCATTACAATTTTCTTTTTATGCAGTTTTTTTCCAATTTGGTCTTTCAGGGGAAACTAAGGTGTATCATATCCAACATTCTGAAATCACAATGAGATGTATTAGATTTAATCAACTGCTATTATCTTATCCTGATAAATCACTATATTCTAATACTCAAATATTCTTGAAAGCCTATAAAAGGTCACACTGGGGTGACAGAAAATATTTATGATCTTATAGCTTCTTGCTTTCTTGGGAATCTTCTTGTTTTCTTTATTTCTTTTAAATAGATAAAAGGAAATAGTGGATTTGTTTATTATCATATTGCAGAGAAAGATAGATGACACTACCTAGTAACGTGAGCAAAAAACCAATCCTTTTTGTAGTCACTGACTCCAACTCTATACACAAGGTCACCGCTAGGATACATATCTGCATATCTTTCCCACAGTCCATACTGGCGGAACCTGTCCAAACAAACTCATTTAGTAAAATCAGTGTAAAATTTTAAATTTTACCTTCTTATCTAGCATGAGGTATTTGATCAAGTTGGAAAACCTGCCTATGTAGGCTGCACATGAAATATTGTGGCTTAATGTCATATCTTATTAGCAAATGCATAGAAATCAGTGACTATTAGTTGGAATTTTCTTTATATTGGATAGTCAAAGGAAAGATTATTTGATGGAGCTTTCTGGATTATTGAGAATCATGATAGCTTGTGCACATACTTCCTTCAACACTTCCCTTGTGACATTGTTGACCACCATTGGTGGGTGCTGAGGCATCTTGAGAAGGGTTTTTCTTCTGCACACTTGCTTGTTGTTGTTACCCCTAAAACACATCACCATAGGGGAATTTTCTCTATGGTTTATTATCGGTATACCACGGTTCTATGATGTGCATTATCTTCCTAGTTGGCATTATCATCTCTCGTTTAGAGTCTAGATGCTTGCATATAGCACATGTGGTGTTTAAGGATCCTTCATAGCATTGCTCATTCATCTGATTGGCCCTTAGCACATTTATCGAGATGGGGATACCCATCAACTATGGGTTTCCCTAGGCATTAATGCTTAATTATGATCCCTTGATGTGGTGGATTGGTTGTTTTGTATGTTTTACATGGGTTCCTAAGGTTTCACTTGGATGTAATATTCCCAATTAGCCTTGCTAATTGGAATATCTCATTTTTGTTTAATTTTGCCGCTTTAGTTGGAAATAATAAATAAAGTGAGAAATAAGAGGGGTCACCTCACTTTAGTCACCTCACTTTATAAAATAAAGTGTTTTCCTAGTTGATTAACGTTATAACTTAAAGAGAGGGCCTTGGGGGTCCACACGTATATGAGGGGAGGCCTCACGCTGACCCAAGGTAAACTGCGCAGGTCAAAGGAGAGTTAAGTTTTGGAGGGAGTTTGGCATTATAAAAGGAGAGGTTCTCACCTCATTTGGGCATGCATATTTTGATATTGATATTGAGAGCTAGACTTTTGTCTGCTTCAGCACGCCGGTTGTTTAGTCGGTCTGCAGCACTGTTTAGTGCACGAGTGTCTCCGGTCGGAGATCTCACCCTTAGCCTCGGGGGACTTCGAGTGCCTGCCCTGGTAAGGACATTTTTGGTTTCACCCTTAGCTTCGGGGGACTTCGAGTGCCCGCCCTAGTAAGGTTAATTTCTGAGTTCTATCTTTCAGTTTCAGTAGCAGTTTCAGGTGGAGAGTCGGAGAGGAAGAAGCCCTCTAGTGGCTGCGCAGATCTAGCAGGAAAAACGCAGTTTCAGCAACAGGAAGGACGCAGATCAGTTTGGAGTGAGGACGCTGTTCCAGTAGGAAGAGGAAGGACGCAGATCTGAAGGCACGGTGATAGATCCAGCCTTGGAGATTGTAGATCTGAGCAGATATTTGCAGATCTGGTTCTGTAGGTTGCAGATCTGGAGGGGTAGCACTAGATCCAGCTTGGGAGATTGCAGATCTGAGGAGATATTGGCGGATCCAGCCTAGATCTGAAGAGATAACATCAGATCCAGCCTTTGAGGTTGCAGATCTGAGGAGATATTGGCAGATCTAGCATAGATCTGAAGAGCTAGCAGCAGATCTAGCCTTGTGGGACGCAGATCTGGAGAGATAGTAGCAGATCCAGCCTTGTATGACTCAGACCCAGCAGATCTGGGCAGAGAGGACGCAGATCCAGTCAGGGAGGACGCAGATCTGATGAGTAGGGTCTTTATGTGGGGTTCTGGCAGCATTTTTCAGTGTTTTCAGCCTTGAGGAGTTGGTCATCTCATCTGGAGGATTTGTGGGTAGATCCGGCCCTTTTGCCAGCATATTTCTTGAGCTTCTGAGCTGTTCCTGAAGGCACAGCGTTTTTGTAGGAGGAGGGTTTCTGGGGGCGATTTTCGGAGGTGGTCCATTTGCTTCACGGTTTCTGGGTTTTGTCCGGAGCAGCGAGTATAGGTGATCTGTAGATTTTTAGCTCATTCCGGCAAGGGGATCAGGCCCTAGCTTCAGTTCACTCCAGCAGCAGCAGTTTACGGCAGTTTCTTCCAGCAGCTGGGATGCAGTTTCTGTAGTAGCCATTTCCTATTTTCTGAGAGGATTCTTCACTTGCCTTGAGCAAGGATAGGTGCCCTCATTCTGATTTTCTTGTACTCCTCTCTATATACTTTCAGATTAATAAAATGGCTCAGTTTTCTGGCATTCTATGTGTAATTGTTCCATGATCTGGTTCAGCATTGTATTTTCTATATCTGTCTGGCATATTTCTGTTTATTACTGGTTATTTCCCTTTGGGGATATTACAGTGGTATCAAAGCATAATTCTGGCTCAGCCTGTGGTCTATGACATCGAGAAAGAGATCATACAGAGCAATAGCAGTTGCAATTCCAGAAACGCAGTTGGAAAAAGGGCCAAAATAAAAAGGGTCAAATTTTGAAGTTTGGAATTAGGAAAAACGTTTTCTGGGTTTTTCTGGGTTTTGGGTGAGGATCACTTTCCCAAATTCCTAGAATTTTCCGAGTAGTTTTCAGTGGGTAAATCGGAGGCCGAAGTTAAGCAACAGTATGGTTTTGCAGCAACCGTGCAGTTTCTGAGGAGCCTGTAGACACATAGCAGAAAGAGCTGATGGCAGGTGATGTGGATAAGAGGAGATTTAGAAAGACAGATCAGCAGAATCCAATGGAGGACATGATTGTGAAGTTGGCGGAGAAGATGGATACATTCATGCAGGATGTAACCAAGAGATTTGCAGCCGTAGAGGTCAGTCAGAGAGAACTCCCTAGGAGTTTTCAGATCGTTCGGTATGATGCCACTCGGCATATAGATTCATGTACACCCACACGTCCCACTATGCCCACATTCTTGCCAGAGGACATAGGAATAACTTTAGTACAGCGAGAGGTAGATCCGGCTCGGATGGCTGACATTCTTGCAAACTATCATGCTCTAAGACAGGCATTCATGGATGCTCTCCCCTTCTAGGAATATATCCAGATCTGTTATGGCATTAGACTCCATGATCAACACCAGGGGCACCGGCATCATCATGGTGGAGACCACCACCGCACAGCTAGCAGAGATTATGATCAGCTCCAGCGTGATAGTAGACCTCACAACTTTCAGAGAGGGAACAAGCACTCACGTGATAGGGACCTACAGCGCACAGTGGACAAGTTGGACACCTCTTTCCAGCTTGACCGAGTATCGGAGAGAGAAACCATTAAAATGGTTACCTCACACTTGGAGGAAGAAGACACACAGGATTGCAGGGAGCCTGAGGTTACACCTAGTGTGACGCAGGACTCACCATTATTGGAGACCTCCTTGACCGTGTCGGTTGATATCGTAGTAGAGGAGATAGAGCCTACTCCGGTAGAGCCATCCACTGAGGTGATGACTGGAGCCATGTCTGAGTCTTCGGGTGGTAGCAGCATACAACAGATGGGTGAGGTATCAGGAGATATATCCACTATCGATGAGGCACTTGGAGATACAGAGGTGTCGGATGATGGTCGCAGACAGCGGTATCATCGGCTTCGGACGGACCTTCGAGCTTTGAGGGAGAAGGCCGCGTCAGTACGGGAGACCATTTTGTTGCAGGACCAGGAGCTGGAGGGTATGAGAGTGACTTGTGCCAAGTCGGCGGCCAAGTTGGTCCACATTGGGGAACAACTGGATTCCCTGATGGTACAACCAGAGGGCACGAGGGAGCGTCAGATCATTCCCCTTCAGGCATGCATGGATGGAACTAGCAGTATTGTTGGGTCATCTCTTCCCGTTGGAGAGAGAGAGGTAGAGCCACCTAGTCAGGTCTCATATGTTGACTTGGATAGTGGTATGAGACGATCAGAGTTGCACCGGGTACAGCAGCCACGTGTTGAGATTGGATGGCGAGAGATTTTGAGTTGGTATTCGGTGGAGCAGACTATGGATGAGAGGGAGGTCTCAAGGAGAGATCTCGCTGGAGATGCACTTCGACACACCATGGGGTGCAATGACTTTCTTCCCTTCTCACAAGAGCAGATAGAAGATGGGGGACATCTCTGGATGGATAACGTCTCTCATGCTTGTGTTGGACATCCCTTGAGCCATACACACCATGATGGGAGGTTTTTGCCTACCACCTATTTGAGTCTTGATAGGGTCTCATTGATCCTTGAGAAGTTTATATTCCAAAATCCCATGAAGTGCAAAATCAGAAATTTGATTTGGGAGGATGGTAGTACCGGGATGAGGAGAAGGAGGCATCCACAAGTGATTGAGTGGATGGGGATGATGAGCGAGGAGCTAGGAGGCTACTTGCAGATCTATGACACCAGGCAGCAGGAGGCTTGGCTGCGCTGGTTACTCTTGAAAGAGTTTGGCCATCACTTGGCAAACACTCTTCCTAAGAGTAGGAGGATGGGGAAAAGATGGATGGATACTTGCATCATGGAGCAACATAGAGTATGGATGCATGGTGTTGATGTGTTACTCATATCATTCATTGTGTCTTCATCACATGAGTTGTTTGATGGAGGTATGGAGAGGCAACACAATGTCTTGTTGCTTGGGTTGTTCCTAGGAGAGCAAGGGCAGATTTGCTCTCACACTTTGTATGATGTTGCGGGAGAAGGAGATGGCACAATCTCCATGGTCTTTGATTGGGAAGCACTTCCACCTTGGGAGGTATTCCATATTTATTGCAGCATTATTAGAGGAGTCTTTGACAAGGAGCATGTCAAAGAACAGAGTCTTGTACTGACAGGAACTCATTTGCATGAGCTCACGGCGTTGTCACCTTGGAGCAGAACATTATGGAGGAAGTATGCGCAGCAGAGATATGGTGGATCTATAACCCATAGGTCCCAGGATCACTTCATATTTGTTGCACTTACAAGAAGTAATGGTGATAGAGACATCTATGGCCTATTCTTCTTGACTTGGGTTTCCAAGCATAAGGAGGATTATCTTCTTGCACCACATGAGACCTTCGGCATTTCCTTCATTTGCTGCTGATCATGTCTTCATTTGCTGATATATATCAGATTTGTATGGGAGGCTCGATTATGAGGGAGACACACGAGTTGGATGTGTCTTTGAGTGGGAAGAACTTTCACATTCTCTGCACTACATGTTCTAATGAGAGCATGGGAGGAGGCATGGCCGCCACTACTACATATGAGTTCCCTTTTGAGGGGGGCCATGAGACTGATATTCATCCATTGTACAGCCATGGGCAAGTGTTTGGACTTATGTTGTTTTTATATTCAGCCATTTACTATCCATTAGTAGATGGGATGGATCTTGCACATTGCTTGCCATGTGATTTTCTGAGGTCGCAGTGGATGAGACTGCGCTGTATCCTTGTGAGGGATTGTTTGCATTATGCATCCTCATGTAACACCTTCAGCAAACATCTCATTAGGATGATCCATGAAGCACATGTCCTATTCTTCATGGATGAATTGTTTGGGGCCAGCTTGTTCTTCGTTGTTGGAGGAACCTTCTTTGGAGGATTGTTCTTCACTTTGCCATTGGAGGGCAATGATTTTGCAGCCCAGGATCAGCATAGACTCTACACTTTCCATGAGTGGAGAGAAGGACAGCATGGGGTAAGCTATGATGCTTGCCAAGTTCATATTCTCAGCCCACCTTCATTACCAGAGCTTGAGGTGGAAGGAGATTTTCGGCAGTTGCCTTGTTGGGAGGTGGCTCAGTTTGGTTGGATGATTGCTTGGGGATGGAGGATCCACATGAGAGAGATGTTTCTCACTTCATGCCTTGAGTGGAGAGAGATGATGAGCTGGTACACAGTCGATGGGACAACTTACACATTCATAGTTGCAGAGCAGCAGCAGTCATGGTCTGTAGTCATAGCCAGAGGCAGTGAGCAGTCCGAGTCATGGGACTTGTGCGATTATCGGCCACAGTGGCGATGGGATCCGGGGGGACTATTGATTGGCTGGTACCATGAGAGGCCAGTTTGGGATCCTGGCATTGAGATATCCCTTCATATCGGGGTGATGCAGGAGACAGAGAGGTTTCAGTGGGACCCAGGCACATTTTGCAGTATCGGCGGGGAGCATCAGCTAGAGAGTAGGCTTGTTCCAGCGTTGCTTGAGAACAAGCCATTTTTGCCGGATGAGGATGCCACGGGGGAGAGTAAGCAGACTTTACAGCATCCATCACTTCAGTTGCTTGAGGACAAGCAACGTTTTGCCGGGGGAGACTGTAATATTCCCAATTAGCCTTGCTAATTGGAATATCTCATTTTTGTTTAATTTTGCCGCTTTAGTTGGAAATAATAAATAAAGTGAGAAATAAGAGGGGTCACCTCAATTTAGTCACCTCACTTTATAAAATAAAGTGTTTTACTAGTTGATTAACGTTATAACTTAAAGAGGGGGCCTTGGGGGTCCACACGTATATGAGGGGAGGCCTCACGCTGACCCAAGGTAAACTGCGCAGGTCAAAGGAGAGTTAAGTTTTGGAGGGAGTTTGGTATTATAAAAGGAGAGGTTCTCACCTCATTTGGGCATGCATATTTTGATATTGATATTGAGAGCTAGACTTTTGTCTGCTTCAGCACGCCGGTTGTTTAGTCGGTCTGCAGCACTGTTTAGTGCACGAGTGTCTCCGGTCGGAGATCTCACCCTTAGCCTCGGGGGACTTCGAGTGCCTGCCCTGGTAAGGTTATTTCTGGTTTCACCCTTAGCTTCGGGGACTTCGAGTGCCCGAAAAGGTTAACACTGCCTCAATAGTCCATCTTCTGGCCAGAAAGTAGTATAAGGAGAGTCTGGAGAGGAAGAAGCTCCCTCAGTGGCCGCGTTGCATCTAGCAGAAACGCACGAAGCAAAGCAGAAGGATGCAGATCGCCTTGAGTGAGTTTTGCTCAGAAGGAAGAGGAAGGACGCAGATCTGAAGGCACAGTGATAGATCCAGCCTTGGAGATTGTAGATCTGAGCAGATATTTGCAGATCTGGTTCTGTAGGTTGCAGATCTGGAGGGGTAGCACTAGATCCAGCTTGGGAGATTGCAGATCTGAGGAGATATTGGCAGATCCAGCCTAGATCTGAAGAGATAACATCAGATCCAGCCTTGAGGTTGCAGATCTGAGGAGATATTGGCAGATCTAGCATAGATCTGAAGAGCTAGCAGCAGATCTAGCCTTGTGGGACGCAGATCTGGAGAGATAGTAGCAGATCCATCCTTGTATGACTCAGATCCAGCAGATCTGGGCAGAGAGGACGCAGATCCAGTCAGGGAGGACGCAGATCTGATGAGTAGGGTCTTTATGTGGGGTTCTCGCAGCATTTTTCAGTGTTTTCAGCCTTGAGGAGTTGGTCATCTCATCTGGAGGATTTGTGGGTAGATCCAGCCCTTTTGCCAGCATATTTCTTGAGCTTCTGAGCTGTTCCTGAAGGCACAGCGTTTTTGTAGGAGGAGGGTTTCTGGGGGCGATTTTCTGAGGTGGTCCATTTGCTTCACGGTTTCTGGGTTTTGTCCGGAGCAGCGAGTATAGGTGATCTGTAGATTTTTAGCTCATTCCGGCAAGGGGATCAGCCCCTAGCTTCAGTTCACTCCAGCAGCAGCAGTTTACGGCAGTTTCTTCCAACAGCTGGAATGCAGTTTCTGTAGTAGCCATTTCCTATTTTCTGAGAGGATTCTTCACTTGCCTTGAGCAAGGATAGGTGCCCTCATTCTGATTTTCTTGTACTCCTCTCTATGTACTTTCAGATTAATAAAATGGCTCAGTTTGCTGGCATTCTATGTGTAATTGTTCCATGATCTGGTTCAGCATTGTATTTTCTATATCTGTCTGGCATATTTCTGTTTATTACTGGTTATTTCCCTTTGGGGATATTACAATTATTTCTTCATTATTTTGATTGGTGAGCAATGAGGTAAGGCCCTCACCCTCTCTTGCACATTTTCTAGGAGGATGGCCCTTATAGTGGATATGTTGATGACATGGCATGTAATGTTCCTTTTTCTGGTGTTCCTTATGGCATGGATAGGATGAATTTTAGAGTTGGGGGTAGATAGGTACAGTTGTAGATTGGCATCCTAAGCGGGCATAGCGGCTTTTGGAGGGGTTTCGAGGAGTTTTTATGAGGTACGATGGCATTCTCTTGGTATATTTCACTATCCACACAATTTTCCTTTCGTTCCATTGCATTTCGACAACTTTCAAAAAACAGAGTTATTAATGGGCCTCCCTTAATTAATTACGCTTAAGGTGGCATTTCGGGAGGAATACTTGGCAGAACACCTTAGTGTAATAGTTCGTTGAAACTGTAACAAGAAGATCTACAGGATGAGATGGTTAGAAGCGATTTTTAGTGAGATGAGGAGGCATGGTGGCCAATTTACCCTTTTCCCACATTAAAAAGAATATTTTATGTAATATTCCTAATTAGCAATAGCTAATTGGAATATTCGATTTTTGTATAGTTTTGCCGACTATAGTTTATTAATAAATAAAAGTGAGAAGAGGGGTCTAACTCACTTAAGTAAAATAAAGTATCTCCCTAGTAGCACAATGTTATAACTTATGGGGAGCCATGGGGGTCCAACACCACGTAGAGGAGGGGGCCCACGTAGCCTCTAGGAGCTTCTGCGTAGATTGAGGAGGAGCACGTTAGGGTTCTGGAGAGAGGCCAACGTTATAAAAGGTGGGAGAGCCTTCTCATTTGGCATTCTTGTTGTTGATGATATTTGAGCTAGACATTTGTCTTCTTGAGCACGCTGGTTGTTTAGCTTGTCTGCAACATTGTTTAGTGCGTTGA
This sequence comes from Pinus albicaulis, assembly GCA_034641835.2. Classification (NCBI taxonomy): domain Eukaryota; kingdom Viridiplantae; phylum Streptophyta; class Pinopsida; order Pinales; family Pinaceae; genus Pinus; species Pinus albicaulis. Next base: position 870,017,210 of record CM076578.1, on the reverse strand, counting down.
GTGTCTCCGGTCGGAGATCTCACCCTTAGCCTCGGGGGACTTCGAGTGCCTGCTCGAGTAAGGTCATCTCTTTAGTCTTTAGCGGGAGGTTTGGTTGGTTGTTTTGCTGAGGAGCTGGGCTTCTCTTGTGACTGCGCAGTCCTTGGGAGAGAGGACGTAGTTCTACTTGGAGGTGATCCGGTGCGGGGTTTCTGCAGGAGTTTCAGTTGATATCCGGAGGAGAGAATCAGTCTTTGCCAGTAGGAGGTTTCCTGAGGAGTTTGTGGCACAGTTTCAGCTATCATCATTTGGCATCTGCGCTGAGCCTTGGACGGCGGCAGCGTAATTCCCTGAGGAGGCACTTTTTGGTGATTTTCGGAGGTTGACCATTTTTGATATGGTTTCTGGGTTTTGTCCGGGTTGGCGAGTACAGGTGGTCTGCAGATTTTCAGCTCATTTTGGCAAGGGGATCAGCCCCTATTTTCAGTCCATTCCAGCAGCAGCAGTTTTACGGCAGTTTTCCAGCAGCTAGGATGCAGTTCCTTAGAGCAGCCATTCCCTGTCTTTCTGAGAGAGTTCTTCACTTGCCTTGAGCAAGAATAGGTGCTATCATTCCGATCGTCTATTGTATTTCATTATATTCTCAGATTAATAAAATGGCTTAGCATTCCCGGCATTTTTATGAGTATTTGCTTTATGTTCTATTTCTGGCATTTTCTACATTGTCGTATGCTTGTATTGCTGTCTATTTCCCTTTCGGGATATTACAGTGGTATCAAAGCATAGTTCTGGCTTAGCCTGTGGTCTATGACATTGGGAAAGAGATCATACAGAGGTTTGCTGGGATTTTGGAGAGCAATAGCAGTTGCAGTACCAAAAACGAAATTGGAAAAGGGCCAAACTACAAAGGGGTTAAATTTTGAAGGTTGGAATCAGAAGAAACCATTTCTGGGTTTTGGGCAAGGATCACCTTCCCAAATTCCTAGAATTTTCTGAGTAGTTTTCATTGGGTAAGTCGGAGGTCGAAGTCAAGCAGCAGTACAGTTTCATGAGGAGCCTGTAGACACATAGCAGAAAGCGCCGATGGCAGGTGATGATGGTGCGAAGAGATTTGGGGAGATGCTCCTCAAATCAATATAGGATCTGTCAAGGCAGATTGAGGTGATGGGACAGAGATTCACCGCTATGGAGGCTAGACAGCGTGAAACCCCAAGGGGTTTCCAGATTGGCGAGGGATCAAGCACATCCCACCATTTGCCGGAGCATGATGTCACTCAGCATATGGCATCACATACACCCACACGTTCCACTATGCCCACTTTTCTGGGTGCAGACACAGGGGCAGGAGCACAGCAAGAGCCAGAGCCTAGCCACATGGGTGATTATTTCGCTGAGTATCAGGCATATGGGCAGGAGTTCAGGGATGCCCTTCCATTCAAAGATTTTGTTCAGCTTCAGCGGGATAGTAGACCCCACAACTTTCACAGAGGGAACAGGCACTCACATGACGGGGGCTCACAGTGCACAGTAGGCAGATCCCATTTACCGACATTTGACGAGTCATCCAAGCATTCGGAAAAGGCTTGGGTGGAGAAGTTGGATACCTCTTTCCAGCTTGACCGAGTATCGGAGGGGGAAACCACCAAAATGGTTACCTCGCACTTGGAGGATGAGGGCACACAGGATTGCAGGGAGTTCGAGGATACACCTAGTGTGACACAAGACTCACCCTCATTGGAGACCTCCTTGACTGTGTCGGTTGATATCATAGCGGAGAAGGTAGAGCTTACCCTAGTAGAGCCATTCATCGAGGTGATGACCGGAGTCGTGTCCGAGTCTTCGGGTGGTAGCAGCACACGACAGATGGGTGAGGTGTCAGGAGATGTATCCACCTTCGATGAGGCACTAGGAGATACAGAGGTATTGGATGATGGTCGCAGACAGCGATATCATTGGCTTCGGGCAGACCTTCTAGTTTTGAAAGGGAAGGCCACGTCAGTACGGGAGGCCATTTTGTTGCAGGACAAGGATTTGGAGGGCATGAAAGTGGCTTGTGCCAAGTCGGCGGCCAAGTTGGTTCGCATTGGGGAACGACTAGATTCCCTGATGGTACAACCAAAGGGCATGTTGGAGCATCAGATCATTCCCCTTCAGGCATGCATGGACGGGACTAGCAGCATTGTGGGGTCACCTCTTCCCATTGGAGAGAGAGAGACGGAGCCACCTAGTCAGATCTCATACGTTGACTTGGGTAGCAGTATGAGACGATCAGAGTTGCACAGGGTACAGCATCCACTTGTCGAAGTTGGATGGCGAGAGATTTTGAGTTGGTACTCGATGGAGTGGGTTATGGAGATGGTGGTGGACCTAGGTGGAATTCAGCAGGAGTTCCCAGGTGCAGGGAATATAGGAACCCCAGATTGGCATTGGGATCCAGATGGGATCACCTATCATTTCCCAGGCAGGTCGGTTGACTATGTCTTGGAGGGTACAGTTGGCCTAGCAGTAGAGCATGTGCATTCGCTAGGGGAGTTTCGGTCAGCTCCAGTGGCCAACTAGTTTATGGGCAGACTCCCTAGGTTGTCTTGGTATGACACTCATACACGGGATCACGGGGTGGTCAATATACCTTAGCAGGAGCTTGTCGGAGGAGGTGGCATTGGCAGGCCACCAGATGGCGCCTTGTATGGGGCCAAGGATTCTTCACCTTTGTGTGGGGCACAGAGGACGCAGCGGAGCCGAGCAGTGGTGGTAACACTACTGACACATAGGGAGATTCACTTCTCGGACCCCTCGAGGAGGATTTGGAGCGATGATCCATTCATCGACGAGTATAGCGATGTGATGGTGGAGATGATGATACCGATTGGTGGTAGTTCGACATGTAGAGGCACAGCTCTAGATCGTCACATCTAGGGATGAGTGGGAGCCTCTAGCATTGAGCCATGGACTACCGGTGGACATGGAGTTGCATGGTGGTGTGCTGTGGGACTGCATTGTGGAGTAGGAGTGCCCTACATCACATTGAGAGCATGCGAGGAGTGACAGATGCCTGGACACAGTCAGGGCACGAGACGGTACAGGGTGGTGCAACAGTAGCTTGGGGTATCTAGCAGTATACAGGGGTATGCCTCAGTGTGCAGTGGCATGTCGAGGAGTACATGGATGATCGGTGGTATGCGAGGGCATATGGTGCTGCACGGCAGGGTCTTAGAGTATTGCATCAAGGGAGACTCATGGACAGGGACACCAGGTTTACCTTTGGCGGTATTACACCCAGGATCGATGGGGAGACAGATGAGCGATACTTGACGGTATCTGTGGGGACTCACGCACCCGACCCTCTTCTACATCACTCATGGGCACAGCCGATTTTGTTGTTGTCCTTTGGCACTTTGGACATGAGCAGCGGGGTAAGCGAGGCACACCCAAGATATTTGGATGGCACTCAGCACACTAGGCGAGAGACCTCTCAGCAGTGGCACTGGGTTGGTGCGCTAGTTGATCGCCACAGGTTAGGGGATGAGATGATCCTCTGCAGGGGTGGCACATCAGTCATCGCTGAGCCTACACTTGGGGAGCAAGTCATGAGGGAGACATGCGTCACGTTTTCCTCAGGGCATGTCGCGATCATGCATGAGCAGAGGATACTGGGTTCAGCAGAGGTAGCATCCCAACATGCGTCTGGACTCCAGACACTGTATCGACACTTTATCGAGAGGATGGGTGGCATGTTCGATGCAGATGAGATGACGGAGGTAGAACCGGAGGGCATTCCTTCTGTATGCCAGGGTGAGGACTCTTTTCCATATGAGTCCATAGGATCAGTTGAGGACGCTTTTGGGGAGTGAGAGCAGTCATGCATAGATGGTGACAGTAGACTGGAGCTACATTTTAGTGTCGAGGGTGAGCAGTCACGGGACTTTTCGGGAGATACTCTGGGTGAAGAGTCACTTGTGACGATTCAGTTAGAGCAGCAGGTGATGGAGCCTGAGTCGACAGAGGAGGACACTACTCACATCAGGCATGATATTCCTTTGAGAGAGAGCCAGATGGACACCCACATCGAGTCTGTGATGGATATGCGGCTAACCGCAGGGTCAGCCATTGAGGAGGAGCAGTCAGATGCCCTGACATCGAGTATGGTGACAGCAGCTACAGATCCATATCCTCTAGAGATGTTGGAGGTCGATGGGATAGTTCTACAGGGAGCTGGGGGACAGCAGGAGTTCTACATTTCCGATGAGAGGGATGAGTTGTTGGAGACGGTGGAGCATCCATCTTCAGATCGACACATTGATGAGATACAAGTAGATGTCCATACAGTCGACCAAGCTGCAGTGCTTTCGGTGAGTAGTACTCTGTAGGAGTACATCGATGGGGCTTGCGGCATGTCTCGCCCACTTTGGCCCACTATAGAGAGAGGGGCTTCCCTCTACAGGCAGCTTCCATTGGCAGACAGGGCAGAGCAGTGGGAGTTTATCACGGGCTGGTGGCAACACCTTGGGCATGATCCATGTGTGGTTGTTGCTACATTGGACTCTTCTTCCAGGATGGATTGGCGGGAGATCATGAGTTGGTACCCTCTTGATGGTATGGTATTCTTCGTAGGGAGCACAGCGGAGCAGGGGCCCTTGGACATAGAAGATGTTACAGATCCCAGTTGGCAGGAGGGCACCGGTTGTTGTTACTTTAGGACTCCTTCCCGATCTCAGGAGAGCAGGATTAGCATGGGATGGAGTCAGGACTTGGATTGGATAGAGGTGATGAGCTGGTATGCAGTTGGAGGGGCAGTATATGCAGTTACAGGTACAACACTGCAGGAGCCCAGGAGCATTGATGCTTATTGGTTGTCTTCACCTCTTAGAGCATCAGCTATAGCTAGAGATAGTGCGCAGTCTGAACCGTGGGACTTGGGCGATGATTGGCCATGGTGGCATTGGGATCCGAGAGGACTATCGATTGGTGAGAGATCAGTTTGGGATCCTGGCATTGAGAGGTCCCTTCATATCAGGGTGATGCAGAGGTCAGAGAGGGTTCAGTGTCACATCTGGGACCCAGGCACATTTTGCAGGGTTAGTGGGGAGCATCAGCTAGAGAGGAGGCTTGTTCAGGCATTGCTGGAGGACAAGCAGTTTTTGCCGGATGAGGATGCCACTTGGGAGAATGAGAAGATTCTGCAACATCTATCACTTCAGTTGCTTGAGGACAAGCAACATTTTGTCGGGGGAGACTGTAATATTCCTAATTAGCAACAGCTAATTGGAATATTCGATTTTTGTATAGTTTTGCGACTATAGTTTATTAATAAATAAAAGTGAGAAGACGGGTCTAACTCACTTAAGTAAAATAAAGTATCTCCCTAGTAGCACAACGTTATAACTTATGGGGAGCCATGGGGGTCCAACAACACGTAGAGAAGGGGGCCCACGTAGCCTCTAGGAGCTTCTGCGCAGATTGAGGAGGAGCACGTTAGGGTTTTGGAGAGAGGCCAACGTTATAAAAGGTGGGAGAGCCTTCTCATTTGGCATTCTTGTTGTTGATGATATTTGAGCTAGACATTTGTCTTCGAGCACGCCGGGCCGGCTTAGCTCGTCTGCAGCATCGTTTAGTGCGTTGAGTGTCTCCTTTCGGCGGAGATCTCACCCTTAGCCCCGGGGACTTCGAGTGCCTCGCTCGGCAAGGTCATTTCTTCTGGTCTTTAGTGGGAGGTCGGCTGGTTTTTTTGGCCGAGGAGCTTGGCTTTGTGATCATACTCCCCGGGAGAGAGGACGCAGCCTATTTTGGAGTGATCCGCAAGTGGTTTCCAGAGTTTCAGCTGATATCCTGTGAGGAGAGAATCACTTTTGCCAGTAGGAGGTTTCCTGAGGAGTTTGTGGCACAGTTTCAGCTATCATCATTTGGCATCTGCGCTGAGCCTTGGAGGGCAGCGTAATTCCCTGAGGAGGCACTTTTTGGTGATTTTCGGAGGCTGACCATTTTTTATATGGTTTATGGGTTTTGTCCGGGTTGGCGAGTACAGGTGGTCTGCAGATTTTCAGCTCATTCCGGCAAGGGGATCAACCCCTATTTTTAGTCCATTCCAGCAGCAGCAGTTTTACGGCAGTTTTCCAGCAGCTGGGACGCAGTTCCTTAGAGCAGCGATTCCCTGTCTTTCTGAGAGAGTTCTTCACTTGCCTTGAGCAAGAATAGGTGCTATCATTCCGATCATCTATTGTATTTCATTATATTCTCAGATTAATAAAATGGCTTAGCATTTCCGGCGTTTTTATGAGTATTTGCTTTATGTTCTATTTCTGGCATTTTCTACATTGTCGTATGCTTGTATTGTTGTCTATTTCCCTTTCGGGATATTACAGAGATGGAGAACTGGCCACCAAGATGAGCTGTTGCATTGCGCTGGCCTCAAAACTGAACTACTGCACTCTCCCTCCGACAACAGCTGTCACTGAACCCACTGAAGATGATGAAGCACAAGTTGAAGATCTGAATGATCCTCACACCAATCCCTGAAGCTCTGCGAAACTTCTAAGTGAAGTCTCCTCAAGAGAGTTGGGTTTTCGTCCAACACTCACAAATCACCCGAAGGTTTCCGTCCTGGGGCTACGACTGAAGTAGAGAACCACATCTCACACCTCTCATACAATAAAATGATATGATCCAAAGATTTCCCTCAATGGCCTCCTCCCTTTCTTTTATAGTACTCTTGGAGCCTTCTAAAGCATTATTTTATTCATGGAGCACTTTTCCCTGTTATTAAAATATTCATTTTTAATGCAGAAAAGAGTAAATCGGCTACCACGTCTCCTCCGTTCACTGAAACTCATGTACAACTGTCCCATCATGGAGGTATCCTCGTGCCGGTTCCAATGAGCTATTACACTATGGTGTTCTGTCATGTATTCCTCCCGGAATGCCACCGTGAGCGTAATTAGCCGAGTTAAGCCCATAAATAACTCAAATTTCCGAAATTTGTCGGAATGCACCAGAACGAAAGCCAAACTGCTCAGATGATGGAATATATCAAGCGAATGCCACCCGACCACATAGAAACTCCTCAAAACTCCTCCAAAAATCCCTTGGGCCCGCTGATGACACCAACATGTACCTGTGACCGGTCTGCTCCTAACTCTAGGAGTCCCTCCTAGCCCTGTCATAGGTGACACCAAAAAAGGGAATATTTACAGACCTTCCGCCCCAAGATTGCTTGCCCTCAAGCAATCGAAATATGTGGGCCACTCTTTTGGCCCGCCGCAACTGAGACCCAATGCCCGGATCCCATACAAAACTCTGGGTGCTGCTATGCAACTGTGTCAAACCACTCGGAATAGACCCCTCAATGCCGGGATCCCAAACTGATCTCTAATTGTACCAGTCAACAAACAATCCTCCCAGATCCCCACGCCACCATGGCCAAACATCGTCCAAGTCCCACAGCTCGGACTACGCACTGCCTCTAGCTATAGCTGATGCCCCATGAAGTGAAGTCCACCAACAAGCATCAATGCTCCTTGGCTCCTACTGTGTTGTACCTCTAACTGTATAAGCTACCCCACCAACTGCATACCAACTCATCACCTCTCTCCAATCCAAATCCTGACTCAATCCCATGCTGATCCTGCTCTCCTGAAATCGGGATGGTGTGTTGAAGAAATGACGACTTGTGCCCCATTGCCAGCTGGAATCTGTAACATCTGCTATGTCTAAGGGCCCCTGAACTGTTGTGTTCCCTACGAAGAAAATCGTACCATCAAGAGGGTACCAGCTCATGATCTCCTGCCAATCTATCCTGGAAGAAGAATCCAATGTAGTGTCAAATGCATACGAAATATGCCCAGAGAACTGTCGCCAGCTCATAATCAATTCATGCTGCTCTATCCAGACTGCCAACGAAATTTGCCTATAGAAGAAAGCCCCTCTCTCTATAATGGGCCAAAGTGGGCAAGATATGCTGCAAGCCCCATCTATGTACTCCTGGAGAGTGTTACTCCCTGAGGGTACCGCAGCTCTGCTGACTACATGTGCACCTATCTGCACCTCATCAATGTGTCGGCCCACAGATGGATGCTCCACTATCTCCAACATCTCATCCCTCTCATCGGTAATTTAATGCTCTTGCTGTCCCCTAGCCCCTTGTAGAACTATCCCATCAACCTCCAACATCTCTAGAGGATATGGATCTGCAATTGCTGTCACCGTGCTCGATGTCTGTGCATCTGACTGCTCCTCCTCAGTGGTTGACCCCAAGGTTAGCCGCATATCCATCATAGACTCAATGTGAGCCTCTGTCTGGCTCTCCCTCAAAGGACTATCATGCATGATGTGCATAGTATCCTCCTCTGCTGACTCAGGCTCCATCATATGCTGCTCTGGCTGAATCGTCACAAGTGACTCATCACCCAGAGTATCTCCCGTAGAGTCCCCTGACTGCTCACCCTGCACACTGGAATGCAGCTCCGGCCTATTGTCATCAACTCCGCATGACCGCTCTCTCTCCCCAGAAGCATCATCATCTGATCCCATGGACTCATCTGGAGAAGAGTCCTCATCCTGACATACAGAAGGAACGTCTACCTACTCTACCTCTACCACCTCATCTGCATCTCTCAAACATGAGTGATCAGGCCCCCATGGTTCTTTGCATATGAAGCAAAGTCCCTTCCTCCTCAGTTCATTTCTGCTACATGATCCACCAAACTGGAACAACTCCTCCTTGGTCAATGGCTTCTTGAAAAGCTCAATGTTCTGCTCAACCAGCCCTTGGGCTAGTTCATAAGCAGCAGGTGAGACCAACTGCTCTCTCATCCAAATGCTTAGCAACCTAGTCTGCAACTCCCAGCAAATGGCCTCACGGACTCCCATACATGACGACAGGATGGACTGCATGTGTGCTATGACTATGTCAGAATGATGTCTCCTAATGCTAAAGAAGCATTGGAACATCTACAGAATCAAGCCATCACACTCAAGGTCAAACATGATCTCATAAGTCCGGGTCATGGCCATGACTTGTAAAACCTTAAGCTTCCTCCTAAATGTAGAGCCTGCACAGTTGTCCAAATCCCGAAAGGTTCCTACTATCAATCTGAAAATTCTTTTCATAATTTCATCATTGTAGGGATGGAAGGGTGTTGTTATCCTCAAAACGTTGCTGAAACAAGAGGCAGCTATAAGCTTGACTCTCTCACTTGGATGTTCCAAGAATTTAGCTTGTACCAATGCAAGCATAGATGGCTCCAAAGCCCAATTTAAACTCCAATCAGATTGCTCTACCTTTGAAAGGCAGGATTCCAGTTTCTCTAACATGGGAAAGTCATTTTCTAATCTTCCACTCTTTAAGTCCATACCAAGTGCATAAAGCCAATTTCCCACTTCTTCCTCCTTTTGTAAATTCCTCGGATTCCTTTGTTGGAGCAAATTATGTACCTTCTTGGAGAAGGGTCTGTTGTTCTATTTTGTTTTCTAGTCTCTGCTGCATGGTGGTTCAAGGAATCAACTTTTATTCTTCTCAAGTTGTTTAGGAATCCCTCCATGGTTCAACCAATGATGTGGTCACTGTTTTTCTGAGTTGTTATAGTGATGTAGGTGTAGTTTTTGTCAACCAGTTCAAATACATACTGTTGTAGGTGACATGTATTTGTTGGTGTCAAATACAGGTGCATAGTGGGTGTTGTCAACCCTACAGACAACCTTGAGTTGTGAAAGACCAATGCCTAGGACATCTTATATAGCAAGGAGCAATAAGATATAACAAGGATAGTTAGCAAAACAAGGCTCTTTTGCTATTTCAGTTTTAATAGGAAAGTTCAATGTAGATGGAACCAGAATATTCATAAACTCAGCATAATGAAAGGAACACTGCAGAGGCAAGATGTGAATTCTCAATATAGATGTATCAGACAATTCAAAGGCAGCTTTCTATAAGGAGGGCTGGATTCTGAAAATGCTTTACAGAGATAAAAATCAGACGGTATTTGCTGTGTATGAAAAATTGAAGGAATACTAACCACCAATGAGATGAAATCCCATAAACAGATCTAAACATGAGGTGGGCTTATGATAATAAGAAGCCATACATGGCTATTGCTTTTAAAAATAACATCCCATAGCACTTAATATAGAAGAAGCGTGGATGAAATGGAAAACGAAATAGCATATCATGACTGAGCCATATTTAAAGCGCTAGACAGGTTCAGCATAAGTATCAATTGTGATAAATTTATACCAGAACCAGTGAGCCACTCGCATTCCAGAGCATGATACAAGAGAAATGGAAATGGTGAAATGAACAGCTAAACTATATCACATAAGGCAGAGTTATAGACTATAAAACACCAAGACCAAAATCCTCATTAAAGATAGGACTCCCTCTCATTGAGACCCAAGGGGCTCTTCACATTTGTATTAAAGCTTCAACAAAATGCATACAAAAACTCTTTCATAGCCATTTCTTTAGAAAATCTGGAACCCTTTACAATCTGTTCTTGGGGATTCTTATAGGAGAAAAACGAGTAATAGGAGTGGATGATGTACATGAAATTGATTCATTAAGACAGCATGGAGGAAGCATCCACGCCCATACTGCTTAATGGCACTGCATTGTTGTATTTACTTTATAGTATGGCTGAGGGGTCTTTGTCAGGTCGATATCTGACCTCTGATGTTTCTTTGGAGTCCTTTCTAGCTGTAAAGCTCTCTGTTCTGCCTTCTGGAATTAATGGCATGGATATAAGGTCTACGGGTCTCCATACTCCATAACTGCTGGTTCTGACAGTCTTTTAAGAAGCTTCTGTCAGTGTAATTAACTGTTTCGGGGCTCGAGGAGGCATGGAGGCTTTAGTGGGAAGGTGTACTATCTGGAGAAAAACGTCCCGCAGATATTCAAACATAGATATGGTTGTTACGTGTGCTCTTTAGTCTTCCAACTGCGTCCTTTCCTTTTGAACAAGGATTAAAGCGTTTAATCTTCAATAATAAGCTTTAATATTTCTAATCCGTCTCTGCTGTTACTCTGACCGCTGCTGTAATAACCCCTCTGCGTTCCGAATCACAGTGACTGTGATTATGGAACCTAGAGTGAATTCATCACTTCTGTAACAACCCTGCACAATACGATAAACTCATTAAGAAATCCAGGGAGTGGCGGAAGGGATGCTATGAAGGCCTGGAGGAATGGTGGCGGGAATGGTGAAAACAGGAGAAGAAATGATAATTAGTGTAAATGCCAGAGTATAAGTCCTGGGAAAATACAAAGGAAATGGATCGAATGAATGGAATTAGGCCTTTGATGGTGGGACCCGGTTAAGGCGGAGGGCAATTTAATGCGAGTTGTCAGATCTCAGGAAGAGATCGACGGTTGGGATCATTTGATGGAGTTAATGGGGACATCCGACAAAGAAAAATGGTGAAATGCACGATACATTGTGGGTTGTAGATCTGGATCAAACAGACGGTCACAATTGGATCGACAGATCGCAATCGCAAGGGACGGAGGGTAACACCTTTAGAACTTGCGATTGGCGATGTGTGATTGAGTGCCAGCTGTCCGATCTGGAACAAGATCGACGACGGAGATTGAATCGGCAGGGAGGGAGGTTGATGTGATGAGCGGGAGCGATAAGATCTGTACCGTTGGATCTTTGAGAGGTCAACGACTGTGATCGGATCAGAGAAGACAGGAGGGGACGCATGGGCTGGCACGATGCGATTAGCGCTGGGCCATTGGATCTATATAGATCAACGGCTCAGATCGCGGTAGGAGTTCAATATAACAAACCTCATCGCATCGGAACTCCGTGAGTTTACAAAGGAAAAGGCCTGCGATGGAAGTCCCGATATGATTAGCGCCCAGGGCTGTAGCGCTTGGTTCTGGGCGCAGGGCATATGGGGAAGTGGTTAAGGGGATTGGCCAAAGAGGGGCTAAGCCTAACATGTGTAAAAAGTGGGTTTTCAAGCCAAAAGGGGATTTTTAAGGCTGAAAGAGGGAATCGGTAGGGAGAATAAGGGGCTATTAAACTGGCCAAAGGATATTTGTGAGGTTTAAAATGGGAATTAAGATGGTTTAGAGGGTTAGTGAGGAATTTAGGGAGGGGAAAAGGTGAGGAAAACAGAGGTTTAGTGGGGATGAGATAAGAGGGAAAAAGGCCTTTTGGACATTTCTTCACAAACTGAGAGGCTTTTCTCATGAAAACAGCAGTGGGGCTTGTCAAAGGATAAGGCACAAGGAGGCTTCAAGGATGATGTGTTTTCAGGGGAAATGCATTCCTTGAAGGCTCAAAAACAATTTAGCCCCCTGTTTGCTTGTCAAAAAATTCATAGGGGGCTAACACTCCCCTTTTTGGACATGTGCTTAGTTATTCAGCCACGTGACTTAGCTTAGCATCGTTTCTCTCCAGCCATTATTTAAACTTTTCGCCACGAGTCATGACATTCGATACTTGGCTACTCAAGGTTATCTTTAAAAATGACTAATGTTAACCATATGATCAACAGTGGGGACTTTACAAAAGAATCAGTCTCAACCCCTCAACTGATATCTATATTTTAAGCTCAGAAAATTATTATAGCCATTGACAAAACTACATAACAAAGATATTTTAGACAAGACATAGCGACATCCCTCACTGATATAAAAAAATGTATACTCAAAAAATATAGAATGGAACTTGGAAATCGCTCCAACAAGCTCTTCTAGAAACTGCACTGCTGCTCTAAGACTACACTACTTCCTGACTTCGGCATCCGATTTATCCACTGAAAACTGCTCAGAAAATTCTAGGAATTTGGGAAGGTGATCCTTGCCCAAAACCCAGAAAAGCCTAGAAAGGGTTTCTTCTAATTCCAACCTTCAAAATCTGAACCTTTATAGTTTGGTCCTCTTCCGATTTCGTTTTCTGGCACTGCAGCTGCTACTGTCAATCATTTCTCTCCAAAATCCCATCCAACCTCCTCATATGGCTCTCCTATCAATTCCCCAACACTCGAGCTCTAAAATCCCACCAATGCAGCTCCCACAGATGAGCCTCCTCCAATGACTGCGTAGGCCCTTCTAACCAAAATAACTGCAACTAAAAACTGGAAACCCGCAGGCTGATCCAATATTGAAGCTCTGATACCACTGTAATATCCCGAAAGGGATATTTTAACTAAAAATGCAGAAAAAATAACTAAACTCCGCAATATGTTGTAAAATCACTATTTACTCAACAGAAGATTAGCTTGTAAAATAAACATATAAGCATTGCAATCTATCAACACATCAAATAGGAAGAATCTCAGCATTTTATTATAGATAATAACTGGGGTTACAAATACATCTGACCCAAAGAAAGAGCTGAGACGGAGAACTGGCCACCAAGATGAGCTGCTACACTGCGCTGGCCTCAAAACTGAACTGCTGCACTCTCCCTCCGGCAACAGTTGTCACTGAACCCATTGAAGATGATGAAGCACAAGTTGAAGATCTGAATGATCCTCACACCAATCCCTGAAGCTCTGCGAAACTTCTGAGTGAAGTCTCCTCAAGAGAGTTGGGTTTTCGTCCAACACTCACAAATCACTCGAGGGTTTCTGTCCTGGGGCTACGACTGAAGTAGAGAACCACGTCTCACACCTCTCATACAATAAAATGATATGATCCAAAGATATCCCTCAATGGCCTCCTCCCTTTCTTTTATAGATCTCTTGGAGCCTTCTAAAGCATTATTTTATTATTATTTTATTCATGGAGCACTTTTCCCTATTATTAAAATATTCATTTTTAATGCAGAAAAGAGTAAATCGGCTACCACATCTCCTCCGGTCACTGAAACTCATGTCCAACTGTCCCATCATGGAGGTATCCTTGTGCTGGTTCCAATGAGCTATTACACTATGGTGTTCTGTCATGTATTCCTCCCGGAATGCCACTGTGAGCGTAATTAGTTGAGTTAAGCCCATAAATAACTCAAATTTAAGAAAGTTGTCAGAATGCACCGGAACGAAAACCAAACTGCTCGGATGATGGAATATATCAAGCAAACACCACCTGACCACATAGAAACTCCTCAAAACTCCTCCAAAAAGCCCCTGGGCCCGCTGATGACACCAACATGTACCGGTGACCGGTCTGCTCCTAACTTTGGGAGTCCCTCCTAGCCATGTCATAGGTGACACCAAAAAATGGAATATTACATGATCAGAATCGAATCACTAGGGCAGGGTTTGCTAAGTGATTGTGATTCAGTGATCAGATTCAGAGAGGGGCAGAAGCAGAGACTAGTCAGGAGGAACAGGAGTGCATTTCAGAGAGTGGCGACACTTACGCAGAAAGAGACAATGCTATTTTCTGAAGGGGTGACGCAGTCCCTGCAGAAAGTCACACAGAAGCAGCACAACGTCTCTTGGAGTCATTCCGGAGATAGCTAGAGACTAGGGTTTTTGAGCTAGGAGGGCAAAAATCCAATCTCAAATCAGCTAGATTAGTTGCAAAAAGAGGTGACGCAGTTTCTCAGGCTTGCCCACGCAGGAATACGCAATTCCAACGTAGGCACTCACGCAGAGGCAGAGAAGGGCTTCACCAACGCTATTTAGATCAGCTGGAGACTTGCAGAGTGAGGTACATCTCAGAATTATATTTGTTGTCTAGATTTCTCTGAAGGGTTTGCAGGATGTTGGCACCCTAGTTGTACTCAAGATTCTGCTACTTAATAATACAAACCCTCAGATCTGCTGCACTGGTTTTCCCGAGTTGGGTTTTTCCGAGGACTTAGTCCAAAAATAACTGTGTCAAAATGTGGTTATTTTTCATTACATTTTTTTTAGTTTGTTTTAGCGCTTAGATTTATTCTGCAACATTATTTGTGTAGACTGCTTCAGTAATTACTTCGGTATTTCAATGTAATGAAATGATTATCAAAATAATAGGAGAAGTAATTCAGATTTGTTGCAGTAGGAATCCATATCTAGGATTTTTTCACACTGGATGCTGAAAGGGAGCAGCGCAGTGTAGATGCAACAACATCGTAGCAGCGCAGCGCAGAGGGGACTGATGTGACTTCAACAACGCAGTGCAAGCTAGCTTACATAGAGCAGAGCTGCAACGTCACAGTGGCTTCAGGAGGACAGTGCGGAGCAGCAACCTATGGAGCTTCAGTGATGAGGATGCAACCCAATTGGCTTGTCTGTCAAAGATGGGAAAGAGTTTTCAGTTGGTTCTCTCAGCAACTGAGTTGCAGTGAAGCAGTTGGCAGAACAATGCAGCAGATTGAGAGGGAGCTGCGGTACAGATGTGGCAGTGGAGGTGGCAGTGTCATGGGCAACAGTACGGGAGAGTAGAAACGATGCAGTGATGAAGGGTAGGGGGCCAAGCATCAACGCAGAGACCCACACCAGAGATCAGTGCAGAGTGTTGTAATAGAGCACTTTCCTCGCTAAGAGGGAGTGTTGAGATTTTGAGTGTTGGGGTAGCTTCGAACGTGCTCTAGCACCCAAACTTTGTGGAGGGACTGGAGTACATGAGATCTCCAAGGCTCAGAAAGGGATTTGCGAAATTCCATCTGGTTTTAGAGAATTAATTAATTAATCTTTTTAATTAAGGACCGTAAGTCTAACTTAGGAAAATTAAAACATTAAAGGTAATTAATTTAAACATGTGATGGAAATGACTTAAGTCACATGATTCAAGCTTTCTTTTAATCTTAGCTGTCGAATCAAGATTAGATCACGGTCGTTGGTTTCCCAACGAGAAAGTATAAAGGAAAGGCTTGGGGTCACTTGGAGAACACACACATAGAGGCAGAGCACTACGACTAAGCTGGAATTCTAGGGCATGGTTTGCAAAGAATTTCCAGAAGTGTTTCAACTACAGTGAGGGGTAGTATTGGTTAAGGGGATGATCTGATCCCAGAGCTAAGGGTCAGTAAGAGGCTAAGAAGCAGTAGTTACCTACCAGTTGCGCAGCGCACAGGGCTTCAGTGATATGCAAGCCCAGAAAGGGCAGCGCAGAGGCAGCAGGAGGCCATCAGGGCTTACGCAGGCCCAGCTAAGGAAGGGTAGGGACTGCGTCACCCAGTTTGGGGTTACGCAGGCCTCTCCTGAGCAGTGCAGGGACTGCATCACCCAGTCTGGGGTTACGTAGGCCTCTCCTGAGCAGTATAGGGGCACACACAGGCTAGCAGAGCTAACACAAATGGATTCAGAGCAGCGCTGGGGTTTCTGATAATAGAAAAAGGCTGAGTTCTGCAAATCCCATTTGAGGGTGTGAATCAGCCAGTTTCTCTGTCTCTAGAACATAGGTATTGCTGTAGATTTTGTATTTCTCTGTTGGGTTAACAAGGTGCCGAGATTTGTTGTACTTAGAATCTACTTTATAATATAAACACTCCAACAGCTAGAAGACCGGTTTTCCCGCATTGGGTTTTTCCGGGGACAATTGTGTTGAGATTTTGTGTATTTGGGGTAGCATCAGTTGTGCTCTAGGTCCCAAATTTTGAGGAAGGACTAGAGTACACTTGATCTACAGGACCCAGAAATTGATTTGGGAAATTTCATCTGGTTTAGGAGATATTAAATTAATTAATTATTTTAATGTATTTCCTAAATTAAAACTTAGGGAACTTAAATAATTAAAGTGAATTAATTAAACATGTGATGAAATTGTCTTAAGTCACACAGATCAAGTTTTCTTTTAATATTAGCCATTGATTCAAGCTCTGATCATGGTCGTTTGTTTCCCAATGAGAAAAATATAAAGGAAAGGCTTGGGGTCATTTGTAAAGACACACAAAGGCAAAGCACTGAAGCTAAGCTGAGATTCTAGGGAAGAGTTTGCTAAGAATACTCAGAAGTGTTTCAGCTGCAGAGAGGAGAATTTAGGCCAAGGGGATGTTCTGATCTCGGGGTCTATAATACACAAGAGGCAGAGATCAGCTCAAGGACAACGCAGAAGGAGAGAGCAGCAGAAGCAGCAAGGACAACGTGATTTTCAGCAAGAAATCCTCAGGGGTTACGCAGAGACCCTTCAGGGGCAGCGTAGTGATTGTCACCTAGTCTGGGGTAATGCAGTCTCTTCCGGAGCAGCGCTAAGGGTTTGAGGAGCTTCAGAGGTTGACACAGAGGCTTTCAGGGGTAGCGATGGGGTTTCTAGGCCCTACTCTTGGCTGAGTTCTATAAATCCCATTTCAAGGTGTGGATTAGTCATTATTTTGGCCCTGGATCAGCCAGTGAGCTGTATATATAGTATATTCTCTGTCAGGTTTTCCAGATCTGGAACCCAGATTTGTGTATTCAGAAATATTCTTAATAATAAGACCCTCCAGCAGCCAGAGACAGGTTTTCCCACAATGGGTTTTTCCGTGGACTATTTGTCCAGAAATAACTGTGTCACTTTGTCAATGTGTGCATGAACTTGTTCTAGATCTGGATTGGTAGAAATATGTCATGTGTTTTGCTTCGATTTTAACTTGAATTTATTCAGTTAATAACTTTTCTAAGTAGGAGGAGCATAACCAGATTAATAGTAATAATTTTTTCATAAAGTGTAAGATTCTGAAATTTCTACATGGTATCGGAGCAATTGCATATCTAGGAGGGTCACCAGCAGAAAAGACTGAAGGTTCTAGCTGCAGAAAGTAGCTGGAAAAGCAGCAGAAACGCAGAGCTGAAGGGACAATGCAGTTTTCAGTAGCAGATCCACGCAGAGGGAAGGCTGACGCTGTCTAGCACTGTGTCCTAGCAAGCCCATGCAATTACTACGCAGAGACAGCTCAGAAACAATGTTGTATTGGTCTAAAGCCAGCCAGTGTGATTCAAATTTGAATCTGTCAGATCCAGAAAAGGCTGCAGAAAAGCTGCAGAAATTTAGAAGCGCTGGTGAGGTTAAATTTTGAAGTTTTCAAATTTTTAGCCTTAGCACAAGTGACAAAGAGCGAGAGGAGATCAGCTTCTCAGAGAGTTTTCTAGCCAAAGGAAACTTGCAGTTTGATCAGAGGATCAAAGAAAAAGTTGAATCATAGTTGATTTGGTAGATTTCCAAGGAGGGAAATCAGTTTTCAGAGGGAGCAGAAGGTGCCTGTTTCACCAAGGGCCCTAGATCCATTTCTCTAGCAAAGAGAAAAGGAAGTTCCGACACATTCTGAGAAGATGGGTCCTCATGGACTGCGTGATCAAGATAGGCTGGGTGGCCTCTCAAACTTTTCAGTTTGGAAGGCAAGGATCCTGATAGTCCTTGAGGCATACAATCTAAGAGACCATGCAGAGCAAACTCTGGCCACACCGATAGATTTGGGTCTCCTTCGGAAGCATAAGGAAGCTCCTGTGCATGCCAAGCGGCTGATAATGGATGGTATCAAGGACCATATTGTACCACACGTCGCTGAGAAGAAGACATCTAACGAGATGTGGAACGTAATATCCCGGATGGGATATTTTAATTAAAAATGCAGAAAAATAACTAAACTCCACAATATGCCGTAAAATTACTATTTACTCAACAGAAGATTTCCATGTAAAATAAACACATAAGCACTGCAATCTATCAACACATCAAATAGGAAGAATCTCAACATTTTATTATAGATAATAACTGGGGTTGCAAATACATCTGACCCAAAGAAAGAGCTGAGACAGAGAACTCGCCACCAAGATGAGCTGCTGCACTGCGCTAGCCTCAAAACTGAACTGCTGCACTCTCCCTCCGGCAACAGCTGTCACTGAACTTACTGAAGATGATGAAGCCCAAGTTGAAGATCTGAATGATCCTCACACCAATATATGAAGCTCTGCGAAACTTCTGAGTGAAGTCTCCTCAAGAGAGTTGGGTTTTCGTCCAACACTCACAAATCACCCGAGCGTTTTCGTCTTGGGGCTACGGCTGAAGTAGAGAACCATGTCTCACACCTCTCATACAATAAAATGATATGATCCCAAAGATATCCCTCAATGGCCTCCTCCCTATCTTTTATAGATCTCTTGGAGCCTTCTAGAGCATTATTTTATTCATGGAGCACTTTTCCCTCTTATTAAAATATTCCTTTTTAATGCAGAAAAGAGTAAATCGGCTACCACATCTCCTCCGGTCACTGAAATTCATGTCCAACTGTCCCATCATGGAGGTATCCTCGTCCCGGTTCCAATGAGCTATTACACTAAGGTGTTCTGTCATGTATTCCTCCCAGAATGCCACCGTGAGCGTAATTAGCTGAGTTAAGCCCATAAATAACTCAAATTTCCGAAAGTTGTCGGAATGCACCAGAACGAAAGCCAAACTGCTCGGATGATGGAATGTATCAAGCGAATGCCACCCAACCACATAGAAACTCCTCAAAACTCCTCCAAAAAGCCCCTGGGCCCAATGATGACACCAACCTGTACCTGTGACCGATCTGCTTCTAACTCTAGAAGTCCATCCTAGCCCTGTCATAGGTGACACCAAAAAAAGGAATATTACATGGAAGGCCTTGACTTCCCTATATGAGGGAAATTCTGTCCAAAGAAAGATGTTGTTGGAGACTCAGATGAGGTCCTTCATGATGACCAAGGGAGAAGACATGGGGAATTTCCTCTTCAGATTGCAGTCAATCAGGGATCAGCTGATTGCAACGGGTGCAATAGTAGATGATGCTGTGATAGTCAGGACTGCCCTCAATGCAGTCACGGATGAGTGGGAAACCTTTGTCCAAAGTATCTTGGGCAGATCAGACATCCTAGATTGGGACAGCTTGTGGTCAATTCTGCGTCAAGAAGAACTCTGCAGATTCACCAAGAGGCAGCACAACCCTGCATTGAGCAAAGTGAAGAAGGAAGATGAGGAAGATGCAGCCTTGGCATCAAAGAAGCAGCCAAAGAAGAAGAAGGATCTTTCAAAGATCAAGTACTTCCAGTGTGGTGAAATGGGACATTTTGCTAGTAATTGTCCGGAAAAGAAAAGGGACAAGGTAGCATCTTCTTCCAAAGCAGCTGTGGCAGATGATGGGTCAGGAGATGATGTACTCATGAATGCTCATGAACCACGGAGGTGGGGTGATATGGATATGTAGAGGAGCTACATAGAAGTAGGTGGGATCCTTGAGCAGCTCATCTCTTGGATCACAAGCGAGCTACGACAGCCTTAAGATAGTAGCGGGACAAGTGGAGAAGTGGGTGCATAGATCACAGATGAGGCAGAAGCAGAAGCAGATCTGAAGACTGGAAGGAGCATCGCAGAGCAAGGCATTAGTAGTGTAGAAGCAGCAGCAGCGCAGAAGGCTTCAGAGGGACAGCGTAGTGCAGTAGCAACATGATAGACTTCAGCACAAGGGGTTGATGTGACTTCAGTAGTGCAGAGGGATTCTGATTACGCAGGCAGAGTTGTAGTTGTGCATCATTCTTTAGATGCTAGCACAGATCTATCGCCTATGGAGCTTCAATGATGAGGATGCAGCGCATCTGACTTGTCTGTCAAAGATTGGGCAGTAGATTCAGTTGTTTCTCTCAACAATTGAAGTTGCAGTGCAGCAGATCAGTAGTGGCAGTGCTATGAGCAGCACAGATGCATCATATTGAGAGGGAGCTGCAGTACAGAGGTTGCAGTGGCAGTGGCAGAGTCATGGGCAGCAGTACAGAATGGTAGCAGCAATGCAGAGTTGAGTGGCAGTAGGCCAAGCTTCAGCAACACAGAACCAGTGCCCAAAATCATGTAATGCATAGTGTGATGTATTGTTAGAGCACACCCTTGATGCTAAGAGGGAGTGTTGAGATTTTGTGTATTTGGGGTAGCATCAGTTGTGCTCTAGGTCCCAAATTTTGAGGGAGGACTAGAGTACACTTGATCTACAAGACCCAAAAATTGATTTGGGAAATTTCATCTGGTTTAGGAGATATTAAATTAATTTATTATGTTAATGTATTTCCTAAGTTAAAACTTAGGGAACTTAAATAATTAAAGTGAATTTAATTAAACATGTGATGAAATTGTCTTAAGTCACACAGATAAAGCTTTCTTTTAATCCTAGCCATTGATTCAAGATCTGATCATGGTCGTTGGTTTCCCATCGAGAAAAGTATAAAGGAAAGGCTTGGGTTCATTTGTAAAGACACACAAAGGCAAAGCACTGAAGCTAAGTTGAGATTCTAGGGCAGGGTTTTCTAAGAATACTCAGAAGTGTTTCAGCTGCAGATAGGGGAATTTAGGCGAAGGGGATTTACTGATCCCGGGGTCTAGAATATACAAGAGGCAGAGATCAGGTCAAGGACAGTGCAAAAGGAGAGAGCAGCAGCAACAGCAAGGACAGCGCAGTCACTCCAAGCACAACGTGATTTTCAGCAGGAAACCCTCAGGGGTTACGTAGAGACCCTTCAGGGGGAGCGTAGTGACTGCGTCACCTTGTCTAGGGTAACGCAGTCTCTTCCGGAGCAGCGCTGAGGGTTTGAGGGGCTTCAGAGGCTGGCGCAGAGGCTTTCAGGGGCAGCGTTGGGGTTTCTAGGCCCTAATCTTGGCTGAGTTTTGTAAATCCCATTTGAGAGTGTGGATCAGTCATTATTTTGGCCCTAGATCAGCCAGTGAGCTGTAGATCTAGTATATTCTCTGTCGGGTTTTCCAGATCTGGAACCCAGATTTGTGTATTTAGAAATATTCTTAATAATAAGACCTTCCAGCAGCCAGAGATCGGTTTTCCTGCATTGTGTTTTTCCGGGGACTATTTGTCCAAAAATAACTGTCACTTTGTCAATGTGTGCATGAACTTGTTCTAGATTTGTAGTGGTAGAGATTTGTTATGTGTTTTGCTTCGATTTTAACATGAATTTATTCAGTTAATAACTTGTCTAAGTAGGAGGAGCATAATCAGATTAACAGTAATAATTTCTGCAAAAAGTGTAACATTCAGAAATTTCTACAAGTTGTCCATAAAATCTCGTGTCACTTTGTCTACGTGCATGTATTCAGTTTAGATTTGTATCTGCGTAAGCTGTTAAAGTGTTTACTTCGATGTTAATACTGAACATTTCAGATTAATAACTTGTATAAGTAGGAGAAGTAAATTGTGATTTAATAGTAGGGTTTCTGCATAAGTAATATTCAGAAATTTCACACATACAGGGGTCAAAAATGAGGGCCAAATGGGTTCTAGCAGGTAGCAGCACTACACAACGACACCCCATGAGGAGTGAGAGTTGTGAACTCCTAGTATGGTTGGGGGATCCATAGATCTCGTTGGCGGGTGGATCACTCCACTTTGTGATGAGCAGGGTCATGGTAGAGGGTGATCCAGTCCGCCTTGGGTTTGACACATGGGGGATCACTGAGACCTTCACTGCATGGTGAGGTAGATTTATCCTATTGTTGCTCAGGGTTGAGATTGGCAGTGGAGGGGTAGACATTGGCATCATGGAGATGCTCGGGCAAGACGAGCTTTGGCTTCACAGCGTTTTCGCCACAAGGCCCCAGGAGAGGGGGATACAGTTTGCGCATAATGGGGAGTATGTCATAGTCAGAGTAGCACAGCGTCAATATGGTGGAATCTCTCCGAGATTAGCGGGGGACCCGAGCATTACAACCCTACACAACTCGATAACCTTTAGGGATGAGTTGGATACTACAGGTGGAGATCATGTAGATCTTCCATTGAGCTTTATCGAGTCACTAATGGAGTGGCGGACTTCATTAGCATGGTAGGTTGGTCATCAAGATGATATCCAGAGGAGCTCATGTGAGCAAGACGCTATCTCTGCAGGGATTAGCTGGTATCTCTGAGGGTTTACTCTTGAAGTGTATGAGATGGACTACTTGGTAGGGAAAATTCATGAGGAGTTGGGCATAGTGCCATGTTATCATGATTCCCTACTCCCTGATGGTGTGGAGAGAGATTCTGATACTTATGCTTGGCAGAATAGTGAGTGGAGCAGGGGAAGCTTCATGTTGGACAGGATGGCTTGGGATCCTGGTATTGAGGGATCCCTTCATATTAGGGCAATGCATAGGTTAGGGATGATTCAGTTGCACATTTGCGACCCTGCCACATTTTTGCAGTTACAGTGGGGAGTGTCAACTAGAGAGGATTCTTGTTCAGGAATTGCTTGAGGACAAGCAATTTTTGGCGGGGAGGACTGTAATATTCCTGTTTAGCAATTCTGCTAACCGGAATATTAATTTTGGCCAATTTTGATAATATCACAGTTTTGACTTAGGAAATGTGGATTTGGGGACCCACAAATAAACTTAGGCGACTATAGGCCTCAAAACATTAGGCTGAGGCAGAGTATTGCGGCAATAGTAGAGGATGGGGCCCAATGAGGATGAACTGCGGCCCACATGTAGGCAACGCAGTCATTGGTGTGTGTTAGAGGCTAGAGGCACAAGGTGTGGCCCAAGGGAATGTTGGGAAGCCTTGGATAAAAAGGAAGCATGAGCATCATTTCTCTCATTCATTCATCTATTTCAAAATTGTCTTTGACAAAAGCACGCTTGAGTAGTGAGCCAAGTCTACATGTGTAATATCCCGAAAGGGAAATAGACAGCAATACAAGCATACGACAATATAGAAAATGCCAGAAATAGAACATAAAGCAAATACTCATAAAAATGCCGGGAATGCTAAGCCATTTTATTAATCTGACAGTATTATTCCCAATTAGCCTGCTAATTGAATATCTCATTTTTGTTTAATTTTGCTGCTTTAGTTGGAAATAATAAATAAAGTGAGAAATAAGAGTGGGTCACCTCACTTATCACCTCACTTTATAAAATAAAGTGTTTTCCTAGTTGATCAACGTTATAACTTAAAGAGGGGGCCTTGGGGGTCCACATGAGTATGATAGGGGAGGCATCAGTCTGCCCACAAATCACAAGCAGTCAAAGGAGAGTTAAGTTTTGGAGGGAGTTGTATTATAAAAGGAGAGTTAAGTTTGGAGGAGCCATATTATAAAAGGAGAGGTTCACCCCCATTTGGATCATTCATGATTTGACATTCTTATTGTCAATGGATCTCTTGTTCCGCTCAAAGACGCCGGTTGTTTAGCTCGGGCTCAAAGATCGTTTAGTGCACGAGTGTCTCCGGTCGGAGATCTCACCCTTAGCCTCGGGGGACTTCGAGTGCCTGCCCTGGTAAGGTTTCCCTGGTTTCACCCTTAGCTTCGGGGGACTTCGAGTGCCCGCCCTAGTAAGGTTTTTCTGAGTTCCATCTTTCAGTTCCAGCAGTAGAGCAGCAGCAGTTTCTGAAGCATATCTGAGGAGGAGAAAGCCCTCTTGTGGCTGCGCAGAGCAAGAGAAGGAAGGACGCTGATTCTTGAAGGAGAAGGACGCTGTCTCATCTGGAAAGAGGACGCTGATCCTTTCAGGAGAGGAGGGACGCTGTCCAAGGAGGACGCAGTTCTGGTTTGGCAGAGAAAACGCTGTTTAGGGAGGCAGAAGGACGCTGTCTAGCCCTAGAGTGAGGACGCTGTCCATTTCTGAAGGTAAGGGTTGCAGATCTGAAGGCTTATTGTTAGATCCAGCTTTGGGGAGGATAGATCTTGCCGATCTAGTCTTGTATGTTGCAGATCTAGTCTTGTATGTTGCAGATCTGGGGGTTTAGCACTAGATCCAGCTTGAGGAGTGACAGATCTGAGGAGATATTGATGGATCTAGTCCAGATCTGAAGGGATAACACCAGATCTAGCCCTAGAGGCTGTAGATCTGAGGAGATAGTTCCAGATCTAGCATAGATCTGAGGGTTTGGCAGCAGATCTGGTATTGGAGGACGCAGATCAGGAAGGGAAGGACGCAGATTTGATTGGAGGCTTCAGATCCATCAGGTGGGACGCAGATCTGAGGAGCAGACCATTGTGAGAGGAGCTCAACAGCGTTTTCCAGTATTCTGTAGCAGGTTCATCTGTCTGGAGGGTTGAGGGATTTGTGCTTCACCTGTTTCTGCGCTGTCACTAGCAGAGACAGCGTTTTCCATCTGTGAGGGTTTGCAGCTTGAGATCAGCCCGATGCAGTATGAGTTCATCTTGATCTTAGACCATTGAGGCCAGCATCCTTGACTGTGACCTGCAGCCATTTTCTTGTATGGGAGGGTCATCACTTGCCTAGGGCAAGGATAGGTGCACTGATTCTGATATACTCCTCTCTATGTACTTTCTGATTAATAAAATGGCTCAGTTTCTGGTATTACATGTGTCATGATTCAGTGATCTGGTTCAGTACTGTATTTTCTATATCTGTCTGGCATATTTCTGTTTATTACTGGTTATTTCCCTTTTGGGGATATTACAGTGGTATCAGAGCATAATTCTGGCTCAGCCTGTAGAAAAGAAATCATACAGAGCAATAGCATTTGCAATTCCAGAAACGCAGTTGGAAAAATGGCCAAAATAAAAAGGGTCAAATTTTGAAGTTTGGAATTAGGAAAAACGTTTTCTGGGTTTTTCTGGGTTTTGGGCGAGGATCACTTTCCCAAATTCCTGGAATTTTCTGAATAGTTTTCAGTGGATAAATCGGAGGTCGAAGTTAAGCCACAGTATGGTTTTGCAGCAGCCGTGCAGTTTCTGAGGAGCCTGTAGACATATAGCAGAAAGAGCTGATGGCAGGTGATGTGGATAAGAGGAGATTTAGGGAGACAGGTCAGCGGGATCCAATGGAGGCCATGTTTGCGAAGTTGACTGAGAAGTTGACTGAGAAGATGGAAGCAAAGATGGATGCATTCATGCAGGTGGTAACCAAGAAGGTTGCAGAGGGGACGCAGAAAGAACCCCCTAGGGTCTTTCAGGTGGGGGAAGGATCGGGAGCGTCTAGTTACATACCGGATGCTATTCCCATTGTGACAGCGCAGAAGGTCGATTCCATGGACACGCGACCTACCATGCCTACTTTCCCGGTAGAGGAAGAGGAGCGAACGGAACCAGGAGAGGTGAATCTAGCTCAACATGCGACTCTGTTTGCGGATTGGCGGAGCATGGGACAAGAATTCATGGATGCTTTCCCTTTCAATCAATATATCCAGTTCAGATGTGGCGGCAAGACTTATGAGCAGGAGCGACACAAGGGACGTGGCTCCCACCGTGATAGTCACCGTGCAGCGAGCAGATTCCATTTACCGACATTTGACAGGTCATCCAGGCGCTCAGGAAGAGCTTGGGTGGACAAGTTGGATACCTCTTTCCAGCTTGACCGAGTATCTGAGAGGAAAACCATTAAAATGGTTACCTCGCACTTGGAGGATGAGGACACACAGGATTGCAGGGAGTTCGAGGATACACCTAGTGTGACACAGGACTCCCCATCATTAGAGCCCTCCTTGACCGTGCCGGTTGATATCGTAGTGGAGGAGATAGAGCCTACCCCGGTAGAGCCATCCAGTGAGGTGATGACTGGAGCCGTGTCCGAGTCTTCAGATGGTAGCAGCACACAACAGATGGGTGAGGTGTCAGGAGATGTATCCACCCTCGATGAGGTAACGGTAGGTACGAAGATATTGGATGATGGTCGCAGACAGCAGTATCATCGGCTTCGGACGGACTTTCGAGTTTTGAGGGAGAAGGCCGCGTTGGTACGGGAGACCATTTTGTTGCAGGACCAGGAGCTGGAGGGTATGAGAGCGACTTGTGCCAAGTCAACGGCCAAGTTGGTCCACATTGGGGAACAACTGGATTCCCTGATGGTACAACCAGAGGGCACATTGGAGCGTCAGATCATTCCCCTTCAGGTATGCATGGATGGGACTGGCGGTGCTGTTGAGTCATCTCTTCCCGTTGGAGATAGAGAGGCAGAGCCACCTAGTCAGATCTCATATGTTGACTTGGATAGCGGTATGAGACGATCAGAGTTGTACAGGGTACAACATCCATATGTTGAGATTGGATGGAGAGAGATTTTGAGTTGGTACTCGGTGGAGCGGGCTATGGAACACAATGATTTGGTTCCCTTCTCACAAGAGCAGATAGAAGATGGAGGACATCTTCGGATGGATAACATCTCTCATGCTTGTGTCGGACATCCCTTGAGCCATACACATCATGATGGGAGGTTTTTGCCTACCACCTATTTGATTCTTGATAGTGTCTCAGTGATTCTTGAGAAGTTTATAATTCAGATTCCCACAAGGTGCAAAATCAGAAATTTGATTTGGGAGGATGGTAGCCCTCATGGGAGGAGTACCAGAATGAGGAGAAGGAGGCATCCACAAGTGATCGAGTGGATGGGGATGATGAGCAAGAAGCTAGGAGGCTACTTGCAGATCGGTGATACCAGGCAGCAGGAGGCTTGGCTGCGCTGGTTACTCTTGAAAGAGTTTGGCCATCACTTGGCAAACACTCTTCCTAAGAGTAGGAGGATGGGGAAAAGATGGATGGATACTTGCATCATTGAGCAGCATAGAGTAGGGATGCATGGTGTTGATGTGTTACTCATATCATTCATTGTGTCTTCATCACATGAGTGGTTTGATGGAGGTATGGAAAGGCAACACAATATCTTGTTGCTTGGTTTGTTCTTGGGAGAGCAAGGGCAGATTTGCTCTCACACTTTGTATGACGTTGCAGGAGGAGGAGATGGCACTATCTCCATGGTCTTTGATGGGGAAGCACTTCCCTCTTGGGAGGTATTCCATATTTATTGCAGCATTATTAGAGGAATCTTTGACAAGGAGCATGTTAAAGAACAGGGTCTTGTACTGACAGGAACTCATTTGCATGAGCCCACAACGTTGTCACCTTGGAGCAGAACATTATGGATGAAGTGTGCGCAGCAGAGATATGGTGGATCTATAACCCATAGGTCTCAGGATCACTTCATACTTATTGCACTTACAAGAAGTAAGGATGATAGAGACATCTATGGCACATCCTTCTTGACTTGGGTTTCCAAGCACAAGGAGGATTATCTTCTTGCAGCACATGGTTCAGTCTTCTTCATAGCAGGTCGACACTTTATGGAGGACTCATTCATGGACCCATGTACCATCTTACTTCCGGCATATGGTGAGGGATTTGTTTATACATTCATTGATTGGCACCCTCTTACCATTCTTATGCAATGCATTGCTTCACAAGAGGGCAAGCTTGTCACATTGCTCCATGAGTTGTATTGGGCCAATCTACATGATGGAGGTAGCCATCTCTTTTGTGGCCTTGGGCAAATGTTTTATCATCACATGTATGTTCATTTGCAGCACTATACCAGGTATCATATGAAGACATGCATGGGTAACATAAGCATTTTGCCTTGTACTCTTATCAAGCAGCAACTTGTAAAACTGCGCTGTACTTGTTTGGGAAGCTGTTGGTACCTTCTTGCACCACAGGAGGCCTTCAGCATTTCCTTCATTTTGCTACTGATCATGTCTTCATTTGCTGATATATATCAGATTTGTATGGGAGGCTTGATTAGGAGGGAGACACATGAGCTGGATGTGTCCGTGAGTGGGAATAATTCTCACAACTTCTGCACTACATGTTCTAATGGGAGCATGGGAGGAGGCATGGCCACCACTACTTTATATGCGTTCTCTTTTGATGTGGGCCATGAGATCGATATTCATCCATTGTACAGCCATGGGCAAGTGTTTGGACCTATGTTGCCGTCATATTCCGCCATTTGCTATCCATTAGTAGATGTGTTGGATCTTGTACATTGCTTGCCATGTGATTTTCTGAGGTTGCCGTGGATGAGACTGCACTATGGTTTGTTTTGGGCCAGCTTGTTCTTCATTGATGGAGGAGCCTTCTATGGAGGATTGTTCTTCACTTTGCCATTGAAGGGCAATGATTTTGCAGCCCAAGATCAGACTTTCAGCCCACCTTCATTACCAGAGCTTGAGGTGGAAGGAGATGTTCAGGAGTTGCCTTGTCAGGAGGTGGCTCATTTGGTTTGGATGATTGCTTGGGGATGGAGGATCCACATGAGAGAGATGTTCCTCACTTCATGCCTTGATTGGAGAGAGGCGACGAGTTGGTTCACAGTTGATGGGCCAGCTTACACAGTCATAGATGCAGAACAGCAGCGGTCATGGTCTCTAGTCATAGCCAGAGGCAGTGAGCAGTTCGAGTCACGGGACTTGTGCGATTATTGGCCACAATGGCGATGGGATCCGGGAGGACTATTGATTGGCTGGTACCATGAGAGGCCAGTTTGGGATCCTGGCATTGAGATATCCCTTCATATCGGGGTGATGCAGGAGACAGAGAGGTTTCAGTGGGACCCAGGCACATTTTGCAGTATCGGCGGGGAGCATCAGCTAGAGAGTAGGCTTGTTCCAGCGTTGCTTGAGAACAAGACATTTTTGCCGGATGAGGATGCCACGGGGGAGAGTGAGCAGACTTTACAGCATCCATCACTTCAGTTGCTTGAGGACAAGCAACGTTTTGCCGGGGGAGACTGTAATATTCCCAATTAGCCTTGCTAATTGGAATATTTCATTTTTGTTTAATTTTGCTGCTTTAGTTGGAAATAATAAATAAAGTGAGAAATAAGAGGGGTCACCTCACTTTAGTCACCTCACTTTATAAAATAAAGTGTTTTCCTAGTTGATTAACGTTATAACTTAAAGAGGGGGCCTTGGGGGTCCACATGAGTATGATGGGGGAGGCATCAGGCTGCGCCGGTTGTTTAGTCGGTCTGCAGCACTGTTTAGTGCACGAGTGTCTCCGGTCGGAGATCTCACCCTTAGCCTCGGGGGACTTCGAGTGCCGGCCCTGGTAAGGTTTTCTGGGTTCACCCTTAGCTTCGGGGGACTTCGAGTGCCCGCCCTAGTAAGGTTTTTCTGAGTTCCATCTTTCAGTTCCAGCAGCAGAGCAGCAGCAGTTTCTGAAGCATATCTGAGGAGGAGAAAGCCCTCTTGTGGCTGCGCAGAGCAAGAAAAGGAAGGACGCTGATTCTTGAAGGAGAAGGACGCTGTCTCATCTGGAGAGAGGACGCTGATCCTTTCAGGAGAGAAGGACGCTGTCCAAGGAGGACGCAGTTCTGGTTTGGCAGAGAGAACGTTGTTTAGAGAGGCAGAAGGACGCTGTCTAGCCCTAGAGTGAGGACGCTGTCCATTTCTGAAGGTAAGGGTTGCAGATCTGAAGGCTTATTGTTAGATCCAGCTTTGGGAAGGATAGATCTTGCAGATCTAGTCTTGTATGTTGCAGATCTGGAGGTTTAGCACTAGATCCAGCTTGAGGAGTGACAGATCTGAGGAGATATTGATAGATCTAGTTCAGATCTGAAGGGATAACACCAGATCTAGCCCTAGAGGCTGTAGATCTGAGGAGATAATTCCAGATCTAGCATAGATCTGAAGGTTTGGCAGTAGATCTGGTATTGGAGGACGCAGATCAGGAAGGGAAGGACGCAGATTTGATTGGAGGCTTCAGATCCATCAGGTGGGACGCAGATCTGAGGAGCAAACTATTGTGAGAGGAGCTCAACGGCGTTTTCCAGTATTCTGTAGCAGGTTCATCTGTCTGGAGGGTTGAGGGATTTGTGCTTCACCTGTTTCTGCGCTGTCACTAGCAGAGACAGCGTTTTCCATTTGTGAGGGTTTGCAGCTTGAGATCAGCCCCAGTACCAGCGCAGTTCCTCTTCAGTCTTCAGGGCAGCTAGGACGCTGTCCTTGTTGCAGCCATTTTCTTGTATGGGAGGGTCATCACTTGCCTAGGGCAAGGATAGGTGCACTGATTCTGATTTACTCCTCTCTATGTACTTTCTGATTAATAAAATGGCTCAGTTTCTGGTATTACATGTGTCATGATTCAGTGATCTGGTTCAGTATTGTATTTTCTATATCTGTTTGGCATATTTCTGTTTATTACTGGTTATTTCCCTTTGGGGATATTAATCCGAGAATATAAAGAAATACAATAGATGATCGGAATGATAGCACCTATTCTTTCTCAAGGCAAGTGGAGAACTCTCTCAGAAATACAGAAAATGGCTGCTCTAAGAAACTGCGTCCCAGCTACTGGAAATCTTTCGTAAAACTGCTGCTGCTAGAATAGACTGAAAACTAGGGGCTGATCCCCTTGCTGGAATGAGCTGAAAATCTGCGGTCCACCTGTACTCACCAACCCAGACAAAACATAGAAACCATATAAAAAATGGTCAGCCTCCGAAAATCACCAGAAAGTCCCTCCTCAAGGAATTACGCTGCCCTCCAAGGCTCAGCACAGATGCCAAATGATAATAGCTGAAACAGTGCCACAAACTCCTCGGGAAACCTCCTACTGGAAAAGACTGATCCTCCACTCCGAATATCAACTGAAACTCCTATAGAAACCCCGCAACGAAACACCTCCAAGTAGAACTGCGTCCTCTCTCCTAGGGACTGCGCAGTCACAAGAGAAGCCCAGCTCCTAAGCAAAACAACCAACCAAACCTCCCGCTAAAGACTGAATAAATGACCTTACCCGAGCAGGCACTCGAAGTCCCCCGGGGCTAAGGGTGAGATCTCCGACCGGAGACACTCAACGCACTAAACAGTCTTGCCTAAGGGTCAACAGTGCTTTCCGCTAATTGGAATATTTGATTTTTGTATAGTTTTGCCGCCTATAGTTAATTGATAAATAAAAGTGAGAAAAGAGGGGTCAACTCACTTAAATAAAATAAAGTGCTTCCCTAGTAGGAGCAACGTTATAACTTAAAGGGGAGCCTTGGGGGTCCACACCACATATGAGGGAGGCCTCACGTAGCCTCTAGGAGCATCTGCGCAGACTTATGAGGAGCACGTGGAGAGAGGGGGGCCACGTTAGGGTTTTGAGGAGAGCTAGCGTTATAAAAGGTGGGAAAGCCATTTCATTTGGGATGCTTGTTGTTGATGATATTTGAGCTAGGCTTTTGTCTTCTTGAGCACGCTGGCTGTTTAGCCTGTCTGCAACACTGTTTAGTGCGACTGAGTGTCTCCGTTCGGAGATCTCACCCTTAGCCCCGGGGGACTTCGAGTGCCTGCTCGGGCAAGGTCTTTTCTACAGTTTTCAGCGGAGGATTTGGTTGTCGGTTTGCGGAGGAGCTGGGCTTCTTTTGGTGACTGCGCAGTCCCTAGGAGAGTGGACGCAGTTCTTCGAGGAGGTGTTCTATTGCAGGGTTTTCTGTAGGAGATTTAGTGTTATTCGGTGTGGAGGTTCAGTATTTATCAGTTGGAGAGTTTCCTGAGGAGTTTGTGGCTCCATCTCAGCATATTTCATTTAGCATCTGCGCTGGGCCTAGAGGGACAGCGTTTTTCCTTGAGGAGGGTTTCTGGGGTGATTTTCGGAGGTGTTCCATTTTGTTTATGGTTTCTGGGTTTTGTCCGGAGCGGTGAGTACAGGTGACCTACAGATTTTCAACTCATTCCGGCAAGGGGATCAGCCCCTAGCTTCAGTCCATTCCAGCAGCAACAGTTACGGCAGTTTCTTCCAGCAGCTGGGACGCAGTTTCTTGTAGCAGCCATTTCCTATATTTCTGAGAGGGTTCTTCACTTGCCTTGTGCAAGGATAGGTGCATTTATTCTGATTATCCATTGTATCTCATTATATTCTCAGATTAATAAAATGGCTTAGCATTCCCGGCATTTTTATGTGTATTTGCTTTATGTTCTATTTCCGGCATTTTCTATATTGCCGTATGCTTGTATTGCTGTCTATTTCCCATTCGGGATATTACAGTGGTATCAGAGCATAGATCTGGCTCAGCCTGTGGAGCTAGCAGTCTATGAGGCCGAGGGATAGACCCCATATCTGTTACCGGGGTAAGAAATACAGAGACGTTGAGCGTAGGTTGGAGAACACCTACGGAGAGGGGGACTGTGTTCGAGTGGTGGACACAGATCAGGAGCAGTCTGGGATAGATTCAGAGCAGGAGCAGCCTGTGGGGGACGCAGAGCAGCAGGGTCCTATGGCAGACGAGGAGGATTCGAGGAGATTTAGAGAGGCGCTCCTCCAACACATGCAGGATGTGTCATAGAGACTCACTGCGCTGGAGGTTAGGCACTGGAAATCCCAAGGGGTTTTCTGTGACGGTGAGACTGTGCACGTCACACCATAGCGTCGGAGCGTGATGCTATCCCCATCATGGCATCGCATGCACCCACGCGATCCACTATGCCCACTTTCCTAGCAGAGGACACAGGGCGGGAAGCACCGCGGGAGCCGGAGGTTGACCCAGGCCAGGGACGCCATGCAAAGTACCTGGCACACGGGTCGGGGATCAGAGATCTTATCTCATTCAGAGATCATGTTCAGCTCCAACGTGATGGTAGACCCCGTGATCATCACAGAGGGCACAGGCATCATCATCATGACCACTGCGCAGCTAGCAGATTTCATTTTCCCACGTTTGATGGCTCATCAAATAGTTCGACAAAGTCTTGGGTAGAAAATTTGGACATCTATTTCCAGCTTAATCAAATGTCGCAGTCAGAGGCCATTAAGGTGGCAACCTTACATCTGGATGGTGAGGCCCAGGACTGGTGGTTTCATGGGATGACTACACTCGGGCATTCTACAGTGGGGACATATGCCGAGTTTACCCGGAGGGTGATAGAGCATTTTGACAGGAGGGATACGGAGCAGCACTTCGTTGAGCTGACGAAGCTCAAGCGGACTGGGAGCCCAAAGACTTACATTTCAGATTTCTTGAGGGTTTCAGTGATGGTGCCAGATCTATCTGCATCTTGGATGGTCTACATGTTTGTGGAGGGGTTAGCAGAGCCACTTCGTGGCCTAGTCAGGTCGACTAGACCAGCTACACTTCAGGATGCCATCAGCAGGACCCAAGATTTACAGGATGTCTTACCCAGGACTCGGACACCTTACCCCCAGAGACAGGCTTTCCAGCCTAAGGGGAAGGACACGAGGATTCCACCTCCCAAGGGGAATCCTGGACGAGTATAGGATGATGATGAGGCTAGGGGGAGCTGAAGAAGAAGCAGTTGTGCTTCACTTTCCAGGAGTCATGGGCGCCGAGACATAGATGTGCTGCAGGGAAAGCACATTTCATTAAGGTCTTCTCCGAGAGTAGCGGGGAAGATGATGAGGAGGATGATGTGGAGGCAGGAGATAGTTGTGCAGTGCAGGGTACCTTACCACCTCCACCACCAGTATCAGGTGGTGCGTCATTTGCACCTACTGGAGGAGCTCTAGCAGCATTGCGGGGAGTTCCCAAGTACTTGACACTGCGCGTACGAGGGACTGTGCATGGCCAACGAGTCTCGGTCTTGGTCGACAGTGGGGCAACCCACAATTTCATCGATGCACAGATGGTTGAGCGGAGAGGTATACACACTAAGAGTTTTGATGGATTTTCAGTTTTGGTCCCAGGAGATCAGACCATGGTGTGTGCTCGATATGTTCCCGAGTTGTCAGTGACGATGGGCACCTATACATTGACAGATCATTTTTTTGTGGTCGATATTCCGGACACCAACATGATACTGGGTGTTCAGTGGCTTATTACTCTCGGAAAGGTCACGATAGATTGGAAGGCCCTAGAGATGGAGTGGGATGATCCCAAGACAGGGAGGCATGAGAAGATACGGGGACAGCATACATACCCGCCTCAGACTGTGTCGGCACATAGGATGGAGGCAACCTTCCGTAAGGGAGACATAGAGTGGGCAGTAGAGCTGCGGGCATCGGAGGCAGCGACTACAGGACAGGCAGTGCATCCAGAGGTACAGACTATCCTTGACAGGTATGCCATAGTATTCAGGGATATTCCGCCAGGGCAGCCACCAGATCGGGGGTTTGAGCATACCATTGAGCTGGGGCAGGGGATACAGGCAGTGGTCACCACACCTTATAGGCATCCCAAGGCCTATCGGGATGAGATTGAGCGTGCTATTCAGGAGCTGCTGGCCCTTGGACACATTCGGTCGAGCACGAGTCCTTTCGCTTCTTCCGTGGTGTTGGTGAAGAAGAAGGACAACACATTGCGGATGTGCATTGATTACAGGGCTCTGAACAAGAAGACCCTGAAGAACAGGTACCCCATTCCCAGGATCGATGAGTTGATGGACGAGTTGAGGGGAGCATGCTTCTTCTCAAAGATTGATTTGAGATCTGGGTACCATCAGATTCGCGTGAGGGAACAGGACATTCCCAAGACCGCCTTCAGGTGTCATTATGGGCACTTCGAGTTTCTGGTTATGCCTTTTGGGCTGACCAATGCACCCACTACCTTTCAGTCGT
Source organism: Pinus albicaulis (assembly GCA_034641835.2). Classification (NCBI taxonomy): domain Eukaryota; kingdom Viridiplantae; phylum Streptophyta; class Pinopsida; order Pinales; family Pinaceae; genus Pinus; species Pinus albicaulis. Next base: position 869,982,158 of record CM076578.1, on the reverse strand, counting down.
GCATGAACCATATCTTCAGGGGTCATCTGAGGAAGTTTGTGCTGGTCTTCTTCGATGACGTACTCATCTATAGTAGGACGTGGGAGGAGCATCTCCAACATATTGAGACAGTATTGCGCATCTTGGAGGAGCAGCAGTTCTGTGCCAAGCTCTCCAAATGTGAGTTTGGATTGACGGAGATGCTGTACTTGGGGCATATCATAGGAGTGGACGGGGTGAGAGTCCACAAGGAGAAGATTAGGGCCATCAGAGATTGGCCAGAGCCGAGGAACGTGACTGAGCTTCGGGGATTTATTGGCATTTGCACTTACTACAGGAAGTTCGTCAAAGGTTTCTCACAGCTTGCTGCACCCCTCACAGATTTGATGGGGAAGGGGGCATTCAGTTGGTCGGATACAGCACAGCGAGCTTTTGATAAGCTCAAGGAGGTGATGAGTAGCTGCCCCGTGCTTGCATTGCCGGATGTCACACAGCCATTTGTTTTGGAGTGCGATGCGTCAGGAGAGGGGATTGGCGTGGTATTGATGTAGGGTGGTCATCCTATAGCTTTTGAGAGCCGGAAACTCCTTCCGCATGAGAGGTTGTATCCCATATATGACAAGGAGATGCTGGCCATCATGCATGCATTGGCCAAGTACCGACAGTATTTAGTGGGCGGCAGATTCAGGGTGAGAACAGATCACAACAGCCTCAGGTACTTTCTGGAGCAGAAGCAGTTGCAGGAGAGGCAACAGAAGTGGATCAGTAAGATCCAAGCCTATGACTTTGACATTGAGTACGTCAAAGGCAAGAATAACGTGGTAGCAGATGCCCTTTCACGGAGACCGGCCACGTTATCTCTTATGAGCTTGGACGCTGATTGGAGAGCTCGACTGTTGGTGGAGTACTCCAAGGACAGGTTTGCATGTGAGGTGTTGGATGGACAGGTAGCAGATGACAGGTACAGGGTGGTTGACGAGATTATCTATTACAGGGATAGGATCTTCTTGACTGAGGGATCTCAGCTTAAGAAGAAGATACTCCATGCTTCACAAGATTCTTGTAATATCCCCAATGGGAAATAGACAGTAATACACAACAATACAAGCATACAACTATATAGGAAAAATGCCGGAAATAGAATATAGAGCAAATACACATAAAAATGCCAGAACGCTAAGCCATTTTATTAATCTGAGGATATGGGTACAATAGATAATCAGAATAAGTGCACCTATCTTGCACAAGGCAAGTGAAGAATCCTCTCAGAATAGGAAATGGCTGCTATAGAGACTGCGTCCTAGCTGCTGGAAGAATCTGCCGTAGAATGCTGCTGCTGCAATGAACTGGAACTAGGGGCTGATCCCCTCACCGGGATCAACTGAAAATCGGTAGACTGCCTGTACTCCCTACTCCGGACCAAACCCAGAAACCATGAAGCAAATGGACCGCCTCCGAAAAACACCCCAGAAGCCCTCCTCAAGGAAAACGTTGTCTCTCCCAGCCAGCGCAGGTGCCCAAGGAAGAATGCTGAGAAAGGGGCCACAAATCCCTCTGCAAACTCTCCAACTGAAGAGACTAATCCTCCAAGCTGAAACACACTGAATCTCCCACGAAAATCCCCACAATTGAGCTGCTCTAACACCAACTGCGTCCTCCCTCCAAGACTGCGCAGTCACCCAATGAAGCTCAGCTACTCTGCAAAACGTCCAACCAAATCACCTGCAAATCAACTGCTGAAGACTGAAGAAATACCTTGCCCGAGCAGGCACTCGAAGTCCCCCGGGGCCAAGGGCGAGATCTCCGACCGGAGACACTCAGTCGCACTAAACAGTGCTGCAGACCGACTAAACAACCGGCGTGCTCAAGTAGACAGAAGTCTAGCTCAATATATCATCAACATATCAATAATGCCAAATGGAGTGAAACTCCCATCTTTTATAGTGCTAGCTCCCCTCAAAACCCTAACTGCGTCCCCTCTCTCCATGAGCTCCTCCTATGCCTGCGCAGTTGCTTCTAGAGCCTACGTGAGGCCTCTCTCATGCAAAGTGTGGACCCCCAAGGCTCTCCTTTAATTCACAACGTTGCTCCTACTAGGAAGCACTTTATTTTATTAAAGTGAGTTGACCCCTCTTTCTCACTTTTATTTATTAATTAACTATAGGCGGCAAAACTATACAAAAATGAAATATTCCAATTAGCGGTGCTAATTAGGAATATTACAGTCTCCTCCGGCAGAACGTTGCTTGTCCTCAAGCAACTGAAGTGATGGATGCTGCAAAATCTTCTCATCCTCCCAAGTGGCATCCTCATCCGGCAAATTCTTCCACCTCACCAAGAACTCCCGGATCGTCCTGGTCCGCAGCTGCCTCTCCCTAGTATCAATAATAGCCTCCGGCTGCAACACCAGATGCCCCTCATCATCCGTGGGTGGTAGCTCATCTGTGACTGTCACCTGCTGGCCCAATGCCTTTTTCAGGCATGATACATGAAAAATGTTATGGATCTTGCTACCTTGGGGCAGCTCCAACTCATATGCTACCTGCCCAATCCTGCGTATCACCCTGTATGGCCCATAAAAACGGGGCTTAAGCTTCTCAGCCCCCTTCTGCTTAAGCGAAGACTGTCGGTATGGCTGTAGTCGCAGGTAGACCAAGTCTCCTACCTCAAAGTGTCTCTCCACCCGACCCTTATCAACATACAACTTCTGCTGATTCTGTGCTGTGGCTATGTTATCCTTGAGAGCTCGGAGGATATCTTGGCTCTCTTGGATCCATATCTTGGCTCTCGGAGCCCTACTAGCACCAAACATCATGTCCACAAAAGATAAAGGATGATATCCATATAAAGCATAGAAAGGTGACATACCAATGGACATGTGATGTGTCGTGTTGTAGCAGTACTCTCCCAGATGCAGCCACTTCAGCCATGCCCTCTGCTGCCCACTGACATAGTTACGCAAGTAGCCCTCCAGCCACTTGTTAACTATCTCTGTCTGTTCGTCCGTCTGGGGGTGATAACTAGTGCTCGGTGTCAACTCCGTCCCCACTAGCCGGAAGAGCTCCTGCCAGAATCCGCCCATGAAGCGGCTGTCCCTGTCGCTGACAATGGTCTTAGGTAGACCATGTAACCTGAAAATCTCCCTGAAGAACAGCTCAGCCACCTGCGCTGCTGTGTGGTGTGCTGATATGGCGAAAAAATGAGCATACTTCGTCAGTCGGTCAACGACGACAAAGATGCAGTCCTTGCCCTGTACCATGGGCAACCCCGTGATGAAGTCCATCGATATGCTCTCCCATTTCCCCTCTGGAATGGGAAGAGGCTGCAACAACCCTGCAGGATGGCTCATCTCTCCCTTGTTCCTCTAGCAAACATCGCACTCCCTGACATGCTGAAGTACGTCCTCCTTGAGGCCCTTCCATGAGAACCTCTCCCTGATGGCCCTGTAAGTCTTGGTGAACCCCTGATGGCCCGCCAATGGAGAATCGTGTGAAGCCTGGAGTATCTTCTTCTTGAGCCGATATCCCTCAGTCAAGAAGATCCTGTCCCTGTAATAGATGATCTCGTCGACCACCCTGTACCTGTCATCTGCTACCTGCCCATCCAACACCTCACACGCAAACTTGTCCTTGGAGTACTCTACCAACAGTCGAGCCCTCCAATCAGCGTCCAAGCTCATAAGAGATAACGTGGCCGGTCTACGGGAAAGGGCATCAGCTACCACGTTATTCTTGCCTTTGACGTACTCTATGTCAAAGTCATAGGCTTGGATCTTACTGATCCACTTCTGCTGCCTCTCCTGCAACTGCTTCTGCTCTAGAAAGTACCTGAGGCTGTTGTGATCCGATCTCACCCTGAATCGGCTGCCCACTAAATACTGCCGGTACTTGGCCAATGCATGCATGATGGCCAACATCTCCTTGTCGTATATGGAATACAACCTCTCATGCGGAAGGAGCTTCCGGCTCTCAAAAGCTATAGGGTGACCACCCTGCATCAATACCGCACCAATCCCCTCTCCTGATGCATCACACTCGAGGACAAATGGCTGCGTGAAATCCGGCAGTGCAAGCACGGGGCAGCTGCTCATCACCTCCTTGAGCTTATCAAAAGCTCGCTGTGCTGTGTCCGACCAACTGAATGCTCCCTTCCTCGTCAAGTCTGTGAGGGGTGCGGCAAGCTGTGAGAAGCCCTTGACGAACTTCCTGTAGTATGTGCAAATGCCAATAAATCCCCGAAGCTCAGTCACATTCCTCGGCTCTGGCCAATCTCTGATGGCCCTGATTTTCTCCTCGTGGACTCTCACCCCGTCCACTCCTATAATATGCCCCAAGTACAGCATCTCCGTCAAGCCGAACTCACACTTGGAGAGCTTGGCATAGAATTGCTACTCCTCCAAGATGCGCAAAACTGTCTCAATGTGTTGGAGATGCTCCTCCCAAGTCCTGCTATATATAAGTATGTCATCGAAGAAAACCAGTACAAACTTCCTCAGATGACCCCTGAAAATGTGGTTCATGCACGACTGAAAGATAACGAGTGCATTGGTCAGCCCAAAAGGCATGACCAGAAACTCGAAGTGCCCATAATGACACCTAAAGGCAGTCTTGGGAATGTCCTGTTCCCTCACGCGTATCTGATGGTACCCGGATCTCAAGTCAATCTTTGAGAAGAACCGTGCTCCTCTCAACTCGTCCATCAGCTCATCGATCTTGGGGATGGGGTACCTGTTCTTCAGGGTCTTCTTATTCAGAGCCCTGTAGTCAATGCACATCCGCAATGTGCCGTCCTTCTTCTTCACCAACACCACGGAAGAAGCAAAAGGACTCGTGCTCGGCCGAATGTGACCAAGGGCCAGCAGCTCCTGAATAGCACGCTCTATCTCATCCCGATAGGCCTTGGGATGCCTATACGGTGTGGTGATCACCGCCTGTATACCCTGCTCAAGCTCAATAGTATGCTCAAACCCTCGATCCGGTGGCTGCCCTGGTGGAATATCCCTGAATACTGCGGCATACCTGTCGAGAATAGACTGTAGCTCAGGGTGCACTGTCTGACCTGTATCTACTGCCTCCGAAGCTCGCAACTCTACGGCCCACTCTATGTCTCCTTTGCGGAAGGTCGCCTCCATCCTATGTGCCGACACTGTCTAAGGCGGGTATGTGTGTTGTCCCCGTATCTTCTCATGCCTCCCTGTCTTGGGATCATCCCACTCCATCTCTAGGGCCTTCCAATCTGTCGTGACCTTCCCCAGAGTAATGAGCCACTGAACACCCAATATCATGTTGGTGTCCGGGATATCCACCACAAAGAAATGATCTGTCAATGTATAAGTGCCCATCGTCACTGATAACTCTGGGACATACCAAGCACACACCATAGTCTGATCTCCTAGGACCAAAACAGAAAAACCATCAAAACTCTCAGTCTGTATGCCTCTCCGCTCAACCATCTGTGCATCAATAAAGTTGTGGGTGGCCCCACTATCAACCAAGACTGAGACCCGTTGTCCACGTACTGTCCCCCGTACGCGCAGCGTCAAATACTTGGGAACTCCCCGCAATGCGGCTAGAGCTCCTCCAGTGGGTGCAAATGATGCACCACCTGCTGCTGCTGGTGGAGGTGGTAAGGTACCCTGCGCTGCATAACAATCTCCTGCCTCCACGTCATCCCCCTCATCCTCTTCCCCGCTGCTCTCGGAGAAGACCTCAATGAAATGTGCTTTCCCCGCAGCACATCTATGTCCCGGTGCCCATGGCTCCTGGCAAGTGAAGCACAACCGCTTCCTCCTCAACTCTCTCCTGGCCTCATCATCAAACTGCCCTCGCCCAGGATTCGCCTTGGGAGGCGAAATCCTCATGTCCTTCCCCTTAGGCTGGAAGAACTGTCTCTGGGGGTAAGGTGTCCGAGTCCTGGGTAAGACATCCTGTAAATCCCGAGTCTTGCTGATGGCATCCTGAAGTGTAGCTGGTCTAGTAGACCGGACTAGGCCACGTAGTGGCTCTGTCAACCCCTCCACAAACATGTAAACCATCCGAGCCGCGGATAGATCGGGCACCATCACCGAAACCCTCAAGAAATCTGAAATGTAAGTCTCTGGGCTCCCAGTCTGTTTGAGCTTCATCAGCTCAACAAAGTGCTGCTCCGGATCCCTCCTGTCGAAACGCTCTATCACCCTCCGGGTAAACTCGGCATATGTCCCCACTGTAGAATGCCCGAGTGTAGTCATCCCATGAAACCACCAGTCCTGGGCCTCACCCTCCAGATGTAATGTTGCCACCTTAATGGCCTCTGACTGTGACATCTGATTGAGTTGAAAATAGATATCCAACTTCTCTACCCAGGACTTTGCCGTCACGTTTGATGTGTCGTCAAACGTGGGAAAATGAAATCTGCTAGCTGCGCGGTTGTCATCATGATGATGTCTGTGCCCCCTGTGACGATCACGGGGCCTACCATCCTGCTGGAGCTGAACATAATCTCTGAATGAGATAAGATCTCTGATCGCCGGCCCGCGTGACAGGTACTTTGCAATGTAGGCGTCCATCTGGGCACGGTCAGCCTCCGACTCCCGCTGTGCTGCTGCCCCCGTGTCCTCTGCTAGGAAGGTCGGCATGGTGGATCGCGTGGGTGCTGGAATATCCCCCTGTGCTCCTGCCCCTGTGTCCTCTGCTAACAATGTGGGCATAGTGGATCGCGTGGGTGCATGCGATGCCATGATGGGGATAGCATCCGGCACATGATGGGACGTACCCGATCCCTCACCGATCTGAAAACCCCTTGGGGCTTCCCGCTGCTTGATCTCTATCGCCGTGAGTCTCTGTGACACCTCCTGCATGTGTTGGAGGAGCGCCTCTCTAAATCTCCTCAGATCCTCCTCGTCTGTCATAGGACCCCACTATTCTGCATACCCCACAGGCTGCTCCTGCTCTGAATCTGTCTCAAGCTGCTCCTGATCGGAATCCGTCACAGGCTCCCCCTCTCCGTAGATGTTCTCCCACCTACGCTCAACGTCTCTGTATCTCCGTCTCCTATAACTGATGTAGGGTTTATCCCCTGGCGTCATAGACTGCTAGCTCCACAGGCTGAGCCAGAACTATGCTCTGATACCACTGTAATATCCCCAATGGGAAATAGACAGTAATACACAGCAATACAAGCATACAACTATATAGGAAAAATGTCGGAAATAGAATATAGAGCAAGTACACATAAAAATACCAGAACGCTAAGCCATTTTATTAATCTGAGAATATGGGTACAATAGATAATCAGAATAAGTGCACCTATCCTTGCACAAGGCAACACTAAGAAGGAACCCCGACAGGGAAATGGTCGCTAAGTTGTTCAAAATCTTGCCCGCTCGGAAGAATCGCTGCAGAATGTCATTGCCGGAATGAACTGGAACTAAGGGCTGATCCCCTCACCGGAATGAGCTGAAAATCGGTAGACCGCCTGTACTCTCTGCTCCGGACAAAACCCAGAAACCATGAAGCAAATGGACCACCTCCGAAAAACACCCCAGAAGCCCTCCTCAAGGAAAACGCTGTCCCTCCAGGCCCAGCGCAGATGCCAAAAGAAGAATGCTGTGAAAGAGCCACAAATCCCTCTGCAAACTCTCCAACTGAAAGAGACTAACCCTCCAAGCTGAAATACACTGAATCTCCCACGAAATTCCCCACAACTGAGCTGCTCTAACTCCAACTGCGTCCTCCCTCTAAGACTGCGCAATCACCCAATGAAGCTCAGCTCCTCTGCAAAACGTCCAACCAAATCTCCTGCAAATCAACTGCTAAAGACTGAAGGAATACCTTGCCCGAGCAGGCACTCAAAGTCCCCCGGGGCCAAGGGCGAGATCTCCGACCGGAGACACTCAGTCGCACTAAACAGTGCTGCAGACCGACTAAACAACCGGCGTGCTCAAGTAGACAGAAGTCTAGCTCACAATATCATCAACATATCAATAATCCCAAATGGAGTGAAACTCCCACCTTTTATAGTGCTAGCTCCCCCTCAAAACCCTAACTGCGTCCCCTCTCTCCATGAGCTCCTCCTATGCCTGCGCAGTTGCTTCTAGAGCCTACGTGAGGCCTCTCTCATGCAACGTGTGGACCCCCAAGGCTCTCCTTTAAGTCACAACGTTGCTCCTACTAGGAAGCACTTTATTTTATTAAAGTGAGTTGACCCTTCTTTCTCACTTTTATTTATTAATTAACTATAGGCGGCAAAACTATGCAAAAATGAAATATTCCAATTAGCGGTGCTAATTAGGAATATTACAATTCTCCATTGGCGGGCCATCAGGGGTTCACCAAGACCTATAGGGCCATCAGAGAGAGGTTCTCATGGAAGGGCCTCAAGGAGGACGTACTCCAGCATGTCAGGGAGTGCGATGTTTGTCAGAGAAACAAGGGAGAGATGAGCCATCCGGCAGGGTTGTTGCATCCTCTTCCCATTCCAGAGGGGAAATGGGAGAGCATATCGATGGACTTCATCACAGGGTTGCCCATGGTGCAGGGCAAGGACTGCATCTTTGTCGTCGTTGACCGACTGACGAAGTATGCTCATTTTTTCGCCATATCCGCACACCACACAGCAGCACAGGTGGCCGAGCTGTTCTTCAAGGAGATTTTCAGGTTGCATGGTCTACCTAAGATCATTGTCAGTGACAAGGACAGTCGCTTCATGGGCGGATTCTGGCAGGAGCTTTTCCGGCTAGTGGGGACAGAGTTGACGCCGAGCACTAGTTATCACCCCCAGACAGACGGACAGACAGAGATAGTTAACAAGTGGCTGGAGGGCTACTTGCGTAACTATGTCAGTGGACAACAGAGGGCATGGCTGAAGTGGCTGCATTTGAGAGAGTATTGCTACAACACGACGCATCACATGTCCATTGGTATGTCGCCATTCTATGCTTTGTATGGATATCATCCTTTATCTTTTGTGGACATGATGTTTGGTGCTAGCAGGGCTCCAAGAGCCAAGATCTGGATCCAAGAGAGTCAGGATATCCTCCGAGCTCTAAAGGATAACATGGCCACAACGCAGAATCAGCAGAAGCTGTATGCTGATAGGGGTCGGGTGGAGAGACAGTTTGAGGTAGGAGACTTGGTCTACCTGCGATTACAGCGATACCGACAGTCTTCACTTAAGCAGAAGGGGGCTGAGAAGCTTAAGCCCCGTTTTTATGGGCCATACAGGGTGATACGCAGGATTGGGCAGGTTGCATATGAGCTAGAGCTGCCCCAAGGCGGCAAGATTCATAACATTTTTCACGTATCATGCTTGAAAAAGGCATTGGGCTAACAGGTGACGATCACAGATGAGCTACCACCCACGGATGATGAGGGGCATCTGGTGTTGCAGCCAGAGGCTATTATTGATACCAGGGAGAGGCAGCTACGGAGTAGAACGATCCGGGAATTCTTGGTGAGGTGGAAGAATTTGCCGGATGAGGATGCCACTTGGGAGGAGGAGAAGATTTTACAGCATCCATCACTTCAGTTGCTTGAGGACAAGCAACATTTTTCCGGGGGAGACTGTAATATTCCTAATTAGCACCGCTAATTGGAATATTTGATTTTTGTATAGTTTTGCCGCCTATAGTTAATTGATAAATAAAAGTGAGAAAAGAGGGGTCAACTCACTTAAATAAAATAAAGTGCTTCCCTAGTAGGAGCAACGTTATAACTTAAAGGGGAGCCTTGGGGGTCCACACCACATATGAGGGAGGCCTCACGTAACCTCTAGGAGCATCTGCGCAGACTTATGAGGAGCACGTGGGGAGAGGGGGACCACGTTAGGGTTTGAGGAGAGCTAGCGTTATAAAAGGTGGGGAAGCCATTTCATTTGGCATTCTTGTTGTTGATGATATTTGAGCTAGACTTCTGTCTTCTTGAGCACGCTGGCTGTTTAGCCTGTCTGCAGCACTGTTTAGTGCGACTGAGTGTCTCCGGTCAGAGATCTCACCCTTAGCCCCGGGGGACTTCGAGTGCCTGCTCGGGCAAGGTCTTTTCTACAGTTTTCAGCGGAGGATTTGGTTGTCGGTTTGCGGAGGAGCTAGGCTTCTTTTGGTGATTGCGCAGTCCCTAGGAGAGTGGACGCAGTTCTTGGAGGAGGTGTTCTATTGCGGGGTTTTCTGCATGAGATTTAGTGTTATTCGGTGTGGAGGTTCAGTATTTATCAGTTGGAGAGTTTCCTGAGGAGATTGTGGCTCCATCTCAGCATATTTCATTTAGCATCTGCGCTGGGCCTGGAGGGACAGCGTTTTTCCTTGAGGAGGGTTTCTGGGGTGATTTTCGGAGGTGGTCCATTTTGTTTATGGTTTCTGGGTTTTGTCCGGAGCGGTGAGTACAGGTGATCTACAGATTTTCAGCTCATTCCGTAAAGGGGATCAGCCCCTAGCTTCAGTCCATTCCAGCAGCAGCAGTTACGGCAGTTTCTTCCAGCAGCTGGGACGCAGTTTCCTGTAGCAGCCATTTCCTATTTTTCTGAGAGGGTTCTTCACTTGCCTTGTGCAAGGATAGGTGCATTTATTCTGATTATCCATTGTATCTCATTATATTCTCAGATTAATAAAATGGCTTAGCATTCCCGGCATTTTTATGTGTATTTGCTTTATGTTCTATTTCCGGCATTTTCTATATTGTCGTATGCTTGTATTGCTGTCTATTTCCCATTCGAGATATTACAGCTACAAACAGGCTAAACAACCAGCGTGCTCAAGAAGACAAAAGTCTAGCTCAAATATCATCAACAACAAGAATAATCAAATGAGAAGGCTCTCCCACCTTTTATAACGCTGGCCTCTCTCCAAAACCCTAACGTGGTCTCCCTCTCCTCCACGTGCTCCTCCTCAATCTGCGCAGAAGCTCCTAGAGGCTACGTGGGCCCCCTCCTCTACGTGGTGTTGGACCCCCATGGCTCCCCATAAGTTATAACGTTTGTGCTACTAGGGAGATACTTTATTTTACTTAAGTGAGTTAGACCCCTCTTCTCACTTTTATTTATTAATAAACTATAGTCGGAAAATCTATACAAAAATCGAATATTCCAATTAGCTGTTGCTAATTAGGAATATTACAGTCTCCCCCGGCAGAATGTTGCTTGTCCTCAAGCAACTGAAGTGATGGATGCTGCAAAATCTTTTCATTCTCCCAAGTGGCATCCTCATCCAGCAAAAATTGCCTGTCCTCAAGCAACACTTGAACAAGCCTCCTCTCTAGCCGATGCTCCCCACCGATACTGCAAAATGTGCCTGGGTCCCACTGAAACCTCTCTGACCTCTGCATCACCCTGATACGAAGGGATATCTCAATGCCAGGATCCCAAAGTGACCTCTCACAGTACCAACCAACCAATAATCCTCCCGGATCCCATCGCCACCGTGGCCAATAGTCGCACAAGTCCCACGGCTCGGACTGTGCACTGCCTCTGGCTATGACCAATGCTCTAAGAGGTGAAGACCACCAACAAGCATCAATGCTCCCGGGCTCCTGCTGCGCTGTACCTGTAGCTGCATATGCTACCCCTCCAACTGCATACCAACTCATCAACTCTCTCCAATCCAAGTTGTGACTCAATCCCATGCTAATCTTGCTCTCCTGAAATCGGGATGGAGTGTTGAAGAAATGATGTCCTGTGCCACCTTGCCAGCTGGATTCTATAACCTCTGTTATGTCCAAGGGCCCCTGCTCGACTGTGCTCCCTACAAAGAATACCGTACCATCTAGAGGGTACCAACTCATGATCTCCCGCCAGTCCATCCTGGAAGAAGAATCCGATGTAGCAATAACAACAGCATATGGAACACGCCTGAAGTGTTTCCGCCAACCCGTAATCAACTCCCACTGCTCTGCCCTGTCTGCCAATGAGAGCTGCCTGTAGAAGGAAACCCCTCTCTCTATAATGGGCCAAAGTGGGCAAGATATGCTGCAAGCTCCATCGATGTACTCCTGGAGAGGACTACTTACTGAAAGTACTGCAGCTCGACCGACTGTATGTACATCTATCTGTATCTCATCAATGTGTTGGCCAAAAGATGAATGCTCCACCATATCCAACAGCTCCTACTGTCTACTAACCCCCTGCATAACAATCCCATCAACCTCCAACATCTCTAGAGGATATGGATCTGCAACTGCCGTCATTGTACTCAGTGTCAATGCATCTGACTGCTCCTCCTCAATGGCTGACCCCACGGTTAGCCGCATATCCATCACCGACTCGATGTGAGCCTCCATCTGGCTCTCCCCCAAAGGACTAACATGCATGATGTGCATAGCATCCTCCTCTACTGACTCAGGCTCCATCACATATAGCTCTGACTGGATCGTCACAAGTGTCTCATCGCCTAGAGCATCTCCCATAGAGTCCCCTGACTGCTCACCCTGTATACTAGAATGCAGCTCTGGTCTACTGTCTCCATCCCTGCGTGACTGCTCTCGCTCCCTAGAAGCGACCTCAACTGATCCTATGGACTCATATGAAGAAGAGTCCTCACCCTGGCATACAGGAGGAAGGCCCTCCTGTTCTTCCTCTGCCACCTCATCTGCATTGAATAGGCCATCCACCCTCTCGATGAAGTGTCGATACAATGTTTGGAGTCTAGACGCATGCTGGAATGCTACCTCTGCTGAACCCAGTATCCTCTGCTCATGCATGATCTCAACATGCCCTGAGGGAAGAATGATGCATGTCTCCCTCATGACCCTGGGTGAACTACTCCCAAAGGTAAGCCTAGTGTCCCTATCTGTGAGTCTCCCTAGATGCAACACTCTAAAACCCTGCTGTGCAGCACCGTATGCCCTCGCATACCACTGATCATCCATGTACTCCTCGGCATGCCACTACACATTGAGGCATACCTCTGTATACTGCTGGATACCCCAAGCTACTGTTGCACCACCCTATACCGTCTCATGCCATGACTGTGTCCAGGCATCGGTCACTCCTCGCATGCTCTCAATGGGATGTAGGACACTCCTACTCCACAATGCAATCCCACACACCACGGTACAACACCATGCAACTCCGTGTCCACCGGAAGTCCACTGCTCAATGCTAGAGGCTACCACACATCCCTGGATGTGGTGTCCTAGAGCTGTGCCTCTACATGTTGGACTCCCTCCAATCGGTATCATCATCTCCACCATCGCATCACTATACCTGCCGACAAATGGATCATCACTCCAAATCCTCCTCGAGGGGTCCGAGAAGTGAATCTCCCTATGTGTCAGTAGTGTTACCACCACTGCTCGGCTCCATTGCGTCCTCTGTGCCCCACACAAAGGTGAAGAATCCTTGGCTCCATACAAGGCGCCATCTGGTGGCCTGCCAATGCCACCTCCTCCGACAGGCTCCTGCCAAGGTATGTTGACCACCCCGTGATCCTGTGTACAAGTGTCATACCAAGACAACCTAGGAAGTCTTCCCATAAACTAGTTGGCCACTGGAGCTAACCAAAACTCCCCAAGTAAATGTGCATGCTCAACTGCTAGGCCAACTGTACCCTCCAAGACATAGTCAATCGACCTGCCTGGAAAATCATAGGTGATCCCACCTAGATCCCAATGCCAATCTGGGGTTCCTGTACTCCCAGCACCTGGAAACTCCTGTTGAACTATACTTGGGTCCACCACGATCTCCATAACCCACTCCACCGGGTACCAACTCAAAATCTCTCGCCATCCAACCTCAACATGTGGATGCTGTACCCTGTGCAACTCTGGTCATCTCATACCGCTATCCAAGTCAACGTATGAGATCTGACTAGGTGGCTCCGTCTCTCTCTCTCCAATGGGAAGAGGTAATCCAACAACGCTGCTAGTCCCGTCCATGTATGCCTGAAGGGGAATGATCTGACGCTCCAACGTGCCCTCTGATTGTACCATCAGGGAATCTAGTCGTTCCCCAATGCGGGTCAACTTGGCACAAGCCACTCTCATGCCCTCCAGCTCCTTGTCCTGCAACAAAATGGCTTCCCGTACTGACGTGGCCTTCCCTTTCAAAACTAGAAGGTCTGCCCAAAGCCAATGATACCGCTGTCTGTGACCATCATCCAATACCTTTGTATCTCCTGGTGCCTCATCGAAGGTGGAGACATCTCCTGACACCTCACCCATCTGTCGTGTGCTGCTACCACCCGAAAACTCGGACACGGCTCCGGTCGTCACCTCAATGGATGGCTCTACTGGGGTAGGCTCTACCTTCTCCACTACGATATCAACCGACACGGTCGAGGAGGTCTCTAATGAGGGTGAGTCCTGTGTCACAATAGGTGTATCCTCGAACTCCCTGCAATCCTGTGTGCCCTCATCCTCCAAGTGCGAGGTAACCATTTTGATGGTTTCCCCCTCCGATACTCGGTCAAGCTGGAAAGAGGTATCCAACTTCTCCACCCAAGCTTTTTTCGAACGCTTGGATGACCTGTCAAATGTCGGCAAATGGAATCTGCCCACTGTGCGCTGTAAGCCCCCGTCATGTGAGTGCCTGTTCCCTCTGTGAAAGTTGCGAGGTCTGATATCCCGCTGGAGATGAACAAAATCTCTGAATGGAAGGGCATCCCTGAACTCCTGCCCATATGCCTGATACTCAGCGAAATAATCACCCATGTGGCCAGGCTCTGGCTCCTGCTGTGCTCCTGCCCCCGTGTCCGCACCCAGAAAAGTGGGCATGGTAGAACGTGTGGGTGTATGTGATGCCATATGCTGAGTGGCATCATGCTCCGGCAAATGGTGGGATGTGCCTGAACCTTCGCCAATCTGGAAACCCCTTGGGGTTTCATGCTGTCTAGCCTCCACAGCAGTGAATCTCTGTCCCATCACCTCAATCTGCCTCGACAGATCCTGTACTGATTTGAGGAGCATCTCCCCAAATATGTTTGCACCATCATCACCTGCCATCCGCTCCTCCTGCTATGTGTCTACAGGCTCCTCATGAAATGGCACTGCTGCTCCAAAACTATACTGCGGCTTGTCTTCGGCCTCTGAATTATCCACTGAAAACTACTCAGAAAATTCTAGGAACTTGGGAAGGTGATCCTTGCCCAAAACCCAAAAAAACCTCAAAAGGGTTTCTTCTAATTCCAAACTTCAAAATTTGACCCTTTGTATTTTGGCCCTTTTTCCAATTTCGTTTTTGGTACTGCAACTGCTATTGCTCTCCAAAATTCCAGCAAACCTCTGTATGATCTCTTTCCCGATGTCATAGACCACATGCTGAGCCAGAACTATGCTTTGATACCATTGTAATATCCGAAAGGGAAATAGATAGCAATACAAGCATACGACAATATAGAAAATGCCAGAAATAGAACATAAAGCAAATACTCATAAAAATGCCGGGAATGCTAAGCCATTTTATTAATCTGAGAATATAAAGAAATACAATAGATGATCGGAATGATAGCACCTATTCTTGCTCAAGGCAAGTGGAGAACTCTCTCGGAAAGACAGAAAATGGCTGCTCTAAGAAACTGCATCCCAGCTGATGGAAATCTGCCGTAAAACTGCTGCTGCTGGAATAGACTGAAAACTAGGGGCTGATCCCCTTGCCGGAATGAGCTGAAAATCTGCGGACCACCTGTACTCACCAACCCAAACAAAACCCAGAAACCATATCAAAAATGGTCAACCTCCGAAAATCACCAGAAAGTCCCTCCTCAAGGAATTACGCTGCCCTCCAAGGCTCAGCGCAGATGCCAAATGATAATAGCTGAAACAGTGCCACAAACTCCTCGGGAAACCTCCTACTAGCAAAGACTGATCCTCCACTCCGGATATCAACTGAAACTCCTGCAGAAACCCCGCAACGGAACACCTCCAAGTAGAACTGCGTCCTCTCTCCCAGGGACTGTGCAGTCACAAGAGAAGCCCAGCTCCTCAGCAAAACAACCAACCAAACCTCCCGCTAAAGACTGAAGAAATGACCTTACCTGAGCAGGCACTCAAAGTCCCCCGGGGCTAAGGGTGAGATCTCCGACCAGAGACACTCAACGCACTAAACAGTGCTGCAGGTAGGCTAAACGGTTGAGACTCGCAGAGCGTGGTGGGCTGTAATATCCCTGTTTAGGGCAGCCTCCCTATTGAGGGTCCAATGGGCTCTACCACGTTGCCGGGGTCTGCGTAATTGGGGGACTGCACGAGGGTCCCCGTCCCGAGATGCTCCGGTGGGCCTTAAGACCCAACCCTTAACACCCTGGGATGCCGCCCTCACTAATAGTTTCAGCTTTTGGTGTAGTGGAAGTGACGATTGACGCTATGTGATTCATTTCACTAGTTTCAATCCCACTTCTTCACCCCTGTGAGCATCACCCAATGCAATGAGTGCTAAGTGGACTATTCAAAAATCATGAGAAAATGATATCTAATATAATGCACTGCGGAAACTCCTCATACTTAAAATACTAAGAGTAAAGGGATCTCTTCTTGAATGGTTCATGAGGCACAATAGTTGCTAAGGTTTTGCAAATGGGGTAGCAAGTTAAGTGGGCTTGATTGTGGGGAAAACTCCATAGTTAAGCGCGCTTGAGCCAGAGGAGTTCTGGGATGGGTGACCTCCCGGGAAGTCCTGGTTACCGGGTGCAAGCCCCGGAAGTGACGATTGACGCTATGTGATTCATTTCACTATTTTCAATCCCACTTCTTTACCCCTGTGAGCATCACCCGATGCAATGAGTGCTAAGTGGACTATTCAAAAATCATGAGAAATTAGTTAGTTACGACAACTTCTCGTGGAAATGGTCATAGATGAATGACTAAATTAACGCAGTTGAATCCCAAAAATGATATCTAATATAATGCATTGCGGAAACCCCTCATACTTAAAATACTAAGAGTAAAGGGATCTCTTCTTGAATGGTTCATGAGGCACAATAGTTGCTAAGGTTTTGCAAATGGGGTAGCAAGCTAAGTGGGCTTGATTGTGGGAAAAACTCCACAGTTAAGCGCGCTTGAGCCAGAGGAGTTCTGGGATGGGTGACCTCCCGGGAAGTCTTGGTTACCGAGTGCAAGCCCCGGAAGTGACGATTGACGCTATGTGATTCATTTCACTAGTTTCAATCCCACTTCTTCATCCCTGTGAGCATCACCTCATGCAATGAGTGCTAAGTGGACTATTCAAAAATCATGAGAAATTAGTCAGTTACGACTACTTCTCATGGAAATGGTCATAGATGAATGACTAAATTAACGCAGTTGAATCCCAAAAATGATATCTAATAAGACTGACTGCTGGTAGCTTCTGCACTAGCTCTCTGAAGATACTGCGTTGTGGCTGCTCTGCACTGCGTTGCTGCTGCTCAACTGCTGATGTTGCTCCTCCCTTTCTGCGTTGATCAGGCTCTAGTACTGTTAGTCGCTGCATTGTCTTCTCATCTTCTGCTGCAATTGTCCATCTTGCTACTATCTTTAGGTTGTCGTAGCTCACATGTGATCCAAGAGTTCGAAAATACTCAAGGATCCTGCCTCTTGTAGATTCTGGATCTACAACTCCAAGTCAGCCCATTTCTCTCCGTTCGGAATATGAGCTAACATAGCACAATCTCTTTCTGACTCAATCTTGGCAGCTCCTGCTTGAGCATCTTCCTTCTCTTCTTTATCCTTTTTCTTAAGAGGACACTGTGTGGCATAATGTCCCATTTCCCCACATCGGAAGCATTTGATCTTAGATAGATATTTCTTCTTCTGCTTCGGTTGCCCCTTTAATGCAAGGGCAGTGTTATCTTCTTCCTCCTTCTTGACTTTCGAACCGCTGCTGCCATCCTCCAAATGGATTTTGAAGAGGTCTCTCCTCAGCTCTTCTTGCTGCAAGGCTGCCCACATCACTTCCCATCTTGGAAGCCTTTCTCTGCCCTGAATGCTCTGGACAAAGACCTGATAGTCTTCTGAAACAGAGTTCAGAGTGAGCCTTACAAGCTCTGAGTCTTAAGGTGCTACTACTACTACTGACAGCTAATCTCGGTTATCCTGAATACGAGACAGGAAGGAGTCAAAATGCTCTCCCTTCTTCATTCTAGTATTACGCATCTTCTCCTCCAAGTACGTCTTCCGTTGCTCGGAAGATCCTTGGTATAGCTTTTCCAGCCCTAACCACATATCTCTAACAGTGCCTTTTGCTGCTATGTGAGGTACGATGTGATCCTTCACACCATCCAGGATCAATCGCTTGGCTCTTTCCATATTCTTCTTGAATTGTCTCAGATGTGTTGCAATCAAAGGTTCTGCACATGCGCTCTCTATGAGGGCTTTCAGATCATGCTCATCAAGGAGAAACTCAATCCTTGATTTCCAAATGACATAGTTGGAGGCACCCTCCAATCTAACTTGGTCACGCAGTCCATTGCTCGCCATCTCCTCAACTGTCGATTTCTCTCTCTAACCCTCTGCTCAGCTGGACTTATGCACTCCTTGTGGAGTAAGTCACTGCTTCTGCTGCTACACAGGAGAAATTGAGTTTCTTTGAGCAAGAAAATCTCTGAGATCAAGAAATCCCCAATCTGTGTTTTTTCAGACTTTTTCTGACGCTTTATGCACCAGCTCTTACTGTTGTGCAGTCACTGCATCCTTTAGCTACGCTGGGACTGCTACGCTGCTTCTTCTGCAACTGAAAAATGCTTACCCCTCTGTCAACTCTCTTAGAGGGAGCCTTTTTATGCATTGGATTTCTCTTCTAGCCTGGACAGCGTAATCTCTGGGAGGGTCTGATGTTGCTTACGCAGATCCCAGTCCCTTCTGCACTGATCTGCTGGTTCACTCTTGTTTCTCCTGCACTTCAGCTTGAATAAGATCTGATACCATGTGAAAAAATCCTAGATCTGGATTCCTAATGCAACAAATCTGAATTACTTCCATTATTTTGATAATTATTCCATTACATTGAAATACCGAAGTAATTACTAAAGCAGTCTACACAAATAATGTTGCGGAATAAATTTCAGTGCTGAAATAAACTAAACAAAATGTAATGAAAAACAACCACAGTTGACACATTTATTTTGGACTAAGTCCCCGGAAAAACCCAACTCGGGAAAACCGGTGCAACAGATCTGAGGGTTTGTTTTTATTAAGCAGCAGAATCTTGAGTACAAATAGGGTGCCAACATCCGGCAAACCCTTTAGAGAAATTTAGACAACAAATATAATTGTGAGATGTACCTCACTCTGCAAGTCTCCGGCTGATCCAAATAGCGCTGGTGAAGCCCTTCTTTGCCTCTCCGTGAGTGCCTACGCAGGTGCGTGGACAAGCTTGAGAAACTGCATCACCTCTTTCTGCAACTGATCTAGCTGATCTGAGATTGGATTTTGGCCCTCCTATCTCAGAAACCCCAGTCTCTAGCTTTCTCCGGACTGACTCCAAGAGACACTGCATTGCTTCTATGTGACTTTTTGCAGGGACTATGTCACCTCTTCAGAAAACTGCATTGTCTCTCTCTGCGTAAGTGCTTCCTCTCTCTAAAATGGACTCATGGTCCTCCTAACCAATCTCTGCTTCTGCCCCTCTCTGAATCCGATCACTTAATCACAATCACTTAGCAAACCTTGCCCTAGTGATTCGATTCTGATCAAAAGCTGCGTTTCCTTACACAAACTTGAAAAATGCCAAATTCTCAATGTGCTCAATGTGATTTCCATAGGCCCCTCACCCTCCTTATATTCTTCTGTTGAACCTTCAACGACCAAGATTAAAACATAATCAAGGGCTAAGATTAACTTGGAGGTGATCCATGACTTTATCTAGAAGATTCACACTTAGTTTAATTAATACCGTTTTAATTAATCAGTTTCGCTAAGTATAGATTTAGGAAAACATTAAAAAATGATTAATTATTTTAATTAAACCATCTCTAAGTGGAATTTTCCAAAACCAATTTTGGGTATTATGGAATACATGTGTCTTAGCCTATATACAAAGTTACAAGGCTAGAGCACATCTGATGCTACCATAAATAAACATCCAGCTCTGCCTTTGCTCCATCTGTGATTCTCTGCACCCACTGCTCTACTTGTCCCGCTACCGTCTTAAGGCTCTCATAGTTCGTATGTGATCCAAGAGTTGGGCTTACTCAAGGATCCCGCCACCACTCTGTAGCTGCTCTACAGATCCATGTCGCCCCACTTTTGTGGTTCATGAGCGCTCATGGATACGTCATCTTCGGAGCCATCGTCCGCCACAATAGCCTTGGAGGTAGAAGCTTCCTTGTCCTTCTTCTTCTAGGGACAATTGCTGGCAAAATTTCCTAGTTCGCCGCACTGGAAACACTTGATCTTTGATAGATCACGCTTCTTCCCCCCTTGCTGCCTCTTTGATGCCAAGGCTGCATCTTCTTCCTCTTCCTTCTTCACTTTACTTGATTTGGTGTTGTACTGTCTCTTGCTGAATCGACAAAGTTCTTCTTGTCGAAGGATCGCCCACATACAGTCCCAGTTGGGAAGGTCCACTTTGCCCAAGATACTTTGGACAAAAGTTTCCCAGTTCTCTGTGACCGCATTGAGTGCAATCATCACCATCACATCATCCTCCACTTTCACTCCCATGGTAGTCAACTGATCCCTGATCGCATGTAATCTGAAAAGGAAGGGTTCGATCTCCTCTCCCTTGGCCATCATGAATAACCTCATCTGATTTTCCAGAAGCATTCTCCTCCGAACGGATCTTCCTTCATATAGTGAGGTCAAAGCCACCCACATACCATGAGTCGTTGTCTTCTCGACTATGTGAGGCACCTCATGATCTTTGACACCGTCCATGATGAAGCACTTGGCATGTACCACTGCTTCTTCATACTTCTCCAGGAGCTTCGCATCGGTTGGCATGGCCAGGACTTTCTCTGCATGCTCCCTCGGACCGTATGCATCCATGACTACCAGGATTCTAGCCTTCTAGACTGCAAAGTTGGACAGGTCGTCCAACCTATCCTAATCATGTAGTCCTTGAGGTGCCATCTACTCAATAAATCTGTTGGAACTAATCCTTCTCTCTATGCTAGAGACTCAGATCTAGGGTCCTTGGCGAGAAAGGCACCCTCTGCTCTCTTTGAAAACTGAATTCCTCTCTTGGAAGTCTGCCAAATCACAACGAATTAGCTCTCTTCAATCCTCTGATCGATCTGCATATTTCTTTGGCTAGAAATCCTCAGAGAAGTTGTTCCCCTCCCGCTCTTTGTCAACTAGTGCTCAGGCTAATTTCTTCACCTTCATAAATTTAACCCCACCAGCAACTACTAAAGCTTTGCAACACTGCTTTTGACACTCTAAATCAACAACAACTTCAGGACTGCGTCACCCTAGCTGGCCTCTGCGTGAGCAGACAATCCCATCAAAACCTCTACGCAATAAGTATGTGGGCCTGCGTCGAGACTGCGTCACTCTGGCCTCTACGTGGCTCTGCTCCATTCTACTACTACATTGTCCTTTCTAGTCTGGCTGCTGTTGCTGCTATTTTTTGCAACAAGGATTCTTTAGTCTTCCTACTGGTGATCCAGTTAGATTTTCAATCGCTCTGATACCATGTGAAATTTCTGAATATTACTTATGCAGAAACCATACTGTTAAATCATGATTTACTTCTCCTACTTATACAAGATATTAATCTGAAATGTTCAGTATTAACATTGAGGTAAACACTTTAACAACCTACATAGATACAAATCTAAACTGAATACATGCACATAGACAAAGTGACACACAAGATTTTCTGGACAACTGTCCCCGGAAAAACCCAATGCGGGAAAACCGATCTTCTAGCTGCTGGAGGGTTTATATTATCAAGTAGATTCAAGTACAACAAATCTGGGCATCTTACTGTTTAGCCCAACAGAGAAGTAAAAATTCTGCAGCAATACCTCTGTTCTGGAGACGAAGAAACCCCACAAACAGGATTTACAGAACTCAGCCTTTTTCCGTCTTCAGAAACCCCAGCGCTGCTCAGAAGCCCTTTGCATCAGTTCTGCTAGCCTGCATGTGCCCCTGCGTTGCTTAGGAGAGGCCTGCGTAACCCCAGACTCGGTAACGCAGTCCCTGCGTTGCACTAGATGGGCTTGCGTAAGCCCCGATGGCCTCCTGCTGCCTCTGCATTGCCCTTTCTGGACCTGCGTAGCATTGAAGCCCTCTACGTTGCGCAATTGCTACGTAATTGATGTGTAGTTGTTGCTCCCTCTGCTTCATGCTCTGACTGCTACTTCTCAGCTTCATGCTAACTCTTTGCTCTGGGATCAAATCATCCCCTTAGCCAATACTACCCCTCGATGCAGCTAAAACACTTCTGGAAATTCTTAGCAAAACACACCCTAGAATTCTAGCTTAGTCGCAGTGCTCTGCCTCTGTTTGTGTGTTCTCCAACTGACCCCGAGCCTTTCCTTTATAATTTCTCATTGGGAAACCAACAACCGTGATCTAATCTTGATTCAATGGCTAATAATAAAAGAAAGCTTAATCCATGTGACTTAAGTCATTTCCATTACATGTTTAAATTAATTACCTTTAATCTTTTAATTTTCCTAAGTTAGACTTAGGGTCCTTAATTAAAAATATTAATTAATTAATTTTCTCTTAAACCGAATGGAATTTCTCAAATCCCTTTCTGGGTCTTGGAGATCTCATGTACTCTAATCCCTCCACAAAGTTTGGGAGCTAGAGTGCATCTGAAGCTACCCCAATATTCAAAATGTCAACAATATGTATCCCTTAGGTGGACTCCAAGTATCAGGAGTCTTTCCCATGCATGCGAAACTGCCCTACTCTTGCTAGACCATATAGTGAAATCCGTTATCCCCACTCTTAATGATACACCTTGACACTGTTCAGAGTCTGGGTATCCTCCTATAGACAAAGTCTACCATCCACCATCCCTCAACTGTGAGCACACGCGTGGAACATATTCTACCTTGACAATCAACCACACCATCCCTAACCCTATATACGTCAAGTCGTGCCTACCAAGTGTCTCAACTAAAGAGTCTCCTCCTGGCTCATGACACGCAGTGACTCATCCAACTGCCTAGGGTGAGCCTCCCATGCCATGTTGCCTGAATGGAGAGTGTCAAGGGGAAACAAACAAACAATTTGCGGCTGCAAGCAACACTGGAGGATGATGGGTGGGTATGTCCCAAAGGGTATGATCAAGAGTTTGCCAGAAAGCTCAAGCAAGGTTACTTGGGAGCGAGAGCGGGAGCAGGAGCGCCATTTTCAAAATCTCCTAGTCCGGAGCATTTCGGGGAGCGTTTATATATATATATTTTATATTTTGATGCATATATGTCAACAAAAGCATGTAGAATGATGAATTAGACATAAAAAACATAAAAACATAGATTTAATCATATAACATCAAACATCTAGAAGTTATAATCTTCATCAATCACGCCCACAAGTTGGAAGCATACAACATATTGACTCTTGAGTCTCGCGAATCATCAATCTGAAGGTTTCAAGCTTTCAAAATTCAATATATAACATTTATCATCATTGATATATAACATTTATCATCATTGATTTAAAATTTCAATATCTAACATTTATCATTATTGATATATATCATAATTCATTTATCATCATTGATTCATTGATTTCAAA
This sequence comes from Pinus albicaulis, assembly GCA_034641835.2. Classification (NCBI taxonomy): domain Eukaryota; kingdom Viridiplantae; phylum Streptophyta; class Pinopsida; order Pinales; family Pinaceae; genus Pinus; species Pinus albicaulis. The sequence goes on along the minus strand of CM076578.1, from coordinate 869,958,606 downwards.
ATTCAATATACATTTATCATCATTGATATATAACATTTATCATCATTGATTCATTGATTTCAAATTTCAATATATAACATTTATCATCATTGATATATATCATTTATCATCATTGATTCATTGATTTCAAAATTCAATATATACAATTTATCATCATTGATACATAACATTTATCATCATTGATTCATTGATCACCATATAACTTTCATGAAGCATCATATTCATAATTCATAATGAAATGTAAACTTATAAATGCCAACTTCGAAGTTTCACCTTTCAAATTCAAACTTCAAACTTAAATTGTCATTAAATATATGAAAGAGTCAAGTTTCAACTGTTCAACTATCAACAGTTATAAAAGATAAAAACTACTAGAAAATAGAAAAGACTAGTAAACAACAAATCTATTTTATCTATTGGCTGGCCCCTTGCCACGCCCACGAGAAATGTCTAATTTGTGCGAGCCACGAGGAAATGATGGTCTTCTAGTACTCTCAGGAGTACCACGTCCATGACCATGACTAGAAGGTGGAGGCTGAATCTGCAAAGGAACAATAGTTTGATATCGAGGAGTGGCACTGGCACCCGCACTGCTACTGGATGGTGGGACTAGCCCTGTGTGTGGCGGTGCTGCTGATGATTCATCATCATCCCTAAAAAATTTTGCTTCCAATTCTTCCATACGTATTGTGCTGTCCTCCAAATTATCATCCTCTGGGTTTTTGTCTGAGACTCTATATGATTGATCCTCATATGCCCGATCACAGTAATGGCTCAACAACCTCAAGTTGTAATGCACATAAACCAAGCTTTCAGCTCGGTTTTCATTCAGCCTATTTCTTCTCACATTATGTATGAAACTGTAGGTGCTCCAACACCTCTCTGCAGAAGAAGTATTCACAACCTGTGAGAGAACTTTTTTTGCCAACTTTGGCAAAAGTCCCATGCCGCCATATGCTTCCCACCATGTGAAAGCATCAAAACTGTCTCTGTCTTCCATTGCATGGAAAGAACCAAAGTTAGCAGTGCAACTGAAGTATTTGCCTAATTCAAGGCGCAATCTAGCACACTCTTCCCTGTCAGGTACCAACTTGTCTAATGCCTTCATGTATCCCTGTTGTACCTCTGGATCTGTGTGAGGTTTGATCCTAACCCCACCTCCAGGTGCAGGTTGGCCCTCCTTTCCATACCCTGCTGCCGTCCTCATGCTCATTCCTTCCCTTCTGTTGCATCGATCCATTCCTCATTACTTCCCATACGGATTCGTACGCTGGCCGTACAGGTTTCCCCCTCTGTCGTCTCTTCTCACGCTGCAAATATCCATCTCTGCTGCCCTCACGAATTCTTCAACCCTCGATTCCTCCTTTGCTACCGTCTTGCACCAGCATCATCCTGTAGTCTGATCTCATCTTCTCACCGTTCGAAACAACTTCTCACGTGGTCTGCTTTTTCTACGTCCAGTTCACCTGCAAACGCAAAGCAAATTAATGCACATATAAAACTGAGCCCTTACATATCTGCGTTTTGATTTTTGGTATCGGTTTCGATTTGTCATTGATTAGATTTTAGTTTTGATTAAATTTAGACTTAGTTTAGGTGTATGATTTTAATTCGATTTTATTTTGTTCAATTTTAGTTTAGCCTTGTTTTAAATTGTTTAGTTTTAAATTTGGTTAGCGTAGTTAGCTTTAGATTAGAGTTCGATTTTTGTGTAGTCAAATTTTTTAGCATTGGACTTTAAAATTCGATTTTCTTTTTTTCATTTTGATTTAGTTTAGTTTTTTTTTTAGATTTTGAGCTTAGGTTTAAATTTAGATTTTATCTAGTTTAGTCTAACCTTAGCTTTAGTTTTAGATTTTAAATTTTAATTTAATCTTAGTTTAGTTTTTAACTTAGTTTCAATTTAGTTTAATTTTAATTTTAGTTTTGTTTAGATTTAATTTTTGTTAGATTAGAACTTTTTTTTTTTAGATTTGGACTCTAATTTTGTATTTAGTAGGTTTTAGACTTTGATTTTTTGTTTTAGTTTGACTCTTAGTTTTGGATTTTTTTTGGTTTAGTTTTAGTTTAGAGCGTTAATTTGAATATATAAAAAATAATAATAATAAAAAATTATAAAAATTCTCAAAAATATCTTTTATAGTCAAATGAGCTTTTGAAATTTTATCCTAAATGTGACTATATAAAATCTTTGATTTGTCTGGATCGAAATTAATTGGAACATCTTAAATATCTGGCATTCTCATATTATTGTGAGTTCAAGTTATTCATGGTTGTGGCGTTTTCAATTAAATATCATTGTGATCAATCGTGTTTTAATACACAGCAGTTAATCGTCATTTGCTTGTTTGTAATTTGCATAACGGGATCTGGTTTGACTCCATAAAGCACTAGTCTTAAACATGAAATCTAATTTAGATCTGTGGAATCCCATTAATTTTATCAAGTATTTGGTGTTTTAGCTGTGTCTCCTGGATTTTCTTCTTCATTTATAATAGGGTCTACCTCCCTTAGCTTGCAAGGAGACAGCTTAGATAAAGAGATTGGGGATCAGGGTGACAACCCCCTGATCTGAGTCGTTGTCGCAATGCCTAGACTTTCTATGCGACAACAGGTCCAAAGTAAGAAACTCATTTTCAAGCTGGTGGGCCCTGATTTGATTTTGAATGCCAAAAACAGTATTTAGCTTTTCTAGGGCTTCATGAGGGGTGTCAATGTCAAGGATATGAAAGTGAAGATCTTGAGCAATGTACATTCCTATCAACCCTCATGCTTGATCTTGTTTATCTTCCCATTTAGCGACTTTATCATCATCGGAAGGTTTAGTTTCTTGTCCTGTGGCTATTCTATAAATCCCTTTACTTTTAAGTATATCTACCATGTGAGGTAGCCATTGGAAATAATTGGTGCTGTTAAGAATAATCGGGCATGCACTTTCCATTTTAAAAAAAACTAAACTGAAAAAAGATGAAACTAACTACTCCAAAGGAAAGATCTCGAAAAATAAGGCTGATTAAAAAAAAACGGCTCGAAAAACGACTTTCGAATGAAGAATTTATGCCTTTTTTAAAAAACCGAATTGTAGATGTCGAATAGTTACGGGAACGGTTTGAAATTTGATGATGAAGTTCAACTTAAAAAAAAAAAAAAAAAATCCGGAGCTATTTTGAGGGATGCATCCGTTGTTGATTCAAATCCGAAGCCGGTTTGACTGCATGCGGCTGCTGTTTTCTAGATCTACTATTTCTGAACATTTTTGGGCCTGGAGAACTGCTCTGTTGTGTCTAGAGCGTCTGTTACAGGGAGGAACGCCTTTCGTTTCATGCGAAAAGGTTTCTGGTTGCCCAAGATATGTCAGTTTAGATCTGGAGGTATAAAGTATTTGTTTTGCAGTTATATTTGTTAATAGTTGTGCTTATTTCGGTTCCCTCTGTTTATTTCGGTTTTTAGGTTTTATTTATTTGCGGATCTATACCCTCTTCTCTGTGTATGCTCTTTTCTCTGCGCTGTGTACGATCTCGACAAATCAGAAATAGGAAGAAGGGATTTTTTTGCTACGTATGCTCTTTCCCCGCGTCTTTGTGCGATCTTGGGAAATCAGAAATAGTGAAAAAATAGATAGTTGTTGGTAAGGCTAACCGAAAATCTAATGTTTTTCCGTAAGGGTTGCATTTCTTTTTTTTGCTCGGATTTTTGTGCAGGAAAAATCATGCACACAGAAGACTAAAAAAAAAAAACCCCCTTCCTCCCTTCAAACAATTACAAAATCCTTTTACTATCTCACTTGGTGAGAAGTTAGTTTATGAGAATAGAGGTTTTGGGTTCAAGTCTCTTTCTCAAGCTTCTTTTGTAAAAAGTTTTTGTTAAAAGGCCGGGATTTTTTTTAAAGTTGAACTTCATCATCAAATTTCAAACCGTTCCCGTAACTATTCGACATCTACAACTCGGTTTTTTTCAAAAAGACATAACTTCATCATCCGGAAGCTGTTTTTTTTTAATCAACCTAATTTTTCGATATCTTTCCATTGGAGCAGTTAGTTTCAAATTTTTCAGCTTCAGTGTTTTAAAAAATGGAAAGTGCATGCTTGATTATTCTTAACAGCACCAATTATTTCCAATGGCTACTTCACATGGTAGATATACTTAGAAGTAAAGGGCTTTAAAGAATATCCATAGGACAAGAAACTAAACCTTCGATGATGATAAAGTCACTAAATGGGAAAATAAACAAGATCAAGCACGAGAGTTGATAGGAATGTCCATTGCTCAAGATCTTCGCTTTCATATCCTTGACATTGACACCCCTCATGAAGCCCTGGAAAAGCTAAATACTGTCTTTGGCATTCAAAATCAAATCAGGGCCCACCAGCTTGAAAATGAGTTGCTTACTTTGGACCCCAATAATTTCTCCTCTATTGAAGATTTTTTGTCCAAATTCAAGATCCCTAGACTCCTTTTAGAAGGTTGTAAGGTCAAAAAGGAAGATGGGAGCCTCATCTATTGCATTCTTGCTAAGCTTGGCCCTGCATACTCTTTATTTGTTTCCACCTTCCATTCCCCTAGAGAAGCCATCATTTCTTTAGGAACCACCTACAAGAACCCCTCTTTTGATGCCTTTTGTGATTCTTTGATAAGAGAACAAGAAAAACTCTTACACCTTGGTCTTATCACTTCTGGAAACGCTTCTAAGAAAGCCTTAGCAACCCAACAACAATCATATCAAAAGAATCCCAAGAAGCAGTATCCTAAGAAGTATGGTCCAAAACCAAACAAAGGTCCTAAGCAATTTCAGCCGCAAACTGAAAAAGCAACTCACCAAAATGATAAGGCAAATAAAAACAAAGGGAAGAAGACAGATAGACATTGCAAATTTTGTAATCGTGATGGCCATATAGAGTCCAAATGTTTTAAGAAGATGGAAGCCTTAGAAGTAGCAATGAAGAAGCACAACATCAGTTTGGACCACTCTTCACCTTCATCTTCAGGAATGGAACTTCTGCTTGTGGTTGTCAAGCATCAAGATCTGGTTATGCATTAAATGTATCTTCTTCTTCTCATTCTCATGAGTGGCTCATTGATTCTGGAGCTTCTTACCACATGGCCAAAAATAAAGCCATGTTTTCTTCTTTAAATGATTGTAACACCAAACATATTTATGTTGGTGATAATAGATCTCTTAGTGTTGTAGGATCTGGAACCATTCATCTAGATAATGGTCAGTTTAATGATGTACTATGTGTTCCTACCTTGTCATGCAACCTTCTCTCTATTTATCAGATAACTCATTCAGGTGAAGGGAAAATAGTAGAATTCTCACCTCATGATATTGTAATCAAGGACCTCAAAGATCCTAGACATATTTTAGCTACTGGCATTTTTAGCTACTACATCAAATTCTCAAGTTAAGATCAGACAACGGAGGAGAATATGTCAACAACAAATTTATCAACTTCTGCACTGAGCATGGCATTCAGTTGCAACATATCGTTCCATATACTCCACAACAAAATGGTGTAGCTAAACAGAAGAATAGCACCTTAAAAGAAATGGCTAATTGTATGCTTCAATCTAAAGGACTTAGTCTCAATTTTTGGGCAGAAGAAATTAACTGTGCAAATTACATAGTAAATCGCACTCCTACTAAGGTTTTAAAGAATATAACTCTAGAAGAAGCTTGGAGCTCAATCAAACCAGATGTAAGTCACTTTCGTGTTTTTGGAAGTGATGCTTGGGCCCATATTTCAGATGTGAAACATAAAGCCTTAGAACCTAAGAGTTAAAAATGCACTTTTATTCGATACTCTGAAGATGTCAAAGGATATAGACTTCTTCAACCAAAATCCAAAAATATAATCATTAGAAGAGATGTAAAATTTGATGAAAAAATATTGGACTGCGAGCCTGGTTCGACAGGTGTGCCACCTTTGGCTTGCGAGCCTGATTCGGCATATGTGCTGCCTCTCTCTCTCTCTTCTATTTTTAATATCATTCCTTCTAGTTCAGATGATGGCAACGAGGATGACAATCCTCCTCCACCTCTTGAAATTACTCCTTTTACTCCACAGCTTCCAAGGTGACCCTGTCGATCGACGACGTACACGTTCAAAGTTCTAAAGAGCCTCTTCCTTATTGGCTCAAGCTCCAGAAAATCCTAATCCAGAAACCTTTGAAGAAGCCTCCGGTCATCCAGATTGGGATGAAGCTATGAATGAAGAATATTGTTCCTTATTGGCGAATGATACTTGGGATCTTGTTCCTCTTCCAAAAGGAAGAAAACTTGTCAGATGGAGATGGTTTTACAAAACAAAGTTTGGACCGGATGGAAAAGTTGATAGACATAAAGCTCGTCTTGTTGCTGAAGGATTTTCACAAGTTGAAGGCATTGACTATACTGAAACCTTCTCCCTTGTTGCCAAAATGAATTCTATCCGCCTTGTTCTTTCCCTTGCTGCCTCGTTTAAATGGGAAGTCCATCAGATGGATGTTAAATCCGCCTTCTTACATGTAGATTTGCATGAAGAAACCTACATGAAACAACCCCCTGGCTTTATCCAGAACGACTCTAGCCTTGTTTGTTGCCTTAGGAAGTCTCTCTATGGTCTCAAACAAGCTCCTCGGGCTTGGTATGCCACAATGGATAGATTTCTATTAGATAATGGCTTTTCTAGGTGTCATTCTGACAACACTGTCTACACCAAGAAAGTGGGTAAGTTCTTCACCATCGTTGTTCTTTATGTTGATAATATTATCCTTACTGGTAGTGAACCCAACCATATAAACCATGTGAAGTCTAGCCTCAAAAAGAAGTTTGAAATGACAAACTTAGGACACTTTCATTATTTCCTTGGTCTTCAAGTCTTGCAATCCAAAGAAGGTATTACCCTCTCAGTCCAAGTATGCCTGTGATCTTCTGCACCACTTTCACATGGAAGACTGTAAGCCAGCCCCTTCTCCCTTTCAGCCTGCAGTCAAGCTTTCAGTCACTTGTACTACCTCGGAAGTTAATGCTACCTTATACCATCAACTTGTTAGTAAACTTCTGTATCTAACCCATACCCGTCCTAACCTTTCCTTTGTTGTTGGTCTTGTTTCTCGGTTTATGCACCAACCTCATGAAAGTCACTGGAAAGCAACTAAAAGAATACTTCGATATATTCGAGGTACAGTTCAGTTCGGGATTCATTACAGTGCAGGAGCATCTCCATTGTTGATTGGCTCTTTACTTAAAATGATTGGGTCAGGACTCGATTATCAGTTGGGTCCGGCAGATATGTATTCACTCTTGGTTCAGGACCTATTACATGGTCTTGTAAGAAACAAAGTGCCATCTCTCTTTCTTCAGTAGAAGCAGAGTATCGTGGTGCAGTTGAAGCCAGCAAGGAAGCCATGTGGCTTTGTCAAATACTGTCTAAATTTGGTCTTCATCAGTAGCATCCAACTACACTTTGGTGTGATAATCAAAGTGCCATTCAGCTATGTAAAGATCCAATTCAGCATCAGCGTATGAAACACATTGAGCTCCACATACACTTCATCAAAAAGCTCATTCATGATCGTGTTCTTGAAGTGCAGTATTGCCCCACCAATGATCAAGTAGCCGATATCTTTACAAAGGCTCTCACAGAAGCGAAGTTTAACAAACTTCGATCCATGCTTGGAGTTCAGGAAAGTTATCATTAAGGGGGGATAGGCTCTAATGCCTCCTTCCTTCTCCTATTGTGTCACCTTTGTAAATCCTTCAATCCTATCTCAAGTTGTTCTTAAGGGAGGATGTTGGGATATTTCGACACATGGGAAATAGACTCCTTTTGTGTCACCTTTGTAAATCCTTCAATCCTATCCCAAGTTGTTCTTAAGGGGGGATTTTAGGATATTCTGACACATAGGAAATGGTTAAGAATAATTTAGTCTAGTGTAGAGGTAGGTAAAGTGTGTTTCTTTACTATGTACATTTGTAACTTATAATCCGACGGTCATGATTTGTAGTGATCCGACGGTTCACTCTCTCCTCGGTATTAATGACACTTGATCTGTGGCTTAACACTCTATTGGTCCATGATCTCTATTTAAAGAGCATGGAGGGTCATTTGTCTGGTAACCGTTTATGAGAGAAACATATGTAACTTTTCTTTTTATATTAATAAATTGCCTAAAGTGGCCGCGTTGGCTCAGGATGTGGACTATTTACCTCTTCGAGGGTTTTAACCACGTGATAATACTGGTGTACTGATTTGTGATTTGTTTGTGAGCGGTGATCTTTGGTTTTTGATCTATGGAACTTACAGTCCATGGCTCTGAAACCATGTAGGAATTTACAGGGTAAGTTCCGTAGATCAAAAACCAAAGGTCTTCACTCACAAACAGATCACAAATAAATACACCAATATTATCATGTGGTTAAAACCCTCGAAGAGGGAAACAGTCCACGGCCTGAGCCAACGCGGCCACTTCAGGGAATTATTAATATAAAAAGAAAAGTTACATATGTTTCTCTCATAAACGGTTACAGGACAAATGACCCTCCATGCTCTTTAAATAGAGATCATGGACCAATCGGGTGTTAAGCCACAGATTAAGTGTCGTTAGTACCGAGGAGAGAGTGAACCGTCAGATTATAAGTTACAAATGTACATAGTAAAGAAACACACTTTACCTAACTCTACACTAGACTAAGTTATTCTTAACTATTTCCTATGTGCCGGAATATCCTAACAATCTTTTCAGCACCTCATTTGTACTATTTCCCGACATATTAATAAAATGGCTCAGCAATGATTTTGGCTCCACATTCTGTGTTTAAATGGTGTTTTCCTTGTTGCTGTAATTTTTAGTCTATTTTGCTTGTATTACTATCATTTTCCCATTTGGTGATATTACAATTTCTCAGCAAAATCGAATGTTCAACTGATTTGGTGTATCTTCTCCAAGCCCCATCAACTTCTTCTTATAATCCTCCGTTTAGACTTCAACAACCACGATTAAATCTTAATCGATGGCTAGGATTAACTAGAAATCGATCCATGTACTTTTCTAGAACATTCTCACCATGAATTAATTAATTCTGATTAATTAATCATATTCCCTAAGTTTAGACTTTGGAAATATTAAAAACAGTCTAATAAGTCTTATTAAGTCGTCTCTAGGTGGAATTTCCAGAAACGATTTCTCGGTTTTGGAGATCTCATGTATTCTAGTCTTTCAACAAAATTTCAAGGCTAGAATACATCAGATGCTACAAAAACTAACACTATTTATCTTTGAGCCTCCAATTCTCCATGTGGGTCCCATACATCGACCCTCCGCATCTCTCTTCCCTCCATAAATGTGTATTAGCCAAGGGGAGCTTATTTCCCTTTGGGGGTGGCCATCACCATCCACTAGCAATTCGATTTTTCCTTTTCCCCTATGTTGGAGTCTTCTTTCGGCCCAAAATTGCAAGCGGGGCCCCGTAACCCACTTTTGCTAAGTTGCAGCCTAATATTGACAAAATTGATATGTCACTTTGCAACATTGCTAAGTGGGAATATTACACCAAATCAAATTTATACTTCAAACCATGTCAGATTATCATATATCAATATAGGCCTTCAAACAGCAGGAGCGAATCACGAGAAACCCATAACAAATTTATTTTTCATGACTGAATACACCCATTTAATAAAGCAAGCATAGGTAAGATCTATTTAACTTGGAAGAGGCAGTTCATACTTCATAATACAATCTTTAAGTCTCCACATATGTACAATTTAAACTATTATAACCGGAAATTAAACCATATTCCACAGGTAAAAACATTTAATGAAGTTTACTTGTATAAAGGAAAAGATTTATTGTCAGGCATTTAATGAAGTTTGATTAGGTAACATGACAATAATCTGCTCAGAAAAGGAAGTGCTTAGTTCAATGCGCCTTATATTTTAATTTGTTAATGAAAGGAAAAAAGGTAGAAAGGGACCACAAATATTACAACCTTTTGTATAATTTTATCGAGAGCATCATCTATTATAGAGCAAACTGATTAGAAATGAGTATGTTATTTATGAAGGGATGGATTGATGGATTTCAGCCAGAAATAAAATTGTATAGACAATCAAGTAAATGGCCTAGGATCCAGGTTAAAAAGGAGATGATGCAATATGAAGTCGGTACAAATAATCACCAACACGTATCCCAAATTTTAACAATTTTCTTACTCTCTAAGATACTAACATCCATATGAAAATGAATAATTTGACAAGATAGAAGGCAACATTTGTTCAATAATGACAAACAGTTTTGGAATCCATCTTAACAACTATGCCCGCTTGCAAAGACAAATGAGAACAAAGAATAATCTAAAGATTTTCACTGCTAAAAGAGAATCATAGATTATATAAAAGACAGTTGGAAGGATGATAGATAAAAGACAAAGTACAGAGAACCTTACTTTTCAGGATGATTTACATATAGTCTGTTGATATACTTTGGTGTGGGATCTGGCACAAAAAACTCTCCTGCAGTTCGGTTAGGAACACCAATTTCCCATATTGTAGGCCCACTTTTTGGTGGTTCATATATGAGATCACCGAGATCAGTTGATGAACCTGCATACACAAAATTGTTTATCTGATATTTGCAGCAACGTCAAAGCTTTACACAGAGGTTGATAACTTGCACTTACACAATAGTTGACATATTAATATTGAAACAAACTGACCAAGATATTACAGTGATTAATATAGGAAATAAAAGAGACGAAACAAGAGACAAATAATTGAACAATAAATTCATTGATTCAAATGGAGTGACACCTGGATTAGAAGAGGACAAGTGGCCGATGGACAGCCAATGTGAGCCCCATTATCCCTCAATACAGAACAAGAATTAACACAGGCTGAAGACTCTTCCCAAACAGGTTGTGTTTGGAGGATGATAACTGTTACCACAAAATCTAGCAGGCCTAGTGCAAAGCCTCACCATGCAGGTCCAGTCCTCGGAGCAACATGAGATCGGCTACCACTGTCACCTCAACAACCATTCTCCAACTATTTAGTGGAATTTGGACCACAGGGGATTCTTCTCTATATAGATCACCTTAGTATATTCAATAAGAAGGGTTCAAGGTCATAGACAAGGTCTACGGAGTGGAATAGGGTATTGGCGGAGCCGGGAGAGTTAAGATAAACCTTACCAAAGTACAAGCACTCCATCCCTAGACCATTTAAGCAAATTATATGGCTGTTGTAAGTTAGGGTTTGATATATATTCAATGCTAGGGCATGTAATGTCATATAACAGCTAGAATAAATAGTTTCACAATGATTAATTAACAAAGGATCAAGACTATCAATTAGATATGCAAGGCTTAGGGTTTGTTATTGAGTTTCCATGGCTGAAACATGCATAGAACTTTACACAACAATATAATGGTGATATTAGTCCTAGAAATAGGGTTTTAAAATGCAATAAATGCTATGTTTTACTTTTTAGTAATTATGTAATGTGATTCCTACTTAGAGGGAATTAACATATAAAATAAAATTACCTTTTCAGCAATACTTCAAAGAGACCTTAACCCTAGATATCTAGGATTTAAGAGAGAAGAGAGAGAAATTAGTAAAAGTAGAAAGCTTGATCACTACCACCTAGACTAGTGCCTTGATCTAAATCGACAATGGAGTTACCTAGGGAAAATTCAATGAGCACTGCCATTTTGAAGAGGGTGAGAGGGTTAAAGCCTCTTCTTACAAAGCCTAGCGGCTTCCTTAATACAGAGATTTTAAAATTAAGAGATGCACAACTCAGTGTTCTCTTAAAGGATTTAAGGAAAACAATTTTGCTTGGTATAAAGGGTTAAGATTTCTAGATAAATATAGCAATTTCAACCATGACACGTGTATAAAACCTAATTTAACACGAAAAATATAGAAAATATGCAATAAACTTAAAAACTTTCCACAAGAATCTCTTCAATAAATTCCAACAAACCAACTTCAAGCAAAAGATCCACCTCCAAGAGCAACTAGCTAGTGTGCACTTACGAATAGAGGGAACCATTCTGAATGAATGATAATGAAAAGTGAACAACGCTTCCTTCCACTTATATTAGGGTAATCAAGCCCAATTTCATTTATTTTACAAGGCAAAAGAGTTTACTTGACCATTCAACAAGGTCAAAGGTCAAAAACGAACATTGAAATATCCCTAAAACATAACAAAATGCCAAAAGTAGCCACACGTGGGAGAAAATGGTCTCCACCATGACGTCATCCATCAATATAGATAGTGTGAAAATTTATGAATTTACTAAACAAAAATCCTACAACAGTAATCTGATTTACTTCTACTTGTTTTATTAACTTAACAAGTTATTTTTCTGAATAATACAAGAAAAACATCGAAGTAAATACACTGCTGCCTACACAAATATACAGATCAAATATTGACGAATTAAGCACATTCGACAAAGGACACACAAGATTTTTCGGACAAATGCCCCCGGAAAAACCCAATGCGGGAAAACCAGTGTAGTAGCTCTTGAGGGTTTTTATTATTATGCAAATTTCTGAATACAAACTAGGGTGTCAGTAGTCGTTTACCCAACATAGAAAATCCCAGCAGAAGTACCTCTATCTTCAGAGACAGATATTATGGTTGATTCAGTTGAGAATGAAGAACCCCACAGGTGCCTACGCAGTCACTGCATCACCCTTCAATGTGGTTGCATCACTCTATTTGATCTGTTGAATACGAGCCCAATCTGGCACACTGAAACCCCAGCGTTGGTCACTGTGTGACTGTGTCACCCTGGCTGTGCCTGCGTCCCTCTGCGTGAGCGCTTCTGTCTCTGTGTCACCCCTCCAGGGCTTACACTCCCTCTGCGTCACCCCTCCTGGGCATACGCTGCTTTGTGGTACGGATCTTCCTCTCTACTATTGTATTCTTGGCCTTAGACTCAGAAATCCCACTGTCGAACTATCCCTCACTGCCCTGCAAGCTCACTCGAAAATTCTCAACAAACCGCACCCCAAAATTTCGACTTACCTCAAGTGCTACCACTTATGTGTATTCTCCAATTGAACCCAAGCTTTCCTTTAATACTTTTCCTGTTGAACATTCAACGGTCATGATCTAATCTCTAATCGACGGCTAAGATTAGAGAAGACTTGTTCCTCGTCACTTAGAACATTCTCACCGAGATGTCTAAAGTAATTCACTTTAATTTTTTAATTTCCCTAAGTTAGACTTAGGGTCTCCACTAAAATAATTAATTATTTGAATAACTTAAGCTCCGAGTGGAATTTCTCCAAACGATTTCTGGGTCTTGGAGATCTCATGTGTTTTAGCCGCTCACAAAGTTTTAGAGCTACAACACATCTGATGCTACCCAAAAATAAACACTCCCTCTTAGCGAGGAATGTGCTCTAGCAACACTTCAACCTGAAGCAGCACCCTAATCCACGACATCGGTCCTCTGCGCTTCTAATGCTTGGCCTACGCCCCTCATCCTATGCGTTGTTGCCTTCTGTATTGTTGCCCATGACTCTACCACAGTCACTGCCTCATATGTACTGCACCTCCCTCTCAAATGCTGCATCACGCTGCCCATAGAACTGCCACTGCTAACTACTGCACTACAACTCAGTTGCTGAGAAGTAAGCAACTAAAGGACATCACCAAAAATCCTAACAGACAAGTCAGTCTGGTTGCATCTTGATACTGAAGCACCCTCTGCTACTAATCTGCGCTAACCCTTTGAAGCTATGCGTTGTTGCTTCTCTTCATTACGTAAGCACTGCCTCTGCGCTACTAAAATGCCATCAACCTCTACGCTGCTACCACGCTACTGTTGCCTCTGCTTTGCACTGCTCAAGTCTTCAGCGTCTTAGGTCTGCCAATGTGCCTCCATAATCCTCTGCACCAACTGCCTCCAGTCATCCTACTACTGTCATTAAGGGCTCCCATAACGCTTATGTGATCCAAGAGTTTGGGCACCTCAAGGATCCTGCCCCTCGCCGCTATCTGTAGATCATTCCACAGATCTATGTCGCCCCACCTCTTCTCTTGAGGCACATGAGCACTCATAGACACATCATCATCACTCCCATCATCACCCTTAGTTGCTACAGCCTTTGAATCTGAATCTTCCTTGCCCTTATTCTTCTGAGGACAAGTAGTGGCGAAATGTCCTATTTCACCAAATTTGAAGCACCTAACCTTTGAAAGGTATCTCTTCTTCTTCTCTCGTTGCCCCTGTTGTCCCTTAGATGCGAGAGCCGCATCTTCCTCCTCCTTGATCTTGATTCCACCACTGGTGCTACCCACCTTGGTCATCCTCCGAATCTCTTCTTTTCGAAGAGCTGTCCACATGTATTCCCAATTTGGAAGTGTTGCTATGCCCAAAATGCCTTGGAAAAAGGTCTCCCACTCTTCAGACACTGCATTCAAGGAAGTCCTGACTAATAGACCCTCATCAGGAGTGGTCCCCATAGCAGCCAGTTGATCACGAATCGCCTTCAATATAATGAGGAAAGGGTCGATTTCCTAAATTAGTCGAAGTTGATTCTCCAGAAGCATTCTCCTTTGGACAGATGTCCCTTGATACATTGAGGTCAGCGTTGTCCACATCTCATTTTTCATGTTCATTTTAGCAATGTGTGGGACCACGTGTTCCTTGAACCCGTCAATAATTAAGCGCTTGGCCCTTGTTTGCGCTTCCTCATACTTCTTCAACGGATAAGCATCAACAGGAACAACGCAAAATTTCTCGGCGTGATCTTTGGTGCGATATTCATCTAGAACTGACAAGATTTTGGCCTTCCAGACGATGAAGTTGGATATTCCATCCAACTTGTCATGATCCCTCAATCCATGTGCGGCCATCTCTGCTCAAAAGTTGTCGAAGAAAATACTCTTCTCCCTTTTGTTGTTATCCTCACCAAAATACCAGATCTGGGTTTCTTGGCACTAGAAACCCTCTAAAGAATATGCTCCTTCTGATAAGTGATTTCCCTCCCAGAAATCCTCCACCAACTGCTGTCGAATCAATCCTCTCCAATCACTCCACTGATCAAATCTTAGACTTCTTGGCGAGAAAACCTTTTGAGGAACTGCTTCCCCTTACTTTTTCAACCCTACTAGCCATTGTTCTGCACCGACAGAAAAATGCCCCACCAACAACTTCTGAAGAACAAAACTGCACTTCCAGCCCCGACAATCGACACAACGTGACCTCCTCTCGGACTGCGTCACCCTTCTGGGCCTGCATGAGCCTCTGCGTGAGCTAGACTGGCTCTGTGTCACCCTTCTAGGTCTGCGTGAGCCTCTGCTTCAGCTTTGCGTGAGCTAGACAGGCTCTGTGTCACCCCTCTTAGGCCTGCGTTGTCCCTCTGGTGTTGCATTACCTCTTCCTAGATCTGTGTTGTCACGACCGCCTTCCTGCAGCAAAAACTTCGCCTCTTTGCTGATGGGTTCAGCTCTCCCAGATCTGCAATAGCTCTAATACCATGTGAAAATTTCTGAATTTACTAAACAAAAATCCTACAGCAGTAATCTGATTTACTTCTCCTACTTGTTTTATTAACTTAACATGTTATTTTCCTGAATAATACAAGAAAAACATCGAAGTAAATACATTGCTGCCTACACAAATATATAGATCAAGTACTGAAGAATTAAGCACATTCGACAAAGGACACACAAGATTTTTCGAACAAATGTCCCCAAAAAATTGTTTATGTGATGTCTCTCTATTTGTTGTAAATGCTTGTTTGTGGCTTTATATTACTGTCTATTTCT
Source organism: Pinus albicaulis (assembly GCA_034641835.2). NCBI lineage: Eukaryota > Viridiplantae > Streptophyta > Pinopsida > Pinales > Pinaceae > Pinus > Pinus albicaulis. The sequence continues at coordinate 869,942,829 of CM076578.1, read as the reverse complement.
ATTCGGAATATTACAGTGGTATCAGAGCTCCGTTCTTGGCTCAGCCGTGGAGATCTTTTTCTATGAACAAGGAGGGTAGGCAAAACCTTACCCACCAAAGGCAGTAGAGGTGGTAAATATGGGGGAGTCAAGGAGAAAAAGGGAAGCAGCATTTGGTAACATTTTTAAGGCCCTAAATGATTTAGCCAAAGGACAGAAGGGAGTGTTGGACATAATCAAGCAATAGAATAGGAATGAGCATCCATCAGGAATCCCTAGTTGGGGAGACTTTGGGGGTCTCAAAACAATGTGACTACCCTTTACCAGCCACTCACCTGCCAGCTTTCAGTAGGCCAACCAGGATCACGATGCCTACATTCTTGTAGAAATTTTTTGACTTTCCCACCCCGATTTTCAGTTTCACCTTATTTCTCCTTTTAGTTAAATGCCCTTTCCCATATCCTTACATTCAACAACAAGAAAATAATTTTTTGCTGAAAACACAAATTCTAGAAAATTTACAGAATGCTAGAAAATGCAGAAATAAATATCAGCAAGCTCAAAACAGCCATTCAACACATTTAAACACTGAGATTTTTGGTCAACATGACCCTGGAAAAACTCCCTACAACTCTTGGGGAAAACCAGTTCGAAAGCTTCTCTTTTATTTTCTGAATATTGCTTTTTACAGTGAAACGGGAAAAACTCAGAAAAAATTCCAGCAACCAATTTACAGACTTATCTCGATTTCCATGCTTGCACACCGCCTCGGAAATTGTGCCAAATCAGCAACAACAGAAAACAGAAAATTTATAGCACCTTAGGAAAGCATTAAATGTTGTACGGCCACCTCGAGAAGCATGCCAGAACAGCCGTACTTTTCTGTACGAACTGTACGGATTTTGTACAGCAACCTCTCTCGAAATCCGTGCCAAAAATCTAGGCACTTGGAAACACTACCTCTCCCTTGCTGTATGGATTTTCTGCCTCGGTATGTGTGCCAATAAATGTTGCTGTACCTTTGCTGAAATCTCTTCACTGTTGCCCTCCTTCTTCTCACTGCTCAGAAAAATCTCCAGCTCTCCTTCTCTCCTTCTCCCAATCTGCTCATGAAAGAATGAATGACCTTTTCCTCCTTTCCCTCCTTTAACCTAACCCTAAGTGACTTTTGGGGAATCCCTAAATCCAATGGCTGAAATAGATTGAGATCTAGGGCTGAGATTAAATGCTCATTTAAATCTCCCTTTCTATTTTTTAATTCACCCCACTTTAATAAAGACCCACTTAGTCTTTTATTTCCAAAGTCACTTTTTCCTTTCTAATTTTATATTGACTTTATTAAAGTCATTTTAAAATTAGACTTTAGTAACTTTATCACTTAAAGTCACTTTTAAATTAGATTTGACTTTATAACTTTATAAAGTCACTTTAGGAGAAAAATTAAATTCTTTTGGACATTTTTCCCTAGGCCAAAGATCAAAGCCTTAGGGAACCACCTGTCCTCCGGTAACCAAATTTCAACACTCCCTCTTACCGAGGAAGGTGTTCCTCACCACACCCATCTTGTCTCTAAAGTAGACATGCCTGCCTCGTGGTAAGGCTTTGGTAAGAATATATGCAACCTGCTCATCAGTGGGAATATACTCAAGCTTCACAGCTCCCTTCTGAACATAGTCGCTAATGAAATGATATTTGATCCCGATATGCTTTGACTTGTCATGAAATACTGGATTCTCCGTGAGTTTAATGCAACTCTGATTATCACAGTAAATAACCGAAGGTCTCAATGGCTGACCAAATAAGCCAAACAACATCTTGCAAAGCTAGATGGCCTCACAACTAGCTAGAGTGGCTGCCATATACTCTTCTTCCGCTGAACTCAATGCTACTGACTGCTGCTTTCAGCTGAACCATGACACCACTGCCAAACCCAACCCAAAACAACACCCTAAAGTGCTCTTCCTATCAGAAGCACAACCTGCCCAATCAGAATCAGTGTAACTTGCCAATCTCACTCCATCCCCCTGCCTGTAGTCCAGACCATAATCCATTGTCCCCTGCAAGTACCGCAAAATGTGTTTTGCAGCCACCCAGTGAACCTTCCTAGGCTCACACATAAACTGACTCATCGTGTTGACTGCAAAACAAATATCTGGTCTAGTGTTGACCAAATACATCAAGGAACCAATCAGCTGTCCGTACAATGTGGGATCCACCAACTCGGAATCCGAAGCATGAAGCTTCTTCCAGTTGGTGATCATCGGTGTCGACATGGGTTTACAATCCTCCATGTGGAATCTGCCAAGGATGTCCACAATATACTTCCCCTGGCCCAGGAAGAAATGCCCCTCCTCCTGCCACACCTCCAAACCCAAAAAGTAATGCATCAAGCCGATGTCCTTCATCTCAAACTCCGCCGCAAGATCTCTCTTACAGTGCTCTATGAGTCTCTCTGCACCTGTAATGACTAAGTCATCCACATACAGCACCAGAATGAGAGGCTCCTCACCTATCACAATATAGTAAAGGTTCGGATCTGCCTCACTCTTTGTGAAACCCATCTTCTGCAAGTAAGTATCTATCCTGGAGTACCAAGCTCTGGGAGCTTGCTTCAGGCCATAAAGTGCCTTCTTCAGTTTGCACACATGGGACTCCTTCCCATGCACCTCAAAGCCCTGTGGCTGCTCAATGTACACCTCCTCCTGTATGAAGCCATTGAGAAATGCAGTCTTCACATCCATCTAGTGGATCTTCCAACCCATCTCTGCTGCTATCGATATAATGGAGTGGATCGAAGTATATCGAGCCACGGGAGCGAAGGTCTCCTCATAATCAACTCCCTCTACCTGGGAGAACCCTCTAGCCACAAACCTCGCTTTGAATTTCTCAATGCTGCCATCTGCAGCATGCTTTACCTTGTAAAGCCATCTGGAAGTAACCACAGATTTGCCCTCAGGCCTCAGCACCACCTCCCAAACATCATTCTTCATGATAGAAGAATACTCCTCCTGCATGGCCTCTCTCCAGACCTGCTGGCTAGCTGCCTCCTCATAGCTAGAAGGCTCAGAGTCAAGGATGCTGGTAGCCATTGCCATATAGCTACAAAACCTCTCAGGTGGTTTGCTCTCTCTGACCAGCCTCTTAGGCCCAGCAACGGATGTGGCCTCTCTCAAGGTGTCCTGAAGCCACTTGGGCTTCCTCTTCCCTGAGCATACTTCTCCCATTGGAGAATGAAACTCCTCCTCCTCATCATCATCAGGAGCCTGAACTCCTGACTGTCTGTCTGTTGTCCTCTTGCACACTTTACAGACTTTGTAGATCTTTGAGGTATTTGTGTGAACTATCCATCGAGTGGACTGCTGCATGTTGCCCAGAAGCACCACCCCTCATTTCTGTGAGCCACTTGCTCACTTGTAATATCCCAAAAGGGAATTTTATTGAGATCATGCACAGCATTCCTGAGTATGAAGGCTAGCTATCTGTAATATCTCTGAAAATTTTTGAAACCAAAAGAAATATGACAGCAACCTTTACTCAAATTCTAAGGGCAAACTTCTAAGGGCAAAAGGTGGGGAAAAGTGATGATTTTGGCCTAAAATGAGTGGATCAAGAAAATTGATAAAGTGTGACTCAGGTTCTGGAATATGACAGAATAGGTTAGAGGAACTTTATATTTTAATTCAACAACAAAGGCGTTTTTCTTAGTTAAACAGTTCCTCCTTCCCGACTAGTCAATAGAAACCCTGATTTCCCAAGACTTTGAGTATGCAGAATTTTACTGAAGCAAGGGCAGCGTATTTCCTGAAGGTATGAGATGTAAAGCACTAGGAATAATCAGAGAATGAGTTTGAGTACAAGGCGTAGGCTTTCAGAAAGGTTAAACAGCAGTTTTATATAGAAAACCTCTCAAGATAAAGGTGCCGCAAGACAAGAAAATAATCCAGAAACCCTTCAGCGTTTTCTGCAGTAGCTGTGAGACAGAAGATGCATATATATCCAATAATAATGTATAGCAGCAGAAGAGAGTACAAATCTTGAGGAAACAACCTCTCAAGAGAAGAAATGCAAGCCTCCACAACACATGTACATAAACATGAAAAGCATTGCTATTGCTGCATAAACCCCAGGCTATGAAAAACGCAGTCTAAGACAAAATGCTGCTCCAATACATAGATATGACAGTAAATATCTCAAATACAATAGGGGAGCAAAGCTCTAACCCTTATTAGCAATAAGATCTCAATCCTCAAAGGGGGTGGCTGAAATACACAATACGATCAAAATGCCGGAGTTGCTGGGCAGCTACTGCAACTCCAAACTGAAACCAAATAGAGAAGGTTGAATATGATGATCAACTGAAGTAGACCTCCTCCAATAGATCTCCAAAGTGGAAGGCTGATCCTTACACTTGAGATCTTCCCCACAAATCAACTGGCAAACCCTCACAGCAGCTACACCATAAAAATAACGCAGATGCAAAAAGGGACTGCGCAGTAGGGGCAGAATAACTGTTGGCCTGATGCCAAGATCTGCAAATCAGCTCCAAAATCTCCAAATCTGATCCTCCAAAGGAAAGAGAGACTCTCCCTCTGAAAAGCAAGAGAAGGAGGTGGCGTCGTAAAGTCACCACGGCAACACCCTACAACACAGAATTACGCTGCTGCAGCAATAATGTTGTCCTGGAGGATGATACTAAGAAAATAACCTTGCCTGAGCAGGCACTCGAAGTCCCCCGAGGCTAAGGGTGAGATCTCCGCACGGAGACACTCGGTTGCACTAAACAGTGCAGCAGACGGGCTAAACAACCAGCGTGCCAAAGAGAAGACAATATGTCTCACTCAATAATCAATAATCCAAATATCCAAGCATGAATGAAATGAGGAGGCTCCTCCATCTTTTATAGTGTTGGTTTCCCTCCAAAACCCAATGTAGCCTCTCTCTCCTCCACATCCTCATCCTTATCCACATTCTCATCCTTATCTGCGTAGAAGCTTGGAGAAACTTCTAGAGTGTACATAGGCCCCCTCCTCCACGTGGTGTTGGGTCCCCCCTTGACTCCCACTTAAGTCACAACGTTGTGCTACTAGGTGGATGTATTATTTCATTTAAGTGAGTTTAGACCCTCTTTACTCACTTTTTATTTACTTACAAACTATAGGTGGCAAAATAAACAAAATAGAATATTCCAATTTGCTGTCGCAAATTAGGAATATTACAGTCCCCCCCGGCAAAATGTTGCTTGCCCTCAAGCAACTTCCTGAACTGGTCTCCTCCTAGCGGATGCTCTCCACCGATACTGCAAAATATGCCTGGGTCCCAGATGCGCCACTGAATCTCCCTGGTACTCTGCATCAACCTGATATGAAGGGATCTCTCAATGCCAGGGTCCCAAACCGATCTCTCATAGTACCAGCCAACCAACAATCCTCCCGGATCCCATTGCCACCATGGCCAATAATAGCCCAAGTCCCATGGCTCGGACTGCGCACTGCCTCTAGCTATGACTGATAAAGACCATGACCCCTGCTGCTCTGCATCTATGACTGTGTAAGCTGGCCCATCAACTGCGTACCAACTCATCACCTCTCTCCAATCAACTGCAAGGGTAGAACTGAAGAATCTCCACTCGAGGCATGGAGTCTGGAATGTAATGAGGAACATCTCCCTCATGTGGATCCTCCATCCCCAAGAAATCATCCAAACAAAATGAGCCACCTCCCAATGAGGCAACTCCTGAAAATCTCCTTCCACCTCAAGCTCCGGTAATGAAAGTGGGCTGAAAATCTGACCTTGGCAAGCATCATAGCTTACCCCAGGTTGTCCTTCTCTCCACTCATGATAAGTGTAGAGTGTATGCTGATCCTGGGCTACACAATCATTGCCCTCCAGTGGCAAAGTGAAGAAAAATCCTCCAATGAAGGTTCCTCCAACAATGAAGAACAAGCTGGCCCAAAACAATCCATCCATGAAGAATAGGACATGGTCATCATGGATCATCCTAATGAGATGTTTGCTGAAGGTTTTACATGATGATACATGATGCAAACAATCTCTCACAAGGATACAACGCAGTCTCATCCACTGCAACTTCAAAAAATTACATGGCAAGCAATGTAGAAGATCCATCACAACTACTAATGGATAGTAAATGGCTGAATATGACAACAACATAAGACCAAACACTTGCCCATGGCTGTACAATGGATGACTATCAATCTCATGGCCCACCTCAAAAGAGAACACATATGTAGTAGTGGTGGCCATGCCTCCTCTCATGCTCCCATTAGAACATGTAGTGCAGAAAATACTCAAAGACACATCCAACTCATGTGTATCTCTCATAATCAAGCCTCCCATACAAATCTGATCTATATCAGCAAATGGAGACATGATCAGTAGCAAAATGAAGGAAACGCTGAAGGTTGCAAGTGATGCAAAGAGGTACCAACAGCTTCCCCAACAAGTACAACGCAGTTTTACAAGTTGCTGCTTGATGAAAGTACAAGGCAAAATGTTTCTTGTTACATAGTTAATCATGCATGTCTTTATATGATACATGCTATAGTGCAGCAAATGGACATACATGTAGTGATAAAACATTTTCCCAAGGCCACAAAAGAGATGGCTGCCTCCATCATGTAGATTGGTCCAATACAATTCATGGAGCAATGTGACAAGCTTTACCCCTTGTGAAGCAATGCACTACATAGGAATGGCAAGAGTGTGCAAATCAATGAATGTATAAACAAATCCCTCACCATATGCTGGAAGTAAGATGGTACATGGATCCATACATGAGTCCTCCATAGTGTTTTGGCCTACTATGAAGAAGAATGAACTATGTGCTGCAAGAAGATAATCCTCCTCATGCTTGGAAACCCAAGTCAAGAAGGATATGCCATAGATGTCTCTATCATCAGTACCTCCTCTTTGTCCATCAAGTGCAAAAAATATGAAGTGATCCTGGGACCTATGGGTTATAGATCCACCATATCTCTGCTGGGCACACTTCATCCATAAGTTTCTGCTCCCAAGTGACAGCGCTGTGAGCTCATGCAAGTAAGCTCCTGTCAATACAAAGCTCTGTTCTTTGACATGCTCCTTGTCAAGGACTCCTCCAATAATGCTGCAACAAATGTGGAATACTTCCCAAGATGGAAGTGCTTCCAAGCCATCATCAAAGATCAAGGAGATAGTGCCATCCCCTCTTCCTGCAACATCATACAAAGTGTGAGAGCAAATCTGCCCTTGCTCTCCTAGGAACAAACCAAGCAACAAGACATTGTGTTGCCTCTCCATACCTCCATCATACAACTCATGTGATGAAGACACAATGAATGATATGAGTAACACATCAACACCATGCATCCATCCTCTATGCTGCTCAATGATGCAAGTATCCAGCCATCTTTCCTCCATCCTCTGACACTTAGGAAGAGTGTTTGCCAAGAGATGGCCAAACTCTTTCAAGAGTAACCAGCGCAGCCAAGCCTCTTGCTGCTTGGTATCATAGATCTGCAGGTAGCCTGCTAGCTCCTTGCTCATCAACCACATCCACTCAATCACTTGTGGATGCCTCCTTCTTCTCCTCATCCTGGTACTCCTCCAATGAGGGTTACCATCCTCCAAAATCAAATTTCTGAATTTGCACTCCATAGGGTTGTGAAATGTAAACTTCTCAAGGATCAATGAGACCCTATCAAGAATCAAATAGGTGGTAGGCAAAAACCTCCCATCATGATGTGTATGGCTCAAGGGATGTCCAACACAAGCATGAGAGATGTTATCCATCCGAAGATGTCCTCCATCTCCTATCTGCTCTTGTGAGAAGGGAACCAAATCATTGTGTTCCATGGTGTGTTGAAGTGCATCTCCAATGAGATTTGACCCTTGGTCATGCAAACGTAGATCTCCACATTGATCAGAAGAATTTGCTGCAACAATGGAATGTGGAAATCTTTCCATACCTTGATGTGCATTTGGGACTTCTTGTAGAGCTGCAAGAGTCCCATCCTCAACAGTGTTGGCTGCCCCAACTGTCGATGCATGTGGCTGCTCCTCCACAAGTGTGACAGCGATTTCACAAGCCTCCTCAAGAGGTGATGTGATCTCTTCTTCTCGATTAGAATTGGAAGCGCATGGTACTTCCTCTTCTTTTTCTTCATTCTTCTTGACCTCCTCAAAGGTGGATGCCTTTCCTCTAAATCCGAAAAGAGATGAGAATAAACTCTCCTTTTTCACCGCTCCGGTCTTCTTGGGCTTAGACTCACAGGGACTAGTGGATTTCTTATTCATGGGAAGAGGTGACCTCCCAATAGTACGCTGCAACTCTGAACTCTGCATGCTAGAAACTCCACCGTTACCACTGTCCCTTACTACTCCATCCAGTCTGAGCTCACAGTAATCTTTGAAAGGCAAAATTGCTTTCAAGTCTTCCCCCATGGACTGCCATTCTCGAAAATAATCTCCAAAGGGTATACGACCATGCTGACTCGGTACTTCAGGTAAGAATGTAGGCATTGTGATCCTCATATTTTCCATAGATAGCTAGCTCCACAGGCTGAGCCAAAACAATGCTTTGATACCACTGTAATATCCCAAAAGGGAATTTTCAGCAGATCATGTTTGAAAAACGCATTCCTCAGGTATGAGGGCTTCAGCTATCATATAATATCTCTGAAAATGTTCAGAAACCAAAAGAAATAACAGCAGCAACCTTTACTCAACTTCTAAGGGCAAAAAGGTGGGGAAAAGTGATGATTTTGGCCCTAAAATGAGTGGATCAGAAAATTTGCGTAAAATGACGGCTCAAGGTTCTGGAATATGATAGAATAGGTTAAGAGGGACTTCCATGTCGAATTTCAGCTCAAACAAAGGCGTTTTGCTATGTTAAACAGTTCCTCCTTCCCGACTAGTCAAGAAAAACCCTGATTTCCCAAGACTTTGAGTATGCAGAAATTTGCTGAAGCAAGGGCAGCGTATTTTCTGAAGGAATATAATGTAGAACACTATAAATAATCAGAGAATGGGTTTGGGTACAAGGAATAGGCTTTCAGCAAGGTTAAACAACAATTTTATATAGAAAACCTCTCAAAATAGAGGTGCCGCAAGACAAGAAAATAATGCAGAAACCCTACAGCGTTTTCTGCGGTAGCTGTGAGACAGAAGATGCATATATAGCCAATAATAATGTATAGCAGCAGAAGAGAGTACAAATCTTGAGGAAACAACCTCTCAAGAGAAGAAATGCAAGCCTCCACAACACATGTACATAAACATGAAAAGCATTGCTATTGCTGCATAAACCCCAGGCTATGAAAAACGTAGTCTAAGACAAAATGTTGCTCCAATACATAGATATGACAGTATATAGCTCAAATACAATAGGGGAGCAAAGCTCTAACCCTTATCAGCAATAAGATCTCAATCCTCCAAGGGATTGGCTGAAATACACAATACGATCAAAATGCCGGAGTTGCTAGGCAGCTACTGCAACTCCAAACTGAAACCAAATAGAGAAGGCTGAATATGATAATCAACTGAAGTAGACCTCCTCCAATAGATCTCCAAAGTGGAAGGTTGATCCTTACACTTGAGATCTTCCCCACAAATCAACCGGCAAACCCTCACAGCAGCTACACCATAAAAATAACGCAGATGCAAAAAGGGACTGCGCAGTAGGGGTAGAATAACTGTTGGCCTGATGCCAAGATCTGCAAATCAGCTCCAAAATCTCCCAATCTGATTCTCCAAAGGGAAGAGAGACTCTCCCTCTGAAAAGCAAGAGAAGGAGGTGGCGTCGTAAAGTCACCACGGCAACACCCTACAACACAGAATTACGCTACTGCAGCAATAATGCTGTCCTGGAGGATGATGCTAAGAAAATAACCTTGCCCGAGCAGGCACTCGAAGTCCCCCGAGGCTAAGGGTGAGATCTCCACACGGAGACACTCAGTTGCACTAAACAGTGCAGCAGACGGGCTAAACAGCTAGCGTGCCAAAGAGAAGACAATATGTCTCACTCAATAATCAATAATCCAAATATCCAAGCATGCCTGAAATGAGGAGGCTCCTTCATCTTTTATAGTGTTGGTTTCACTCCAAAACCCAACGTAGTCTCTCTCTCTCCTCCACATCCTCATCCTTATCCACATTCTCATCCTTATCTCCACAGAAGCTTGGAGAAACTTCTAGAGTGTACATAGGCCCCCTCCTCCACATGGTGTTGGGTCCCCCTTTGACTCCACCAGTCCCTAGAAGATTGTGCTACTAGGTGGATGTCTTATTTCATTTAAGTGAGTTTAGACCCTCTTTACTCACTTTTTATTTATTTATAAACTATAGACGGCAAAATAAACAAAATAGAATATTCCAATTTGCTGTCGCAAATTAGGAATATTACATCACTGACGGACCTGACATCGTCATAGATGTACCTCTGGATCCTCCTGATCCCTGCCCACTGGATCCCTGTGATTGACTCAGCTACTGCTGAGGGTCTGGTTGATCCAGATACTCTAACTCCCGTGACCTCCTAAAGGCCCTGTCCTCCTCGAACTTCACATCCCGACTGACAACAACTCTCCTCTGTGCGGGAATATAAATCCGAAAGGCCTTTGAGGTCTCACTGTAGCCCACAAAGATACCCTTCTCTGTGGTGGGCTCTAGTTTGGTCCTCTTCTTCTTGGGTATGTAGGAGTATGTGATACACCCAAAGATACGAAGATGACCAATATCAGGCTTCTTCCCAGAAAAAGCCTTCTCCGGAGTCATGTGCCCCAAAGCACGATGCGGACTCCTGTTCTGCAAATAAACAACAGTGTTGCAGGCCTCTGCCCACAAAAACAATGGCAACCCCTGATCATGTAACATGGCTTTGGCAGCCCCTCCAATGGATTTGTTCTTCCTCTCCGCAACCCCGTTCTTCTGGGGGTTGTTAGGAATAGTGAACTCCCTCCTACTGCCTGCCTTCGCACAATAGTCAACAAACTCTCCAAGGGTGTACTCTCCTCCATTGTCCGATCTCAGGGACTTGATCTTCCGACCTGTCTGTGTCTCCACAAGAGCTCTGAACTCCTGAAACCGCTTGAAGACCTCACTCTTGGTCTTCAAGAAATAAATCCAAGTCCTCCTGGAGTGATCATCAATGAATAACACATAGTACTCATATCCACTCAAAGAAACATGAGACATCCGACCACTCACATCGGAATGAATCAAATCAAGTATCCCAGTCGCTCTGCTGTCACTGCTGGGAAAAGGGGATTTGGCAAACTTGCCCATCGCACATCCTTTGCAAGTATCAAAGTGATCAGTACTGAAATCTGGCACACCTGTAGTGATCTCCCGCAAAGTCCTCAAGGCTCCATGATACATATGCCCCATCCTGCGGTGCCAAATCTCACACAGCTCAGAACTGCTAGCTCTGTTGTCGGTACTACTGCTCAATGCCAAAAGGGGTTGAAATGCAAACTTGTAAACCTTTGCATGGCATACACCTATCACTCTAGCTGAATCAGCGGGAACACCCCTGGGATATACCAGCACCTGTCCTCCCCTTAACAGTATCTCATATCCTCTGTCCTCCAAAGCTGAGATGGATATGAGGTTCTTCCTCATCCCTGGCACATAAAGAACATCTGACACTTTCAAGGAGGTTTGGTTTCCCTATGAAATGTCAGTGTTCCCACACCGACTGCTCTAACAACTCTGTCATCATCGAGTACTACCTCTATATCAGTGCCACTCTCTGAAAGCTCTGAGAAGTACTCACGGACTCCTGTCATATGACGTGAAGCCCCACTGTCCACATACCAGATACCCGAAGATGCTCCGCTAGTCGAGGGAAATGCATGCTCCCTCTGAACCTTTGTTGCAGGTAATCCTACACTAGAGGACTCACACGCAATGAACCCAAACTCCCGGTCAAAGCGATCTGCAAAGTCCTCAACCTCTGCTGATGCTGCCATGCTCTGGTTCTTCCCCTTCTTCTTCTTCTTCTCCGGACACACAATTGCATAGTGTCCCATCTTCTGACAATTCCAACACTTCACCTTGGAATAGTCCTTCTGTGTGTTATCCTGTTTACCTTTACCTTTTCCTTTGCCCCCACCATTGCTTGTGGAAGCCTGCTTCTTCCCTTTGCCTTTCTTGCGTCCTGCCAACAGTGCTACATCCTCATCCTGCTCAACTGGCTTGGCTGCCCCAAGCTGACCTTTCCTGATCTCTGTCTGAATGCAATCATCCCAAAACCTCTCCCATGTGGGAAGGGTCTCACGTGCACAAACCCCATCAGCAAAGTTCATCCATGAACTGGGGAGGCCATTCACTGCAATCCGCACCAACTCAGTGGGTGGAATGAACTCTCCAACTGCTGCCAAATCATCTCTCATGTTAGTAATCTTTGTGAGATATCCAGCTGCACTATCAGTCTTACCTATCTTAATGGTCTTTAGCTTCTCCTTCAGGACCATTTTTCGGTTCTCATTGGTACTCTGGTAGAGATTGGACAATTTTGTCCACATCTCATGAGCATTTCTCTTTCCTCTCACATGAGGAATGCAATGGTCTTTGACTCCGTCTAGAATCAGTCTCTTACCCTTGTTGTTCTTGTTATTATATGCTGCCAACTGAACAGCATCAGTAGGCACAACAACAGAGTTCTGTGTGGTATGCACCATGATGTCCCAGACTTCTGCCTCCTCAAAGATACTCTGCATTCTCTCCTTCCAAACGCTGTAATTGGTATGCCCATCCAACCTATCCTCCACCCTCAATCCCAATGACATCCTGCTGTCCTAAAAACTAAAAAATAACACTGCTGTAGTAAAGATAAAAATTCTGTGTGAAAAATCAGCTTGCTGGAATTTTCTGAGTGAAAAATCAGCAGACTGTATTTTTCTTCTTGCTGTCCCAAATTGCACTTTCAGCACTCAAGCTCCGATACCATGTAGAAATTTCTTGACTTTCCCACCCCGATTTTCAGTTTCACCTTATTTCTCCTTTTAGTTAAATGCCCTTTTCCATATCCTTACATTCAACAATAGGAAAATAATTTTTTGCTGAAAACACAAATTCTGGAAAATTTACAGAATGCTGGAAAATGCAGAAATAAAAATCAGCAAGCTCAAAACAGCCATTCAACACATTTAAACACTGAGATTTTTGGTCAACATGACCCTGGAAAAACCCCCTACAACTCTTGGGGAAACCAGTTCGAAAGCTTCTCTTTTATTTTCTTATTGCTTTTTTCAGTGAAACAGAAAAAACTTAGAAAAAATTCCAGCAACCAATTTACAGACTTATCTCGATTTTCGTGCTTGCATACCGCCTCGGAAATTGTGCCAAATCAGCAACAACAGAAAACAGAAAATTTACAGCACCTTAAGACAGCATCAAATGTTGTACGGCCACCTCGGGAAGCGTGTCGGAACAACCGTACTTTGTTGTACGAACTGTACGGATTTTGTACAGCAACCTCTCTCGAAATCCGTGCCAAAAATCTGGGTTGTGCTACTGTCCTCTTCCTCGGTTTTTGTGCCGAAAATGACAGCCACCCTCTTTCTTGGAAAACATGCCTGATTTTTGTGCCTTGAAGTGCGTGCTTGCTGCTGTACCCTCGTCCTCGATTTCTGTGCCTCCTCACTTGGAAACACTACCTCTCCCTTGCTGTACGGATTTTCTGCCTCGGTATGTGTGCCAATAAATGCTACTGTACCTTTGCTGAAATCTCTTCACTGCTGCCCTCCTTCTTCTCACTGCTCAGAAAAATCTCCAGCTCTTCTTCTCTCCTCCCAATCTGCTCATGAAAGAATGAATGACCTTTTCCTCCTTTCCCTCCTTTAACCTAACCCTAAGTGACTTTTGGGGAATCCCTAAATCCAATGGCTGAAATAGATTGAGATTAAATGCTCATTTAAATCTCACTTTCTATTTTTTAATTCACCCCACTTTAATAAAGACCCACTTAGTCATTTATTTCCAAAGTCACTTTTCCTTTCTAATTTACATTGACTTTATTAAAGTCACTTTAAAATTAGACTTTAGTAACTTTATCACTTAAAGTCACTTTTAAATTAGATTTGACTTTATAACATTATAAAGTCACTTTAGGAGAAAAATTAAATTCTTTTGGACACTTTTCCCTAGGCCAAAGATCAAAGCCTTAGGGAACCCCCTGTCCTTCGGTAACCAAATTTCAACAGAAGGGAATGTTGGACATAATCAAGCAACAGAATAGGAATGAGCATCCATCAGGAATCCCTAGTTGGGGAGACTTTGGGGTTCTCAAAACAATGTGACTACCCTTTACCAGCCACTCACCCGCCAGCCTTCAGTAGGCCAACGAGGATCACGATGCCTACATTCTTACCTCCAGTACCAAGTGAGCAAGGTAGGCAACATGATCATATACCCATGGGAGATTATTTCTGATAGTGGCAGTCCATGGAGGAAACTTCAGAGCAACTTTGTCCTTCAGAGATTACTGCCAACTCAGGCAGGATGAAGAAGGAAGGAATAGTGAGGGGTTTAGCACGCCGAGTTCAGAGTTGCAGCGTACCATTGGGAGGACACCTTTTCCCACATATGATTGATCCACTGATTGCACAACTTGGGATCGGGTGGAAAAGTTGGATACCTCTTTCCAGCTTGACCGAATAACGGAAGATGAACCCATCAAAATGGCTACCTCGCACTTGGAGGATGAGGGCACACAAGATTGTGGGGAGCTCGTGGATACACCTAGTGTGACACAGGACTCACCCTTGTTGGAAACCTCCTTGACCGTGTCGGTTGACATCTTAGTGGAGAGAGTAGAGCCTACCCCAATAGAGCCATCCATTGAGGTGATGACCGGAGTCGTGTCCGATTTTTTGGGTGACAACCACGCACAACAAATGGGTGAGGTGCCAGGAGATATATCCACCTTTGAGGAGGCACTAAGAGATACAGAGGTAGGGTAGGGGGACATTCATTCTGGATGTCAGGATGAGGGCTTTTCCTTGGATGAGTCCATGGGGTCATATGAGGATGCTTATGGGGAGCATGAGGAGTCATGTCGAGTTGATGACAGTAGGTTGGTTTCATATTCCAGTGTGCATATGGTATCAGGGGACTCTATGGGAGATGTTTAGGATGATGAGTCACTTGTGATGATTCAGTCGAAGCAACTTATGGTATGGCTAGAGGGCACATTGGAGCATCGGAGCAGCCCCCTTCAGGCATACATAGATGGGGCCATCAGCACAGTTGGGTCACCTTTGGCCATTAGAGAGAGAGAGACGAAGCTACCTAGTCAAATCTCATGCGTTGACGTGGATAGTGGGATGAGACAACCTGAGTTGCACAGGGTGCAACATCTGCATGTCAGGGTTGCTCTAGGTGCAGGAGTTCATGCATTCGATCCCTCTCTTGGGGTTGGATGGTGAGAGATTCTGAGTTGGTACCCGATGGAGTGGGTTATGGAGATGGTGATGCACCGAGGTGTAGCTCCGCAGGAGTTTCCAGGCACTAGGGTCACCGGAAGACCCGACTGGCATTGGGATCCAGGCGAGACTACCCATCACTTCCCAGGTATGCTAGTTGACTACGACCTAGAGGGTACAGTTGACCTAGCAGTTGAGCGTACACATTCACTAGGGGAGTTTCATCTAGCACTAGTGTCCAACCAGTTTAGGTATGGACTTCTTAAGTTTTCTTGGTATGAGGATTATACACAGGATCACAGGATGATCAACATACTCTGGTAGGAGTTTGACAGAGGAGGGGGCATTGGTAGGCCACCAGATAGTGCCTTGTATGGAGCTGGGGATTCTTCGCATTTGTGTGAGGCACGGATGACACGAAGGAGTAGAGCAGGATTGGCATCGCTACTGGTACCTAGGGAGATTCACTTCTTAGGTCCCTCCCAGAGGAATTGGAAGGTAGATCCATTCATTTGAGAGTATGGTGATGCGGCAATGGAGGTGATGGTACCGATCGAGCATGGGCCGACGCATATGGATACACCTTTAGGCCATCACACCATGGGACGTGTAGGAGCATTCATCATGCTAGTCCCTCATTCAGATCTGATGGTAGCCCGACCTTAGATCAATCTTCGAGAAGAATTTCGACCCCTTCAGCTCATCCATTAGTTCATCAATCTGCGGGATGGGGTATCGGTTCTTCATGGTCTTCTTATTGAGAGCCCGATAATCGATGCACACCCTCAGTGTGCCATCCTCCTTCACTAGTACAATAAAAGAAGCAAATGGGCTAGTGCTGGGTCGGATTTGTCACAGCGCTAAGAGCTCATGAATAACTCTCTCAATCTTATCCCTGTAAGCTTTGGGATGCCTATAGGGTGTAGTAATCACTGCCTGAATGCCCTGCTCAAGCTCAATGGTGTGCTCAAACCCTCGATCCGGTGGCTGCCTGGCGGTATATCCCCAAAAACCGTAGCATATCTGTCCAAAATCGACTACACATCTAGGTGAACTTCCTGTCCTGTAGATCATGCCTCTGAAACACGCAGCTCCACTGCCCACTCTATGTCTCCCTTCCGAAAGTCTGCCTCCATCTGGTGTGCTGAAATTGTCTGTGGGGGTATAAGTGTGCATGCCTCGGATCATCTCATGCTTGTCGTTCTTCTTGTCTGTCCACTCCATCTCCAAGGTCTCCCAGTCCGTAGTGACCTTTCCCAGCGTGATCAACCACTGCACTCCTAGTATCATGTTGGTGTCCGGAATGTCCACCACAAAGAAATGATCCGTCAGAGTGTACGTCCCCATGGTCACTGCCAATGCTGGTACATATCTAGCACACTGCATAGTTCTGGCACCCAGTACCAGTACTGAAAATCCATCAAAGCTCTCTATCAATATGCTCCACTCTACCAACTGTGCATCAATAAAGTTGTGGGTGGCCCCACTGTCAACTAGAACTGAAACACGTTGTCCCTGCACGGTGCCCTGGACACGCAGTGTCAAATACTTGGGAACCCCTCGCAAAGAAGCAAGGACTCCCCCAGTAGGTGCAAACACTGCCCCTCCTGCTCCTTGGGGTGGAGGTGGTGGATGATCCCCTCTCTACACTCCTGCCTCTGTCTCCTCGTATGCATCTTCTTCCTCGTCACTGTCGGAGAAGACCTCTATATAGTGTGCCTTCCCTACAGCACATTGATGTCCCGGTGCCCATGGCTCCTGGCATGTTAAGCATAGCTTCTTCCATCTCAAATCTCTAAGGGTATCATCGTCCAAAGGCCCTTGGCCTTGGTTCCCCCTCGGAGGTGGAACCCTCGTGTCCTTCCCCTTCGGCTGAAACGTCGGTCTTTGGGGGAAAGGACCTCTGGTCGTGGGTAGAGCATCCTGCAAATCCCTGGTGCTCCCAACTGCATCATGAAGTGTAGCAGGCCTCGTGGATCTGACTAATCCACGCAGAGGTTCTGCCAACCCATCAATAAACATGTATATCATCTTGGCTGAGGATAGGTCAGGCACCATCACAGAAAGCCTCAAGAACTCGGAAATGTAGGTTTTCGAGTTCTCGGTCTACTTGAGCTTGGTCATCTCAACAAAGTGCTCTTCCGGATCCCTCCGATCAAACCGCTCTACCAGTCTCTGTGTAAACTCTGCATACGCTGTCACTGCTGGGTGACCCAGCGTGGCCATCCCGTGGAACCACCAATCGTGGGCCTCTCCCTCAAGGTGCAGCGCTGCCACCTTGATGGCCTCTCCCTCTGCCATCTGGTTGAGTTGGAAATAAATATCCAACTTCTCCACCCAAGCCTTTGCCGAAAATTTTGAGGACTCGTCAAATGTTGGCAAGAAAAACATGCCCATTGTACACTGTACATTCTCATCCTGTGTGTATCTACCCCCTCTGTTATGGTTATGGGGTCGAATGTCCTTCTTGAGCTGAACAAAATCGTGGAAAGTGAGATCTTCACCAAACTCTCACCCATAGGACTAATAATAGGAAAAATAATCCCCCATATGAACCGGCTCCGGCTCCTGAGGTGGTCCTGTTCCTGTGCCTGTAGTCAGAAATGTGGGCATCGTGGAACGTGGAGGAGTAAGTGACAGAACCTGATGTGCTATGAGTTGCTCCTGCAAATGGCGGGAAGTGTCGGACCCTTCTCCGATGTGAAAACCCCTTGGGTTTCACGCTATCTCTGGTCTGTGGTAAACTTCTACCCCATCTCTTTGATCCTCCTCGATAGCCCCTGCATAGACTTTAGGAGGAGTTGCCCGAACTCCCTCACTTCGTCTTTCTCCTTTGCCATTGGTTCTTCCTCCTCTGCGTCCACTACTGGAACGCAGTGTCCCTCTCCAAAAGTGGCCTCAAGCCTCCGCTCTTGGTCCTTGTACTTCCTTCCCCAATATGTGATATATGGTTTTCCTGCTGGTGTCATAGACTAATATGCTCCACAGGCTGAGCCAAGTCTATGAGCTCTGATACCACTGTATATTCCAAATAGAAATAAACAGTAATATAAAGTGACATAAACAAGAATCTACAACAAATTGAGAGACATCACATAAACAATGCAAATATGGAGAAACATTGAGCCATTTTATTATATAACTGAAAGATACAATGAGTACAAAGGTGATCAGAATGATGGCACCTTGGCTTGCCCAAGGCAAGCTGGAAATACTCTCATAAATGCTAAGGGAATGGCTCTCTGTCAAGGACTGTGTAATCTCCAAATGCTATTGCTGCTGCTATCAGACTACTGCTAGTGCTGGAATGGGATTGCTCTTTGGGGGTGTTCCCCTGCTCAGGAAAACATGAAACTCTGGGAATAATCTCTCCTCCAAATACCCAGAAAATCCCACAAAGGAATCCTGGATTGGATGACCCCGGAATTTGACCTCCCTTGGGAAATAACGCTATCCCAATGAAATATGCTGGCCCTGAATGATCCTCTGCAAATGATGGCCTCCTCCTATACAAAAATGATGAAATATTGAAGGGTTGATCCCTTCACACTATCTCGGGCTGAAACCCCTGATAAATCCTCACTCCCGGAACTGCCTTTACCAAAAACTGCGTGATCTCTTGTTAATTTTGGACAACTAGTTCCAAAATCCATGTTGTGATGCTCAGATGAAGATGCCAATATTTTTATTGGATTCCTCTTTCAGAGAGGTGCAAGATCGATCTAAAGATCATATTGATTCGATGAGCAGAACATTTATTTTGAATTTATTCAAAATATGTGTAGGTCGGCTTGAAATTAAATGTAAGCTTGAAGCCCCAGCAGTTGTGTCACACACCCTCATTGATGGATATAAATAGGTCAACGTTGGAGGTCATTTTCACTCATCCATCACATCACATCCTCTCTCCTCATCTGGTTGATTCGATCATCTATTGGAGTCTCTTCTTCACTCACATGTGGGAAAAAGCAGCAGCTAGGGTTTCAAACTATCTAGGGTTTCCAGCGCAGAAATTGACCAGTGTTGACTTTGGTCAACACTTGGTCAAATTGACCCGAAACACTCCCTAAACTTCAATCTCATCAATCTGCATTTTTTGGCACAAAAATTGAGGCTATACGTTGACTTTGACTTGGCTGCGTTGACTTTCTTGCTGCTGTTGTTTGCATTGATCATTGACTGTGACAGCATTGACTTTCGTTGGCTTTTGGGTTGACTGATGTTGCTGTCCTAAAGGGTTGTGTGACACTTCTGGGTGGTTGATCGTATTGAGACTTTTCTGGTTGAAGCATCTTGTTGACCGCCGTAATGCAGCAACACACTTACATATTTTTGGCTTGTCTTTTGTCGATCTACTGGTATGTTCTATCAGCATTTTACTTTCTTGTTTCTATGATTGTTGACTGATATTGGGATAAAAAATAAAGTTGCATCAAGCATAGAACATCTACAAAAATTTACATGGTATTGGAGCGGAG
Source organism: Pinus albicaulis (assembly GCA_034641835.2). Classification (NCBI taxonomy): domain Eukaryota; kingdom Viridiplantae; phylum Streptophyta; class Pinopsida; order Pinales; family Pinaceae; genus Pinus; species Pinus albicaulis. The sequence goes on along the minus strand of CM076578.1, from coordinate 869,922,947 downwards.
GTGAAGAAAAAGTCCAAGTTTGTAGCAATCACCGAAGAAGAGCATGGGTACCTCAAACTACAATGGCTTTAAAGCGTGAGAAATTGACTGGGAAGGAAGACTTCCATGATTGGAAGATGACATTGGATCTTAAGTTGGAAGACCAATATGTCATGGACTATGTGCAAGGTAAAATCCAAGAGCCTCGATCCACTAAAATTGTTGCCACCAAGACAAAGTACAAGAAGGGGGAAATCAAAGAAAAGCTAATGATCAAGGACTCAATTCATAAGAGTCTGGTTGCCTACATCTCTGAGCTGGGCACATCCAAGGAGATGTATGATAAGTTGGTCAATATGTTCAAGGCCAACAATGCGAATCAAGTCCTATTATTCAAGAACCAATTAAAGAATCTGAAGAAAGGCAGGGATGAATCCGTTTAATCATATTTTCTGAAGAAGACCAAAATCAGGAATAATATTTTGGCTATTGGGGAGAAAATAGTTGATCGAGAGATGGTTCTCACCGCACTTGGAGGTCTCTCATCCGAATGGCATGTATTCAACACTACCATTCTCAATAACAATGTCATACCTGATTTTGACGAAGTACTATCGAGATGCGTACAAGAAGAGACAAGGATGAAGGAATATGAAAATGAAGGAAATGTTGACTTCACTGCTCGTGCTAAGAAGAAGAACTTTGGTGGTCCGAGGAACAAAGGAAGAGCAGGGGTCGAAGGAAAGAAAGGAAAATGTTACACTTGTCACAAGCCTGGCCACTATGCTAGAGAATGCCCTTTCAAGAAGGATTCTCTCGATGATGATGACAACAACAACAACCGGAGGAATGGAAATCAAAGGAACAACAGGTTCAAAGGAAAGAGGAAGGCTTCCTCTGGTGGAAATTGGAAACCTTTCAAAAGGTCGAGAAATTCCAGGTATGAGGAATCTAATGTTGTTGATAAAAGAAATGAATTCATTATAGTTTCTGCCCTCTCTACTGCATCTCCACCCGACACTATGGATGTCTGGTTGATAGATAGTGGTGCCTCAAGGCACATCACTGGGTTCAAGGAAGCACTTTCTGATATGGTTGAGAAGGATGTTAATCTGAAAATTATCCTTGGAGATAATGCCACATATCCCGTGAAAGGGACAAGGACTATGACCCTCCACTTGTCTCAAGGTCAAGTCCTCCACTTGCAAGATGTACTACATGTACCTGATTTGAAGAAGAACCTTGTGTCTATATCAGCCATGGAAGACAAAGGTTTCAATGTGGCATTTATTGATGAGAAGGTGTGTATCTAGAAGAAGAGTTTCAAGGAAGCTATCACGTTGGGTTTAGAGTTGATACAGTCTACCAAGTTGGAGGAAGTCCACTGGGAGTGATGACGTGTGATATTATCCGACACACTGAACTATGGCACCGGAGGTTTGGACACCTTCACTACAAAGCCCTTCCCGAAGCAAGGAAGGTGGTGACGGGGATGTCCGAGTTCACAAATGATCATGAAGGTGTATGTCAGGGTTGTGCCGAAGGAAATCATACAAGGGGATCTTTCCCCTCAAGTGTCACAAAGACATCTAATGTCTTGCAATTGGTACATTATGATCTGTCTAGTATGCTGCCCATGACATCCTTGGGAGGATGTTCTTATTATATGATGTTCATAGATGACTTCTCCCGCAAAACCTAGATATACTTCTTGAAAAAGAAGGATGAGGCTTTCATGTGGTTCCGTACCTTCAAAGCCTTGGTGGAAAATTTGACAGGGAAGAAGATCAAGATATTGAGGACCGATAACGGCACTGAATATGAGACGAACGAGTTCAAGAAATTTTGCAAAAAAGTTGGCATTAAGAGGGAGACCACAACTGTCTATACTCCTGAGCAGAATGGCGTTGCTAAAAGAAAGAATAGGACCATTGTGGAAGCTGCCCGTGCCATGCTATGTGACCAAGCTCTTCTGAAGTTTCTGTGGGGAGAAGCTACAAACATTGTTGTGTACATACAAAACCGATGCTCGCATTCCGCTCTGGACTCTAAAACTCCCGAAGAAGTTTTCTCTGGTAAGAAACTTGATGTCTCACATTTTATAGTTTTTGGATGTCCTGTTTATTTTCATGTACCGAAGGAGAAAAGGAGCAAGCTGGATGCTTCTGGAAAGAAGGGAATGTTTGTGGGCTATAGCGAAACTTCGAAGGCCTATAGAATCTATGTGCCTGGTCAAAGGGAAGTGGACATATGCCACGATGTTACCTTTGATGAAGATGCTTCCCTGAGGAAAGTAATCAATCTTTCGAAATCTGAGGAAGATCATGAAGCGAGGCTTGGAAATCAAGAAGAACCGAAGGATGAGATGATGCCCGATGTTGAAGGACCAATGGACCCGATTGATCCACCTCCTTCAATGAGGAAAAGACCATCATGGCTCATGGACACTCTCGAGGATGCTGAGAATCATATGGCCCCAAGGGGGACATTACGTGAAAGCAAGAAGCCGAATAGATACCAAGAGTATCTAGCAGCCATGAGTACTATTATACAATCTGAGCCTGGATCTTTTGTGGAAGCCGTAAAGCATCAAGTCTGGAACGATGCTATGCACGAAGAATATGAGTCCATTATGAAGAATGATGTCTAGGATGTGGTTTCGAGACCGGAGGACAAAGCAGTTGTCACCTCGAAATGGCTCTATAAGATCAAGCATGGATCTGATGGTAGTGCTGAAAAGTTCAAGGCAAGATTCGTTGCCCGTGGCTTCTCTCAAAAGGAAGGCGTAGAATATGATGACATATTTTCACCCATGGCCCGATATACCACCATCCGATCTATCATAGCCCTTGTTGCTACGCAAGGATGGAATCTTCATCAGATGGATGTGAAGACCGCATTTCTGCAGGGTGCGATAAAGGAAGAGGTGTATGTGGAACAACCTCTGGGGTTCAAAGACCAGTATTGGGACACCCATGTCTGCAGGTTGAAGAAAGCCCTCTATGTGTTGAAGCAAGCACCCAGAGCTTGGTACGAGATGATAGATAGCTACCTGATGAAACTGGGCTTCACTCGTAGTAATGTTGATCCGAACCTTTACTTCAAGGTTGATAGAGAAAAGCCTCTCATTCTGGTGCTGTATGTGGATGACCTCTTCTTGACAGGTGTTGACCCTCTCATTCATCAGTGTAAGAGGGAGCTCGCTATTGAGTTCAAGATGAAGGACCTCGGACCGATGCACTACTTCCTAGGCCTGGAGGTCTAGCAGAGACCAGGTCTGGCAGAGACCTGGCGAGATTTTCCTTCCTGAAGCTTCTGGAAATATTTGGAATGGTGGACTGTAAGTCCGTGTCGACACTGATGGAGCTCAACTTTAAGAAGTTGAGTAGTAGCGTTGTTGGGCCCATGCTAGCAAATCCTACTGAGTATCGTCAACTTGTAGGGGCCCTGACGTTCTTAGTGAACACCCGTCTGGACGTATGTTTGGCAGTGAACACTTTGATTCAACATATGGTTGAGCCTCATCACTTTCACTAGGTTGGTGCCAAGAATCTATTGAGATATCTTCGGGGCACGATAAACCATGGGCTAAGATACACTGTCGGGAGTGTGACACTCCATGGATATACTGATGCTGATTGAGCTGGAAGTGTGGTGGATCGTAAGAGCACATCGAGATGCTGCTTCACACTTGGTTCTGCTTCGATATCATGGATGAGCAACAAGCAGAAGTCGGTGGCTTTGAGCACCGTGGAGGCCGAATACATTGCCTCAAGTATGGCCTGTTGTGAAGCAGTTTGGTTGTGAAAGCTCTTCAGTGAGCTGCTCAGACATGTGCTAGATACCACCGTGATACTCTGTGATAACCAGAGTGGGATTCGATTGTCCGAGAATCTCGTGTTCCACGATCGATCCAAGCATATTGTTATCAAGTACCACTTTATCCGGGATATGGTACAGCGAGGTGCCGTAAGGCTCGATCATATAGGAACTGATGATGTAATATTTCCAATTACTTATATTCCCAATTAGCGATAGCTAATTGGAAATATTAATTTTGATCAATTTTGCCTTTTATAATTAAAATATAAATAAAAGTGAGTAAGAGGGGAATATAACTCACTTTAAAATAAAGTGCACTCCCTAGTAGACTCAACGTTGTAACTTAAGTGGGCCAAAGGGGGCCAAGAGACCACGTAGAGGGGGGCCCACTTAGACCACGTGGGCATAGACAGCGCAGTTGAGTTGGCAACGTGGGCCAAATGGAGGCTACGTTGGAGATGGTGGGGCCTAGGGTTGAGAGAGGCCCATCGTTATAAGAATGAGGAGAGCCTCCTCATTTCCTCATTCGAGTTTATGCATATTGAGCTGGTCACTTCGAATTTGAGCACGCTAGCTGTTTAGCTTGTCTGCAGCACTGTTTAGTGCATTGAGTGTCTCCGTTCGGAGATCTCACCCTCAGCCCCGGGAGACTTCGAGTGCTTGCTCAGGTGAGGCATTCCCATCAGTATTTTGTAGGTGGATCGAGTTGTGGCATTTGTGGAGGAGCATTGCATCTATAGACTGCGCAGTCTTGAGAGGGAGGACACAGTCCATATTGAGGGAGCTCCGGTGTGGCATTCTTTTGGAGGATTTTGGTCAGGAGATTGAGCAAGGGGCCAGTAAGGGGCCAGCCCTTGCCTATTGGAGAATTTTGGTTGAGCGGGAGGTCATATTTTGGAGAATCTCATTCAGTCTCAGCGTGGCCCTTGAGAGGATAGTGTAGATCCTCAAGGGAGGTATTTCCGAAGGTCATCCATTCCATAAACGCTCTTTGGGCTTTTCTGGGTATTGTGAGTAGAGGCGGATTCCAGAGTTTCAGCTCATTCCGAGTAGGGGAGAAGCCCCAACTACTCATTTGGTTCCAGTAGCAGCAGCAGCACAGCAGTTTTCCAACAGCTTGGACGCAGAGCATAGAGCAGCCATTCCTTTGATTCTGAGAGTATTCCTACACTTTCCTGGTGCAAGTCGAGGTGCCATCACTCTGATCACGTCTTGTACTCATTTCCATTTCTCAGTATAATAAAATGGCTCAGTATTCACTATATTTATAGTGTATCTGTCTCATATATTGTTTCTAGCATTTCATGTACTGTTGTATGCTCCGTATCACTGCCTATTTTCCCTTTGAGACATTCCAGTTGCTATCCCATCTGTTGTGTTTTTCCCATACTCTATAGATAGAGTCTGGCGAGGGCCAGGTAGTCTCCAGATCTCACCCTTTATTCAGAGGTTCCATATCTGGTAAACGCCCCTCCAGTCCATATCTGGTTTAGAGTTGACTGTGTTTGAGAGATATCCCTGAAAGGGGATATTACATTGTTATCAGAGCTCATATATCTGGCTCAGCTTGTGGAGCTAGTTGTCTATGACACCGAGGGAGAAGCCGTATATTTGCTACAGAGGTAGGAGGTACTGTGACAGAGAGCGTAGGTTGCAAATCACCTACGGAGAGGGTGACTACGTTCCAGTGGTGGACACAGAACAGGAGGAACCAGTGGTGGACGCAGAACAGGATCCAGTAGTAGACGCAGAACAGGAGGAGCCAATGCCAAATGATAGTGATGCAAAGAGGTTTGGGGAAGCACTCCTCAAGTCAGTCCAGGATCTGTCGAGGTAGATTAAGGTGATGGGGCAAAGATTCACTGTTGTAGAGGCTAGACAGCGTGAAAACCCAAGGGGTTTTCAAATTGGTGAGGGATCAGGCACGTCCCACTATTTGCAGGAGCATGATGCCACTCAGCACATGGCATCACATGCACCCACACGTTCCACTATGCCCACGTTTCTGGGTGCAGACACAGGGGCAGGAGCACAGCAGGAGCCAGAGCCTGGCCACATGGGTGATTATTTTGCTGAGTATCAGGCATATGGGCAGGAGTTCAGGGATGACCTTTCATTCAGATATTTTGTTCAACTCCAGCAGGACAGTAGACCTTGCCACCATCATAGAGGGCACCGGCATTATCACGAGGGAGACACTCAGCGGACAGTGAGCAGGTTCCATTTGCCTACGTTTGATGGTTCATCAAACAATTCGGCAAAGTCTTGGGTGGAGAAGCTGGACATCTACTTCCAACTCAACTAGATGGCAGAGATGGAGGCCATCACGATGGTGACATTGCATTTGGATGGTGAGGCTCAGGATTGGTGGTTCCATGGGATGGTTACAATCGGGCATTCGATAGTGTCTACATATGCCGAGTTCACCCGAAGATTGATAGAGAGGTTGGACCGGAGGGATTCGGAGGAGCACTTTGTTGAGCTGACGAGGCTCAAACAGACCGAGAGCCCGAAGACATATATTGCAGATTTCCTGAGACTTTCGGTGATGGTGCCCGATCTATCCGCGGCGCGGATGATTTATATGTTCATTGAGGGGTTAGCAGAGCCACTTCGGGGTTTGGTCAAATCCACTAGACCAACCACACTCCATGACGCAGTTGGCAGGACACGGGATTTGCAGGATGCCTTACCCAGGACCAGGACGCCTTACCCCTAGAGACAGGCTTTCCAGCCAAAGGGGAAGGATGTGAGGATTCCGCCTCCAAAGGGGAATCCGGGTCGGGGACAGTTGGATGATGATGCCAGGAGGGAGTTGAAGAAGAAGAGGTTGTGTTTCGCATGTCAAGAGCCGTGGGCACTAGGACACAGATGTGCTGCTGGTAAAGCACATTTTATTCAGGTCTTCTCCGAGGACAGCGAAGAAGAGGATGAGTATGATGACATGGAGGCAGCAGGCAGCCATGCAGCGCAGGACCATTTTCCACCTCCACCACCAGGAGCACGAGGTGCAGCCTTTGCACCCACAGGGGGGAACCCTTGCAGCATTGCGGGGAGTACCGAAGTATCTGACGCTGCGTGTCCGAGGGACATTACGGGGGCAGCGAGTTTCAGTACTGGTAGACAGTGGGGCAACCCACAACTTCATCAATGCACAGATGGTTGAGCGGAGAGGCATACCGATAGAGAGCTTCGATGGATTTTCAGTGTTGGTCCCAGGAGATCAAACGAAGCAGTGTGCCAGATATGTCCCAGAACTGGCTGTGACGATGGGTACCTAGACGATGACTGACCACTTTTTCGTGGTTAACATAACGGATACCAATGTCGTATTGGGTGTACAGTGGCTGATCACTCTAGGGAAGGTCACCACGGATTGGGAGGCCTTGAAGATGGAGTGGGATGATAAGAGGACCGGGAAGCATGAGAAGATATGGGGAATGCACACTTACCCACCTCAGACTGTTTCAGTTCACCGGATGGAGGCAAACTTCCGGAAGGGAGACATAGAGTGGGCAGTAGAGCTGCGTGCATCAGAGGCAGGGACTACAGGGCAGACAGTGCATCCAGAGATACAGTCCATCCTTGACAGGTATGACAGGGTGTTTGGGGAGATATCACCAGGTCAGCCACCAAATCGGGAATTTGAGCACACGATTGAGCTAGAGCAGGGCATTCAGGCCGTTATTACCACACCCTATAGGCACCCTAAGGCCTATCGGGACGAGATTGAGCGGGCCATCCAGGAGTTGTTGGCTCTTGGACACATTCGGCTGAGCACCAGTCCTTTCGCTTCTTCGATGGTGTTGGTGAAGAAGAAGGACGGAACATTAACAATGTGCATTGATTACAAGGCCCTGAATAAAAATACCATGAAGAACAGGTACCCTATACCGCGGATTGATGAGTTGATGGATGAGTTGAGAGGAGCATAGTTCTTCTCAAAGATCGATTTGAGATCCGGGTACCACCAGATTCGCGTGAGGGAACAGGACATTCCCAAGACCGCTTTCAGGTGCCACTATGGCCACTTTGAGTTCTTGGTTATGCCTTTCGGGCTAAACAACGCACCAGCCACTTTCCAGCCATGCATGGATCATATCTTCCGCAGTCACCTGAGGAAGTTTGTGTTGGTCTTTTTTGATGATATACTGATATATAGTAGGACTTGGGAGGAGCATCTCCAGCACATAGAGGCAGTGCTACATATCTTGGAAGAGCAGCAGTTCTATGCTAAGCTCTCCAAGTGCGAGTTTGGGTTGATGGAGATGCTATACTTGGGACACATCATAGGAGTGGTTGGAGTGAGGGTCCAAGAGGAGAAGATCAGGGCCATCAGAGATTGGCCAGAGCCGAGAAACGTGATGGAACTTCGAGGATTTGTTGGTATCTGCACTTATTACAGGAAGTTTGTAAAGAGTTTCTCTCAGCTTGCTACACCCCTTACAGATTTGACGAAGAAGGGGGCATTCAATTAGTCAGATACAGCGCAGCGGGCCTTTGACAAGCTCAAGGAGGTGATGAGCAGCTGCCCAGTGCTTGCATTGCCAGACTTTACGCAACCATTTGTTTTGGAGTGTGATGCGTCGGGAGAGGGGATCGGCGCAGTGTTGATGCAGGGAGGCCATCCTATAGCTTTTGAGAGCTGGAAACTCCTTCCACATAAGCGGTTGTACGCTATATATGACAAGGAGATGCTGGTCATTATGCATGCATTGGCCAAATTCCGGCAGTACTTGGTAGGTAACAGGTTCCGGGTGAGGACTGACCACAACAGCCTCAGATTCTTTTTAGAGCAAAAGCAGCTACAGGAGAGGCAGCAGAAGTGGGTCAGCAAGATCCAGGCCTACAACTTTGACAGAGTATGTCAAAGGAAAGAACAACGGGGTGGCTGATGCACTTTCACGCAGACCAGCCGCATTGTCTTTGATGAGTCTGGACGTAGATTGGAGGGCTCGACTTTTGGTGGAGTACTCCAAGGACAGGTTTGCTTGCGAGGTTCTGGATGGATAGGTGACAGATGATAGATACAGGGTGATGGATGAGATCATCTACTACAGGGACCGGATCTTCTTGACTGAGGGCTCTCAGCTCAAGAAGAAGATACTACAGGCTTCTCATGATTCACCATTGGCTGGTCACCAGGGGTTTACCAAAACCTACAGGGCCATCAGAGAGAAGTTCTCATGGAAGGGCCTCAAGGAGGACGTACTCCAGCATGTCAGGGAGTGCGAAGTTTGTCAGCGCAACAAGGGGGAGATGAATCATCCAGCAGGGTTGTTGCAGCCTCTTCCCATTCCAGAGGGGAAATGGGAGAGTATTTCGATGGACTTCATCACAGGATTGCCCATGGTACAGGGCAAGGACTGTATATTTGTTGTCGTTGATCGACTGACAAAATATGTACACTTTTTCGCCATATCCACGCACTATACGGTAGCACAGGTGGCAGAGTTGTTCTTCTGGGATATCTTCAGGTTACATGGTCTTCCCAAGACCATTATCAGTGACAGGGACAGCCGCTTCATGAGCAGATTTTGGCAGGAGATTTTCCGGTTGGTGGGGACAGAGTTGACACCGAGCACCAGCTATCACCCACAGACAGATGGGCAGACGGAGATAGTTAGCAAGTGGTTGGAGGGCTACTTGCATAACTATGTCAGTGGGCAGCAAAGAGCATGGCTGAAGTGGTTGCACCTAGGAGAGTACTGCTACAACAACACACATCACATGTCTATTGTTATGTCTCCGTTTTATGCATTATATGGTTATCATGCTTTATCTTTCGTTGATGTGATGTTTGGTGCCAGCAAGGCTCCGAGAGCCAAGGATTGGATCCAAGAGAGTCAGTACATCCTCCGAGCTCTCAAGGATAACATGGCTACCGCGCAGAATCAACAGAAGTTGTATGCCGACAAGGGTCGGGTGGAGAGACAGTTTGAGGTAGGGGACTTGGTCTACCTACGCTTGCAGCCATACCGACAGTCGACTCTGAAGCAGAAGGGGGCTCAAAAGCTCAAGCCCCGCTTTTATGGACCATACAGGGTGATACGCAGGGTTGGACAAGTTGCCTATGAGTTGGAGATGCCCCAAGGCAGCAAGATTCATAACATTTTTCATGTATCATGCCTAAAGAAGGCTTTGGGACAAGAGGTGACTGTGACGGAGGAACTTTCGCCTACCGATGATGAGGGACATTTGGTGCTACAGCCGGAGGCCATCATTGATGTCAGAGAGAGATAGCTGCAGAGCAAGACAGTCCGGGAATTCTTGGTGAGGTGGAAGAATTTTCCAGATGAGGATGCCACTTGGGAGAGTGAGAAGATCTTGCAACATCCATCACTACAGTTGCTTGGGGTCAAGCAACATTTTGCCGGGGGAGACTGTAATATTCCAATTAGCGATAGCTAATTGGAAATATTAATTTTGATCAATTTTTCCTTCTATAATTAAAATATAAATAAAAGTGAGTCAGAGGGGAATATAAATCACTTTAAAATAAAGTGCACTCCCTAGTAGACTCAACGTTGTAACTTAAGTGGGCCAAAGGGGGCCAAGAGACCACGTAGAGGGGGACCCACTTAGACTACGTGGGCATAGACAACGCAGTTGAGTTGGCAACATGGGCCAAATGGAGGCTACGTTGGAGATGGTGGGGCCTAGGGTTGAGAGAGGCCCATCATTATAAGAAGGAGGAGAGCCTCCTCATTTCCTCATTCGAGTTTATGCATATTGAGCTGGTCACTTCGACTTTGAGCACGCTAGCTGTTTAGCTTGTCTGCAGCATTGTTTAGTGCATTAAGTGTCTCCGTTCGGAGATCTCACCCTCAGCCTTGGGAGACTTCGAGTGCTTGCTCGGGTGAGGCATTCCCATCAGCATTTTGCAGGGGGATCGAGTTGTGGCATTTGTGGAGGAGCATTGCATTTATAGACTGCGCAGTCTTGAGAGGGAGGACGCAGTCCATATTGAGGGAGCTCCGGTGTGGCATTCTTTCGGAGAATTTTCGTCAGGAGATTGAGCAAGGTGCCAGCCCTTGCCTATTGGAGACTTTTGGTTGAGCGGGAGGTCATATTTTGGAGGATCTCATTCAGTCTCAGCGTGGCCCTTAGGAGGATAGCGTAGATCCTCAAGGGAGGTATTTCCGGAGGTCATCCATTCCAGAAACGCTCTCTGGGCTTTTATGGGTATTGTGAGTAGAGGTAGATTCCAGAGTTTCAGCTCATTCCGAGTAGGGGAGCAGCCCCAACTACTCATTTGGTTCCAGCAGCAGCAGTAGCACGACAGTTTTCCAGCAGCTTGGACGCAGAGCATAGAGCAGCCATTCCTTTGATATTCTGAGAGTATTCCTACACTTGCCTGGTGCAAGTCGAGGTGCCATCACTCTGATCACCTCTTGTACTCATTTCCATTTCTCAGTATAATAAAATGGCTCAGTATTCTCTATATTTCATGTGTATCTGTCTCATATATTGTTTCTAGCATCTAATGTATTGTTGTATGCTCCGTATCACTGCCTATTTTCCCTTTGAGACATTCTAGTTGCTATCCCATCTGTTGTGTTTTTCCCATACTCTATAGACAGAGTCTGGCGAGGGCCAGGTAGCCTCCAGATCTCACCCTCTGTTCAAAGGTGAAATATCTGGTAAACGCCCCTCCAGTCCATCTCTGGTTTAGAGTTGACTGTGTTTGAGAGATATCCCTGAAAGGGGATATTACAGATGAGTAGGGAAGGTCAAGTTCCTAACCTTCCGTGAGAATCTTGAAATCGTGGAATGACCCTATTCTGAGGGTCCTGTTAGACGATGAGATCTGGGAGCTCTGGGGGGCTTTGGGTATAGCTTCTGGGAGCTATAAGCACACATGGGGCTAGGATTTCCGAACCTTGTGGTGCTTCTGCCCCACCGTTATGATGTTGATTTGGTTCACCTCTCATGATCTGTGCCCCGTATGCATCCTACCCATTGAGTCCCGGACTCATGGGAAGTACCTCTCATTTGGCCAGTGAGGTGGGAAAAGCTAGAGATTAGTAGCAAAGACTGATGGACGCATCAGATATTGTCGTACTCTCTATCTAGGATGGCACGTGTCCAACCACTTGACCTAGGATCAAGTCTAGTGAGGTTTCGGACCTCCTACTGACTTCGGGTCAGATAAACCAACTTCGGGTTGGCATGTGACTCTTTGAGTCCTATAGAGGTTTTGGACCTCTGGGCTGAATTTGTCAGTCGGGAATGATGTCTTTGTGACTTGCCCACTTTTGTTCTGAAATAAAGAAGCCAACAAAGCAAGTTACGGCAAGATGACGCACGATGTTTGGATTGCATGGGTGGATGGATTTCTCCCTAGTTGAGAGGGAGTGTTAATTTTGGACAACTAGGTCCAAACTCCATCTTGTGATGCTCAGATGAAGATACCAATATTTTTATTGGATTCCTCTTTCAGAGAGGTGCAAGGTTGATTTAAAGATCATCTTGATCCGATGAGCAGAACATTTATTTTGAATTTATTCAAATATGTGCAGGTCGACCTGAAATGAAATGTAGGCTTGAAGCCCCAGCAATTGTGTCACACACCCTCATTGATGGATATAAATAGGTCAACGTTGGAGGTCATTTTCACTCATCCATCACATCACATCCTCTCTCCTCATCTGATTGGTTCGATCATCTATTGGAGTCTCTTCTTCACTCACACGTGGGAAAAAACAACATCTAGGGTTTCAGACTGTCTACAGTTTCCAACGCAGAAATTGACCAGTGTTGACTTTGGTCAACGCTTGGTCAAATTGACCCAAAACTCTCCCTAAACTTTGATCTCATCAATCCGCATCTTTTGGCACAAAAACCGAGGCTAGACATTGACTTTGACTTGGATGCATTGACTTTATTGCTGTTGTTGTTTGCGTTGACCGTTGACTATGATAACGTTGACTTTCATTGACTTTTGGGTTGACTGATGTTGCTGTCCTAGAAGGTTGTGTGACACTCTTGGTTGGCTAACCGTATTGAGACTTTGCTGGTTGAAGGATCCTGTTGACCGCCGTAACGCACTAACACACTTATATATTTTTGGCTTGTCTTCTATCGATCTACTGGTATGTTCTATCAGCATTTTACTTTCTTGTTTATGTGATTGCTGATAGATGTTGGGATAAAAAGTAAAGATGCATCAAGCATAGAACATGTACAAAAATTTACATCTCTCCAAGAGACTGCGTTGTGCAAGAAAATGCGTAATTCCTAGCTGAAGATGCTATGGCTCCCTCCTGCAAAACGATGGATAGAACTCCTCAGCCGAGCAGGCACTCGACGTCCCCCGGGGTTGAGGTTGGGATCTCCACTCGGAGACACCTGGTGTGCTAAACAGCACTTGCAGACTTCACTCAACAGCAAAAGTGTGCTCAATGTCAAAAAACAGAAATCATAGATGCATAATAAAATGAGAGAATGAGGAGCCTCTTCCCCTTTTTACGCTTTGAGAGCCTTGCTCTCTCCTAGGGCCCACCAAACTGCGTTGTCCCTCTTGGCCCACGATGTCCCTCTCTCACTGCGCTATGATGGGCCCACGCTGCCCACGCAACCTCTTCCCTCACGCTGCCACTTCACCCTCCTGGGCCCCACGCTGCCAAATAAATATATGCTCAAGTGACTTTAGGGAATGATTTATTTCCTAAGTGTGGTTATGTGTCTCATCACCCACTTTATTAACTGACTTAACTTTAGAAAAGCAAAACTGGCCAAAAAGCAACTAATTGGGAATATTAGATTAATCCATAAGCAATCTCATTAAACTTAGCTGTAACCTATGTCACAGGGTTCGCCGAATTTGAACCTTAAGGATCGAAATTCGGCGAACCCAAAAAAAAAAAAAATCTATCAGGTTCGACGAACCTGATAGTCGAACCTCAAATTCGAACCTCAACAAATTTGAACCTGAAGGTGAACCTAAAGACGAACTTGAAGCCAAATTTTATAATTTTTTGAAAAAAAATTTGGGTTTGAGGTTAGAGTTCAGACAATTTTTGTCAGTTATTTTAAGGTTTATGAGAAAAACTATGGGCATCACATGGTTTTCTCTTGTTCTGCTTCCCGCCAATTAGTTTGCCACAGTGGCCACTGGTTTGTATTTATTTACCATGGTTGGCAATAGATTTTCACAAGCCAACTTCAGTTTGAGTGTACTTGCTCTATTGTGCTCAATGTTGTATTTTCTGCAATTTCCTGAATTCAATTTCTAGACGCTGCTTGTCCCCCGCCTCCCAGAGTGTTAAGTGAATAGTGGTTGTGATTTGTGACTCCTGGGTGCTCACTGCTATTCATATAACTTTATTAATTTATTTTGAGTCTTTATTATTTTATGTCATATATATATATATATATATATATATATATATATATATATATATATATATGCGTTGAAAAATATATATAGTCGAACTTAATGATGAACCTCATGCAAACCTTATCGGAAAATTCAAATTCGAATCGAACTTAATCGTTTTCGAACCCGAATTTGAACCCGAACCGTGTGACATAGGCTATAACTAATGTAAGAACATAAGTAATAAAAGCTGAAGACAAGCTAAGACAATAGAACATACGAATATATCAAAAGCCAGGGAAAAACCCCAAGATGGGGAAAACCCTTATCAATTCTTCTTATCATTAATGTCAAATGTTCAGTAGAGAGAAAAAGTACAATACTTCAAAGTTAAAATGACTTGCAAGAGAGAAGGATTAATACTATTGCCCTTAGACAAGAGGATGGTTCAAACAAGGTTGCAAATCTGATGTTCAGTGTAGGCTTCTAGGATGGTGATTGCTCTGTAATTTAGGTAGGACTGTTTAGGGCATAAACACAGTCAACTCCTCCCTCATTCACTGCCTTTGATCCCTTTACTAAACTACGGATTACTTAGTCCCTTCAAATGTTGAAGCCTTTAAGCCTTCTCCTAGGCTTCAAAACCCATTACACAGCCTTATGATAAAGTAACCCTGACTGCAGATTTCTTGTTGTAGGTTCTCGGTCTCCAAGACAGGTTCTTAAGGCCTGCGGCCTCGTTGGAGGAGACCCAAACTAATGCGGATAGCTTCAAGGAAAATGATACCTCCACAATCGTCCCAGGTCATCATCAAATTCACCCTCAAGAGGTGCAACTTCTTTCTACTTGAACTCGGTTTTGTGATGAAGATAAGTGAGCCCTGAATATAGTATAAATAAGCCCAAACTGATTTCGGCCTTTTGCCTGTGGAACACAGCGCGTGAAGGAAATTGAACCAATCCCAAACTTGCCCTCATTACCTTCGCTCGAAACCTCCTTACAATTGTGGCTATTTCAGAGAGAGGAATAGGATGACTGAAATGAGGATGAAGGCTCCTCTTTATATACAAGATGGAGGGAAGGTTGACCTTAAATTTTGGAGGCAAATTTGAAATTCAAATTTTCGATTTTTCCCGCATAAACAAAATCATAACTTATAGAATTTCTTTTTGAATAAACAAATGTTTTCCTTGACCAAATTTGACGATCTTTAGATCGATATTGGTCCTCTCAAAAAGAGGGATTCAATGGAATGATTATCTCCATCAACTAAGCAAACCAAAGTGGAATTTGGCCCTAGTTGCCAATTTTAACATAACTGCAAATAAATTGTTAAGTAAATATTAACAATTACGTGAATATTTTCCAGTTGTTGCAATAGGATTCCAGTTTTAGGACTTTTCACACTTTTGGGACTGATATATAACAGTGATTTATTCTAACGGATCTCTTTAATATCTTAAGTTGTATTGGTGTCTTGTTCATTGCATCCATTGCATTATCCTTGCATCATTGGGAAGCATTGCATTTGCATTAAAATATCCCTCTCTCTCTCTTTCTCTTATTGTCTTTGAGTTGTAATTAGCATATTTCATCTTTACATAGCATATCATAGCCATTCTTGTTGATTTGCACTCTTGCTTGGTCATTATTGCATTCTTGAAAATCATTGTTATCAATCTTTATATTTCTTTATGCTTGTTATAAGTTGCATCTTGTATCTATTGTCTCATTGCACAAGTAAATATTGTCTCTAATCGGAATATATTGCTCTCATTCTTGTGCTCTAAATTTATCTCTCAAGAAGAATCTAATAATATTTTGAAGTAATTGCAATTGCAAATTGTATTTCATTGGAATTGTTCATTGTGCTTCATTCAGAGAGTCCTTCAAGCACTTAATCTAATTCCTCTCATATTGAATATCACTATAAGAATTTACGTAATTTGTCTTGTTGAAGTACTTAATTCACTTAGTAATTTCATTAAAGTTATCACTCACATCTTGCATTTGCATCCTAAGTTAGAAGTGCATTTCTATAACATACCTTCAGGCATAAGCTTGGTTGTAAGAAGATAGGATCACCTTCTTCAAACAATTTGAGGACTCTAGACCCTCATCCGCAGTTAACATAGGTGACCTTTCAATTCTCTTGCGGACAATCCCTTGTACGAACAGAGGCACCTAAGTGGTTAGAACCCCACGGGAGGTATCATTAATGAGGCTATAGCCTCCTTCTTTTGGGTTTCTCTCTACAACTTGCGTTCGAGATTCGTTCCAAAAGAATTGGGAAGAAGGAATCACTTAGATTATGCATATAATTAAAAGTAAGCAAGAGTGTGCATTTCACATAGTTTTAGGTCTTGCATTTCATATAGGATAGAACTTGCATATTGCAGCCACTGTTCATCCGGTAACTTTGATTCTAATTCATATTGTGCAAGTAATTAATCTCCTAAGGCATTGATCTCGAAATTACAAATCTAATCTAATCGTGCTAAATAACCATATTTGCCTCTTAATTCAACCAACTAGCTAGGCCATTCAATTGTGTCTCCTTAACTTGTTGGTTCCCAACAAGTTGTTCATCATCTTATCCATAAGGATTCCCCCCCTTAGTCTGCAGTTAGGAGATAACTTAAATGGAGAGGGCAGGGATCAGAGTGACAGCCCTTGCGTTGAGTGTTGTCGCAATCTTGTGCACAATCTGAGCGACAATAGGTGGGCAACAGGACAAAGATTATTTGCTGAATATCTTTATTTGCTGGGGCCAAGATTATTTGCCAAAGATCTTATTTGCTAGAGCCGAGATTATTTACCGAAGCTGAGAATATTTGTTGAATTTGATCATTATAGGAGGGTTGAGTTGCTGACTATAGGAGTGCCACATTGATTGAGTTATTTGCTGGAGTTGTATTACAGTTTCTTAGATTAATATTCTCCATGTAAATCTATTGATCAAATTAGTAAAATTCTGTTTGTGCCTTCAAATATTTTTTCTGTAAGTGTTTATTTGTTTGCATACAAAGTATTCGTAGAAAAGCTTGCACACAAAGTGGTTGTCAAAATTCCTAAAAGAGAAAATTTAATATTTTTGCAATTTGTACTAGCATATTTCAGATCCGGGATATTACATACTATATCTTGAACTAAAATTACTTGACTCAGAACATGTGCAACAATATCAAGCGCCATTTCAGGGTAAATTGCACAACAAACACTAATTACCAACTTTGTTCATGCTGTCCATTCATAATTTTTTTATGCCATCACTTTGGGATTGCTTTGTGATCCAAAAATTAAATAAATAGTAAGTTGGTTTTTATTAGGTCTTGGGTTCAAATCTCATGGGGAATGGTTGGTGGTGGAAGCCAATTGTGGGGGTTACACTATTCGATGGGGCATCCACGCTCAACTGAGTCTCGCACAATCCTCATCACAGCATCCTGTTATTGGACATATTGTAATATTCCTAATTAGCGACAGCTAATTGGAATATTCGACTTTGTATTGTTTTGCCGTATGTGGTTTGTAGATGTTATGTATATTTTATTAATTGTTAGTTAGATATAGTTATATTAGGTTTTATTAAGTGAAAGGGCGTGATCAAAGATCATGCCTCTTCACCAAGGGACACCATGAGGCTATATTTAAAGCCTCGGTGATTCCCCATTGTAATCATATCTCATATCTCATCTTTTATAAATAATAATACATACTTATTCAAGTTTACCAGAGTTTTTACACTCCATTGGTATCGGAGCCATCGCTCTTAGGAATCTGTGTGATCACCCAGAATTAAGGAATTACAAGAAAATTCCAAAATTGCAGATTTTTTTTAAAAACCAAGTGCTTGTGGGTAGCAACATT
This sequence comes from Pinus albicaulis, assembly GCA_034641835.2. NCBI lineage: Eukaryota > Viridiplantae > Streptophyta > Pinopsida > Pinales > Pinaceae > Pinus > Pinus albicaulis. The sequence goes on along the minus strand of CM076578.1, from coordinate 869,904,954 downwards.
TGTTTTTTAAAAAAGAAGAAGGAAGAAATATATAATATATATATATATATATATTAATAAAATCAAAAGAGAGAAGGAAAGTTAACATAAAGGGGGAAGTAAATTAAAAGTAAAAAGAGAGATATACGTACATGTGAAGACAAAGTAAAATTAAAAAGGAAGAGTAATTGCTCGTGGTTTACAAGCTCGTGGTTTTTGGGCCCATGGTATTAAAAACCCATTTCCCCTTTTCAAAACAATGTGCCTTTTCAAAACAATGTGACTTTTAAAAACAATATTATATATATGTATAATTCAAATAATAAAATAATAATTATTATTATTATTATTATTTAAAACTATATATATATATATAATAATAGAAATTATTATTATTATTTCAAAAAAAAATTAATTTAATTAATTAATTAATTTTTTTTTTTAAAAAGGGGAAAACTGGCAGAAAAATATTCCCCACCTCATACACGTTCAATGTCTTCATCGATGTCGATGGCTGAATTCCAGAAGAAATTGGGAGATCTTGAGAAACAAATCAATAATAATTCCGAAGAATTCGGAAAAAGATTAGTCGATCTTGAAGGTACAGTTGCAGGGCACTTCAACGACATTAAAAAGATTCATGATACGACAAATCGAATAGAAAGACAAATGTGGCTAAATCATCACGAGGCCACAGAAAAGCATAGCGAAGCAATGAACAAGATGACAGAGCATAGCGAAGCAATGAACAATATGACAGAACTCTTCAATAAGCTAAATGATAAGATAGATAAGTTAAGTCAGACACAACCCCCAATATTTCCTAACATGGAACAAAATCAACAAAACAATTCCGCAGATTCAGGAAACTCAGAAGAGCATCAAGAAAAGATCGATTCCCCACATCATCAAGAAGATAGTAATGCAGATTTTCAAAATAAGCAGCTCTGGAATGCATTTGCTAATCAATATCCCCTTCTTGTTCCACCAGTAGCATATCAGCGAAGAGCCAAAATCGAGCTACCCAAATTTGATGGTAATGAAAAAAATAACTTTGCATGGCTTAATAAAGCAGAAGAATATTTTGAGATTTATGACATTACTAGTGATGACGAAAAAATTAAACATGCTTCCATGAAAATGGAAGGAGAAGCATATAATTGGTATATGTGGTGGAAAAAGACGACGCTCGCTATCAGTTGGAGACTGGGTGTTTGTCAAGCTTCAACCATACAAGTAGTTGTCCCTTAAACAAAAAGGAAAAGATAAATTAGCTCCAAAATTTTATGGTCTGTATCAAATTATTAAAAAGATCAGTCAAGTCGCTTATGGGTTGAGCCTTCCCGATACCAGTCGTGTTCACAATGTTTTCCATGTGTCCTGCTTAAAAAAGGCATTGGGAAACCATCAGTTGCCCCAAACAACACTTCCCATTTTGGATGATGAAGGCAAGCTCGTTCTAGAGCCCGAAGGTATCCTATCTACCCGTGATAAGAAGCTGCGCTCTCATGTTATTACCGAATATTTAATCAAGTGGAAGGACTTGCCCATTGAAGAAGCATCTTGGGAGTCTGAAGCGTTTCGCCAGCAACACCCATCGTTACGTATTCTTTGAGGACAAAGCATCTTAAGAGAGGAGCAATGTTATGTATATTTTATTAATTGTTAGTTAGATATAGTTATATTAGGTTTTATTAAGTGAAAGGGCATGATCAAAGATCATGCCTCTTCACCAAGGGACACCATGAGGCTATATTTAAAGCCTCGGTGATTCCCCATTGTAATCATATCTCATATCTCATCTTTTATAAATAATAATACATACTTATTCAAGTTTACCAGAGTTTTTACACTCCAGTAGATAAATAAAAAAGTGAGTAAAAGGGGGTCTAACTCACTTTAGTGGAATAAAACACCTTCCTAGTAGCACAACGTTGTAACTTAAGGGGGGAGCCAAGGGGGGCCACACACCACGTGGAGGAGGGGGCCTACATGCACTCTAGAAGCTTCTGCGCAGATAAGGATGAGGATGTGGAGGAGAGAGAGGCTACGTTGGTTTTGGAGGGAAACCAATGCTATAAAAGATGGAGGAGCCTCCTCATTTGGATCATTCTTGTTGTTGATGATATTTGAGCTAGACATTTGTCTTCTTGAGCACACTGGCTGTTTAGCCTGTCTGCAGCACTGTTTAGTGCGTTGAGTGTCTCCGGTCGGAGATCTCACCCTTAGCCCCGGGGGACTTCGAGTGCCTGCTCGGGTAAGGTCATTTCTTCAATCTTTAGCGGGAGGTTTGGTTGGTTGTTTTGCTGAGGAGCTAGGCTTCTCTTGTGACTGCGCAGTCCCTGGGAGAGAGGACGCAGTTCTACTTGGAGGTGTTCTGGTGCGGGGTTTCTGCAGGAGTTTCAGTTGATATCCGGAGGAGAGGATCAGTCTTTGCCAGTAGGAGGTTTCCTGAGGAGTTTGTGGCACAGTTTCAGCTATTATCATTTGGCATCTGCGCTGAGCCTTGGAGGGCAGCGTAATTCCCTGAGGAGGCACTTTTTGGTGATTTTCGGAGGCTGACCATTTTTGATATGGTTTCTGGGTTTTGTCTGGGTTGGCGAGTACAGGTGGTCTGCAGATTTTCAGCTCATTCCGGCAAGGGGATCAGCCCCTATTTTTCAGTCCATTCCAGCAGCAGCAGTTTACGGCAGTTTTCCAGCAGCTGGGACGCAGTTTCTTAGACCAGCCATTTCCTGTCTTTCTGAGAGAGTTCTTCACTTGCCTTGAGCAAGAATAGGTGCTATCATTCCAATCATCTATTGTATTTCACTATATTCTCATATTAATAAAATGGCTTAGCATTCCCGGCATTTTTATGAGTATTTGCTTATGTTCTATTTCTGGCATTTTCTATATTGTCGTATGCTTGTATTGCTGTCTATTTCCCTTTTGGGATATTACAGTGGTATCAAAGCATAGATCTGGCTCAGCCTGTGGTCTATGACATCGGGAAAGAGATCATACAGAGGTTTGCTGGAATTTTGGAGAGTAATAGTAGTTGCAGTACCAAAAACGAAATTGGAAAAAGGGCCAAAATAAAAAGGGTCAAATTTTGAAGTTTGGAATTAGAAGAAACCCTTTTCAGGTTTTTCTGGGTTTTGGGCAAGGATCACCTTCCCAAATTCCTACAATTTTCTAAGTAGTTTTCAGTGGGTAAATCGGAGGTCGAAGACAAGCAGCAGTATAGTCTTGGAGCAGCAGTGCAGTTTCATGAGGAGCCTGTAGACACATAGTAGAAAGAGCCGATGGCAGGTGATGATGGTGCGAAGAAATTTGGGGACATGCTCCTCAAATCAGTACAGGATCTGTCAAGGCAGATTGAGGTGATGGGGCAGAGATTCACCGCTATGGAGGCTAGACAGCGTGAAACCCCAAGGGGGTTCCAGATTGGCGAGGGATCAAGCACATCCCACCATTTTCCGGAGCATATGGTATCACATACACCCACACGTTCCACTATGCCCACTTTTCTGGGTGTAGACACAGGGGCAGGAGCACAGCAGGACCCAGAGCCCAGCCACATGGGAGATTATTTTGCCGAGTATCAGGCATATGGGCAGGAGTTCAGGGATGCCCTTCCATTTAGAGATTTTGTTCAGCTCCAGCGGGATAGCAGACCCCGCAACTTTCACAGTGGGAACAGGCACTCACATGAACGGGGCTTATAGCACACAGTAAGCAGACTCCATTTACCGACATTTGATGGGTCATCCAAGCGTTCGGAAAAAGCTTGGGTGGAGAAGTTGGATACCTCTTTCCAGCTTGACCGAGTATCGGAGGGGGAAACCATCAAAATGGTTACCTCGCACTTGGAGGATGAGGACACACAGGATTGCAGGGAGTTCGAGGATACACCTAGTGTGACACGGGACTCACCATCATTAGAGACCTCCTTGACCGTGTCGGTTGATATCGTAGTGGAGAAGGTAGAGCCTACCCCAGTAGAGCCATCCATTGAGGTGATGACTGGAGCCATGTCCGAGTCTTCGGGTGGTAGCAGCACACGATAGATGGGTGAGGTATCAGGAGATGTATCCACTTTCGATGAGGCACTAGGAGATACAGAGGTATTAGATGATGGTCGCAGACAGCGGTATCATCGGCTTCGGACAGACCTTCGAGTCTTAAAAGGGAAGGCCACATCAGTACGGGAGGCCATTTTGTTGCAGGACAAGGAGCTGGAGGGCATGAGAGTGGCTTGTGCCGAGTCGGCGGCCAAGTTGGCCCGCATTGGGGAACAACTAGATTCCCTGATGGTACAATCAGAGGGCACGTTGGAGCGTCAGATCATTCCCCTTCAGGCATGCATGGATGGGACTAGTAATGTTGTGGGGTCATCTCTTCCCATTGGAGAGAGAGAGGCAGAGCCACCTAGTCAGATCTCATATGTTGACTTGGATAGCGGTATGAGACGATCAGAGTTGCACAGGGTACAGCATCCACATGTTGAGGTTGGATGGCGAGAGATTTTGAGTTGGTACTCGGTGGAGCGGGCTATGGAGATAGTGATGGATCCGAGTGTAGCTCAGCAGGATTTTCTATGCATGGGGAATACAGGAACCCCAGATTGGCATTGGGATCCAGGTGGGATCACCTATCGTTTCCCAGGCAGGCGGCTGACTATGTCTTGGAGAGTACAGTTGGCCTAGTAGTAGAGCATGTGCAGTTTCAGTCAGCTCCAGTGGCCAACCGGTTTATGGGCAGACTCCCTAGGTTGTCTTGGCATGACATTCATACACGGGATCACGGGGTGGTCAGCACACCTTGGCAGGAGCTTGTCGGAGGAGGTGGCATTAGCAGGCCACCAGATGGCACCTTGTATGGGGCCAAGGATTCTTCACCTTTGTGTGGGGCACAGAGGACGCAGCAGAGCCGAGCAGTGGTGGTAACACTACTGACACACAGGGAGATTCACTTCTCGGACCCCTTGAGGAGGATTTGGAGTGATGTTCCATTCGTCGGCAGGTATAGTTTTGCGACGGTGGAGACGATGATACCGATTGGTGGTAGTCCGACAGGTAGGGGCATAGCTCTAGGTCATCACATCCAGGGATGTGTGGGAGCCTCTAGCATTAAGCAGTGGACTGCCGGTGGACATGGAGTTGCATGGTGTACTACCGTAGTGTGTGGGACTACATTGTGGAGTAGGAGTGTCCTACATCACATTGAGAGCTCGCGAAGAGTGACCGATGCCTGGACGCAGTCAGGGCACGAGACAGTACTGGGTGGTACGACAGTAGCATGGGGTATCCAGCAGTATACAGGGGTATACCTCAGTGTGCAGTGGCATGGCGAGGAGTACATGGATGATCGGTGGTATGCGAGGGCATACAGTGCTGCACAGCAGGATCTTAGAGCATTGCCGCTAGGGAGACTCATGGACAAGGACACCGAGCTCACCTTTGGGAGTAGTTCACCCAGGATCGATGGGGAGATGGATGAGCGATACTTGGCGGTATCTGTGGAGACTCATACACCTGCCTCTCTTCTACATCACTCACTGGCACATCCGATTTTGTTGTTGTCCTTTGGCACTTTGGGCATGAGCAGCGGAGTACGCGAGGCTCACCCAAGATATTTGGATGTCACTCAGCACACTAGGCGAAAGACTTCTTAGCAATGGCACTGGGTTGGAGCGCTAGTTGACGGCCACAGGTTAGGGGATGAGATGATCCTCTGCAGTGGTGGCACATCAGTCATTGTTGGGCCTACGCTTGGGGAGCAGGTCATGAGGGAGACATGCATCATTTTTCCCTCGGGGCATGTTGAGATCATGCATGAGCAGAGGATACTGGGTTCAGCAGAGGTAGCATCCCGGCATACGTCTGGACTCCAGACATTGTATCTACACTTCATCGAGAGGGTGGATGGCATATTCAGTGCAGATGAGGTGGCGGAGGTAAAACAGGAGGGCATTCCTTCTGTATGCCAGGGTGACGACTCTTCTTCATATGAGTCCATAGGATCAGTGGAGGTCGCTTCCGGGGAGCGAGAACAGTTAGATGCATTGACATCGAGTACGGTGACAGCAGTTGCAGATCCATATCCTTTGGAGGTGTTGGAGGTTGATGGGATTGTTCCGCAGGAGGCTAGTAGACAGCAGGAGCTGTTGGATATGGTGGAGCATCCATCTGTGGGTCGACACAGGGATGAGGCGCAGATAGATGTACTCACAGTCAGCAGAGCTGTAGTGTTTTTAGTGGGTAGCACTCTCCAGGAGTACATCGATGGAGCTTGCAGCATACCTTGCCCACTTTGGCCCATTATAGAGAGAGGGACTTCCTTCTATAGGCAGCTTTCATTGGCCGACAGGGCAGAGCAGTGGGAGTTGATTACGGGCTGGCGGCAATATCCCAGGCATGTTCCATATGCCGTTGTTGTTGCTACATCGGATTCTACTTCCAGGATGGACTGGCGGGAGATCATGAGTTGGTACCCTCTTGATGGTACGGTACTCTTCGTAGGGAGCACAGCGGAGCAGGGGCCCTTGGACATAGTAGATGTTACAGATCCCAGTTGGCAGGAGGGCACCGATTCTCATTACTTCAGGACTCCTTCCCAATTTCAGGAGAGCAGGATCAGCATGGGATTGAGTCAGGACGTGGATTGGAGAGAGGTGATGAATTGGTATGCAATTGGAGAGGCAGCATATGTAGTTACAGGTACATCACAGCAGAAGCCCGGGAGCAGTGATGCTTGTTGGTGGTCTTAACCTCTTAGAGCATCAGTTATAGCCAGAGGCAGTGCACAGTCCGAGCCATGGGACTTGGGCGATTATTGGCCATGGAGGCAATGGGATCCGGGAGGATTATTGGTTGACTGGTACTGTGAGAGGTTAGTTTGGGATCCTAGCATTGAGAGATCCCTTCGTATCAGGGTGATGCAGAAGTCAGGGAGGGTTCAGTGGGACCCAGGCACATTTTGCAGTGTCAGTAGGGAGCATCAGCTAGAGAGGAGGCTTGTTCAAGCGTTGCTTGAGGACAAGCAATTTTTGCCGGATGAGGATGCCACTTGGGAGAGCGAGCAGATTTTGCAGCATCCACCACTTCAGTTGCTTGAGGGCAAGCAACATTTTGCCGGGGGGGACTGTAATATTCCTAATTAGCGACAGCTAATTGGAATATTAGACTTTGTATTGTTTTGCCGTCTGTGGTTTGTAGATAAATAAAAAAATGAGTAAAAGGGGGTCTAACTCACTTTAGTGGAATAAAACACCTTCCTAGTAGCACAATGTTGTAACTTAAGGGGGGAGCCAAGGGGGGCCACACACCACGTGGAGGAGGGGGCCTACATGCACTCTAGAAGCTTCTGCGCAGATAAGGATGAGGATGTGGAGGAGAGAGAGACTACGTTGGTTTTGGAGGGAAACCAATGCTATAAAAGGTGGAGGAGCCTCCTCATTTGGGGCATTCCTGTTGTTGATGATATTTGAGCTAGACATTTGTCTTCTTGAGCATGCTGGCTGTTTAGCCTGTCTGCAGCACTGTTTAGTGCGTTGAGTGTCTCCGGTCGGAGATCTCACCCTTAGCCCCGGGGGACTTCGAGTGCCTGCTCGGGTAAGGTCATTTCTTCAGTCTTTAGCGAGAGGTTTGGTTGGTTGTTTTGCTGAGGAGCGGGGCTTCTCTTGTGACTGCGCAGTCCCTGGGAGAGAGGACGCAGTCTACTTGGAGGTGATCCGATGCGGGCTTTCTGCGGGAGTTTCAGTTGATATCCGGAGGAGAGGATCAGTCTTTGCCAATAGGAGGTTTCCTGAGGATTTTGTGGCACATTTTCAGCTATTATCATTTGGCATCTGCGCTGAGCCTTGGAGGGCAGCGTAATTCCCTGAGGAGGCACTTTTTGGTGATTTTCGGAGGCTGACCATTTTTGATATGGTTTCTGGGTTTTGTCTGGGTTGGCGAGTACAGGTGGTCTGCAGATTTTCAGCTCATTCCGGCAAGGGGATCAGCCCCTATTTTTCAGTCCATTCCAGCAGCAGCAGTTTACGGCAGTTTTCCAGCAGCTGGGACGCAGTTTCTTAGACCAGCCATTTCCTGTCTTTCTGAGAGAGTTCTTCACTTGCCTTGAGCAAGAATAGGTGCTATCATTCCAATCATCTATTGTATTTCACTATATTCTCATATTAATAAAATGGCTTAGCATTCCCGGCATTTTTATGAGTATTTGCTTATGTTCTATTTCTGGCATTTTCTATATTGTCGTATGCTTGTATTGCTGTCTATTTCCCTTTCGGGATATTACACATATTGTTCTTCCATCCAACATGTGGGCTAGTCCTGCCCTGGCCTATGTACAACTAGTAGTCAAAACAGAAAAAAGACTCTTAATATTATATGTTGTTGATAATTCTTTTTTAATACACTCTTCTTTCATTATTTTTTATGCAATTGGTAATTACTAAGGAAAAAGAAGTTGAAATATTATAAGTTTTTAATGTACACATACCATACATCTCCCACCTTACCATTGAACGTATGTAATAAGAGATTACACACTGGAATATGAATCAGCCAAGTATTTCTCACATCCGTATATTGTATCTGCCATTGCATGCATAAACCTCTGACATCTTTTTGAAAACAAAGTTGTTGATCACATAGTTTTGATTTCTCTGTTATTTTATGGTTTTGTGTAGTTAGCCTTGAGATTTAGCAGTCTAATAGACTACCTATTGTTGTTCCTTTTGGGACTGCTAACTTTCTCCTTTCTAAAACCTTTCAAGCAACTTGAGCTTTCTTTCTCCGAGTAATTACTGATGGAAGTATAATTTCAATAGACGGCTACATTGGGTGCACGTAAACACACATATACATGACTCAAATTGTATCATATGTAAGAAAATTTCTCAACAATTGCAATTTATATCTATCTATTAATATCTTATAAAAAATATTCAAATGAGCATCGTTATCTATCTATGATTATGTGAATACCATATAAAAAGAGCAACAATTTTCTATGCAACTATATAAGGGAAATTAAACGAGAACCTGGAGAAAGATTTAAGATAGTCTCATTCCTGTAGTCACCCAGAATGCTCTGTACCCATCCATAGATATTATATGTGCCAGGAAGAACATTCCAAATTTGAAAGATACCATTTGAGTCTATCTTGGTCCAAAACTGATAACCCTGAAAGAGAAAAGCTTTCTGAGAAGAACAATTCAAACCTATATTTGCATTTGTACCCAAGTATTTCTTACGGTTATTTGAGTGATTAAAATATGATTTTTGTTGCTATGTAAACAATGTGCTAAGCAAGTAATAACTATAAATAATCTATAACTAACACATATTGCATCAAATTCTTCCCGGTAAACAGAAAACTGAGGACAATGCACCGCCCAACTCACCTTACTTTCAGTTTGCCAGGATCCCTTCTCCCCAGGAGCAGCTAGACCGATGTATGCAGAATCAGCAGGAAAGGTTTGTGCAGAAACGAATCTAAGAACCACCATTTCTCAACCAACATCACAAAATGTTTCAATTTATTACATATGGTAAACATTACTAATCAACATGCAAGGCACATAGTATATCATCAACATTTGGAGCGAATTGAATACTACATGATAGCACATATTATAATACATATAATGGTTGTTACACAGATCGAATAGCTAATATGAAACTACTTGTGGTTAACGAAAAAAAAAATTGTAGACTGTAATATGGTTACTATAGCTTTCACTCCAATATTCTGAGTGAACAAGGTTTCTCTTCGATGACCATAAAATTAAATAATTACTAAAGGAAAGATACTCGTATGAGGAATTCGTCAACTTACCACACTTAAGGTTGCTCAAACAGCCATACAAATCACAAATCAGTTTAAGTTCAAAAATAGACTAAAATAGGATATTGCAACCTATGTAGGTCATCCATTAATATTTTAGGACTATATTATCACTGTCATCAAGGATGACTTCTAAAGGTACTATCACCACAAAATCTAGCAGTCTAGTGCAAAGTCCTAGTGGGCACTCTAGGTCTAGGGCAACAATGAGATCAGCCACCATTGGCACCTCAGTGGCTTCTCCCTTGTTTCTTTGCTGTCGAACATTATCCTCACGAAGGAGGTTTCCCCAACAAGACTTAGAGGTTAGACTACTTAGAGATTCTAAGTCAAATGCTTTCAGAAGCTTGTTAATTTATACACCCACGAAAAGGTTTTCAATAGAGAAAGTCTTAGGGTGAGAGAGACATGATGCGTCAAGGGAAATAGGAAAATATTAAGGGCTAATATTCACAGGTGGGCTACGTTCCATGCTTTTTCCAAAAAAAAGATTCATCCATCTCCATTTTATCTAAAAATTATTTGTGCAAAGTTTATAGTACAAAATTATTTTACCTTAGAAATTGCCAAACTTTTATAAATGCTATATAAAATCATTACAAATTTGAGAATTTTTAGGAATTTTTTCCAAGCATTTATAATTTACATATTAAGGACTAATAAGATTCGCCTAGGTTTCTAAACTTTAAAATAAATTTTCATCCTTCAAATTTTCCCTGAAGGGAAACCACTGGCTCAAACTAGGAAGCCAAGAGAAGTCCTATAAATTATCAAAATAGTTTTCCCACAAACCACCATCAATTTATAGATTGTGTTAAATTTTGGATAACTCGGAAAGTATTTCCGAGAGAGAACAACCCACAATAATTTGTTTGTTGGGTGATTTTCCCAAAATTGGGTTTTGTACCCAAGTAATGTTGATTTGGGGTAGCATCGGATGTGCTCTAAGTCTCAAATTTTGTGGAGAGGCTTAGACACATGTATTCTAAATAACCCAGAAAGTGTTTGGTGAAATTCCACTCGGATTGTATTCTATAGAAATAATTAATTATTTTTAAAGGGACCCTAAGTCAAAACTTAGGAAAATAAAATAATTAAAGTGTATTAATAGAATATGAGTGAGAATGATCTAGAATAAACGGATCAAGTCAAAAGTTAATCTTCGCCGTTGATTAGAGATCTAATTTGGGTCGTTGAATCCTCAACAAGAAGATTATAAGGACTTAAGGGTCATTTGGAAAACACAATCGTGGAGACACAGAGGATCTATGTTGTGTAACCACCTCCAAAAATAGAAGAGAAGAGATATCAACGCCTTAGAAATAAGCCACTTCGAGGGGGCAACCTCAAATACATTAAATAAATGAACAATTCTTGGATGATACAATTTACAAAACCTCCTTTCTATATATAGGAGTCCATGGGGCCATAATGTAATCCTAGTGGGCCACAATGTAATCCTAGCCGACCTAACAATAATAATTTAAGGGCACAATAATAACATGGGGGTTACAAGGGTACAACAATAACAATAAGGGGTTTACACTAACAATAATAAGGGGCTATACTAGTGATATAGGGACCTAACATGCCCCTCTCCTTCAAAAAAAGTGTTGTCCTCAACACTTGAGTAGCTCTGGGTGCTTCTGTATAAAATTCTCATCCTCCCATGTAGAATCTTCGGTGGGTAAGTTCTTCCACTTGATGAGATACTCTGAAATTGATCGATTCCGTAGCTGTCGAGTTCTTGTTTCCATGACCGCTTCAGGTTCCAATATGATTTTTCCTTCCTCATCAAGTTCTGGCAATATTGTTTGAACCGGAAGATTTTCACCTATAACCTTCTTTAAGCATGAAACATGGAAAACTGGATGTACTCGCGAAGAAGCAGGAAGCTCCAATTTGTATGCCATAGTACCAATCTTTTGCAACACCTTGTAAGGACCATAGTACTTTGGCGATAATTTATTATCCTTCTTTGCTTGCTTGAGGGACATTTGTTTGTATGGTTATAGCCGTAAAAATACCCAATCTCCTACATCAAAACTTCTCTCGCTGCGATGTTGATCTGCCTGTTGTTTCATTCGATTTTGTGCCAAATTCAGGTTATCCTTTAAGAGTTGGAGAACTTCTTGCTGATGCTCGATGTGATCTTCCACTGCTTGAATCTTAGAATTTTCTCTTAAATATGATGTGATGGATGGTGGGTGATATCCATAAAGTGCCATAAATGGGGTCATTTTTGCTGCAGTATGGAAGGAAGTGTTATACCACCATTCAGCAAGAGGTAACCACTTGACCCATTGTGTTTGTTTATCGGATACAAAACAACGAAGATATCCTTCCAAACATTTATTTACTATCTCAGTTTGACCATCAGATTGAGGATGATAAGATGAGCTATGAGCTAATTGAGTACCCAAGCAAGAAAATAACTCCGTCCAAAAATTTCCAGTAAAAATGGGATCTCTGTCGCTCACAATAACCCTTGGGCTTCCATGTAGCTTTTGAATTCTATCCATAAATGTAGTAGCAACTGTGCTTGCTTTAAATGGATGAGATAATGCACAAAAGTGTGCATACTTGGTAAGTCTATCAACTACCACCATGATGCCACTCTTTCCTTCGGACTTAGGTAAACCTATGATAAAATCCATTGAAATCTCCTCCCAACGTTGACTTGGAATGGATAAAGGTTGTAGAAGTCCCGGGGTCTTAATTGTTTCCACTTTATTCTGCTGGCAAACCAAACATTCTGCCACAAACTTTTGAATATCGGATTTAAGGCCATCCCAAAAAAATTCTTTCTTCACCCTGTGGTAAGTTTTTAAAAATCCTGAGTGTCCTCCTAAAGGAGAAGTGTGCAATTCCAGAAGAATCTTTTGTTTTAGTTGGGAATTATTACAAAGATATAAGCGATCTTTGTACCATAAGGAATCATTTTTCCAACTAAATGTATCGGATGTACTAGGATCTTGCTGCAACTTTTGAATGAGTATCCATACATCTTTGTCCTTCTTCCATTCATCTCTTGCTTCAGTTATCCAATCTGGTTGGATAATAGAAATGGCACAAAGCAATACTTCCACCTCTTCATTCTTTCTTGAGAGTGCATCTGCAACAACATTCAGCTTTCCTTTTTTGTAGATTATTTCAAAGTCATAACCCAACATCTTTGTGACCCATTTTTGCTGTTCTTCTGACGATAGTCTTTGTTCCAAAAAGTGTTTAAGACTATCATGATCAGGTTTTTACCTTGAAGTGTCTTCCCATTAGGTAAGTTCGCCATTTCTTTAGTGAATGTAGTATTGCTAACATTTCCTTCTCATAAATAGGTTTCTGTAAATACTTTCCTTTGATTGGACGACTTTCAAAAGCAATGGGTCTTCCTTCCTGCATTAAAACTGCACCAATTCCATTTTCTGAGGCATCACATTCCACAATAAAGGTTTTTGTGAAGTCTGGTGTAGCTAAGACCGGTGCTAGGCACATTGCCTCTTTAAGACGTTCAAAGGCCTTAGTTGCTTGAGGAGTCCATGAAAATGCATCTTTCTTCAATAATGTTGTTAGAGGTGCTGCTATTCTCCCATAATTCTTAACAAACTTGCGATAATACCCTGTTAACCCGAGAAATGCTCGCAACTTCTTTATGGTTGTGGGGACTTTCCATTCATTAATGGCTTTAATTTTGTTAGGGTCTACTTTAACACCCTCGTGAGATACAATATGACCCAAATATTCCACCTCTTGTACTCCAAAGAAACATTTGGATTTTTTGCATATAATTGTTTCTCCTGCAATAGTTTGAGCACCCTGTCAACATGTTCAACATGATCCTTCCAAGACCTGCTGTAGATTAGTATATCATCAAAAATACTAGCACAAATTTTCTAAGGAAGGGTTTGAAAATGGAATTCATCAACCCTTGAAATGTAGAAGGTGCATTGGTAAGGCCAAAAGGCATGACCAAAATTCATAATGACCCTCATGAGTTCGAAATGTTGTTTTTGGAATATCTTCAGTCTTCTTTCTAATTTGATGATATCCTGAACGAAGATCCAACTTGGTAAAATAAATTGCTCCATGTAATTCATCCAATAATTCATCAATCACAGGAATGGGAAATTTGTCTTTAATGGTGAGCTTATTGAGCTCCCTATAATCTGGACACATTTGCCATGATCCATCCTTCTTGTGTACCAATACTACAGGAGCAGAGAAAGAACTTTGACTAGGTTGAATTATACCCGCCTCTAACATTTCTGCAATCATATGTTCAATTTCTCTCTTTTGGAAGTAAGGATATCTATAAGGCCTGATGTTTGGAGGAACACTTCCTGGAATCAAATGAATAGCATGATCATGATCACGAATAGGTGAGAGTCCTTTGGGAGTTTCAAACACCTTGGAATGATTGTCCAAGACTTGTTGGAGATCTGCAGAAATAGATGATTTTGATGTCGGAACTTCTAGTGAGCATAATTGTGCAATTACGCCTCGTTGTTCTTTCTTTAGAAACTTTGTCATGACATTAGAGCTTATTATCCTTCCTGGCTTCCCTTCAATACCCCGTAATTCGACTTCCTTTCCTTCTGAAAAAAATTTCAAGAAAAGTTCTTGAAAATTAAAAGCTACCGTCCCAAAAGATTGTAACCATTGTACTCCTAGTACAACATCAGCACCTCCCATAGGAATGGAAAGCATTGGACTAGTCAATACATATTCCCCCATGGTTAGCTTGATATTATGGCATTTTCGAGAGCAATTTATAGTTCCTCCATTTGCAACCATCACTTGACATTCTGGTGCTGGGTATAGGAAACAATTTAATTCCTTGGCCACCTTACAATGAATAAAATTATGGGTGCTACCTGAATCAATCAACACTATTATCTTTTTCTTCTTGATTTGTCCTTCTATCTTGAGAGTTTGAGGAGTGGTAATTCCTGCCAGTGCATTACACGATATGGTCAGATTCATTTCTTCCTCTTCTAGGTTTGGTTCCTGGTGTATATCCTCTTCTTGTTCATTTTCTTCTTCCTCTTCACAATCTATGTAAAATAATTTCTTCTCAGCACACTTATGACCTTTAGTGTATTTTCTATCACAACTGTAGCAAAGCCCTTTTGCTCTTTTTCTTCCAATTGTTGTGGTGTCAACCTTGTAGGTTGTGGAAATCTAGGCGTAGCAACACTTCCTTCTTTATAGAATTGAGTGGTAGGCTTCCTTGTCGGCATAATTTTACATTCAACTTTTCTTGCCAACCTGAATGCCTTCTCCAATGAATCAGGTTCCAAAACGCGAACTTCATGTTGGATGTTATCCTTTAAAGTGCATATGAAGAGATCAATCCTGTGTTCCTCTGGAATATCAGTTACCCTTATATTCAATTTTTGGAAGTCCTCAATGTGCTGCCCCAATAAACCCTTTTGTTTGAGATTTATCAATTGGCTAAAGAAGGTGTTTCTCTTTGTATCCTCATAATGTGCTATCATTTCCTCCGTAAAAATTGACCTAGTGACAATTTTTTTACGAGAGCAAAGCCATCGATACCATACAAATGTATTTTGTTCTAAATGTAAAGTTGCAATGCGTACCTTTTGTGTGTTTTGCACATTATGGAGATCAAAATATTGCTCCATGTGTAGTATCCATGTTACAGGATCCTTTCCATCAAACTTCCTCATATCCATTTTTGGAATATGGTGGTTCTTCTCGCCAACATTAGAGTTTATGAAATCACGATTAACATTTATTTTGTTCTCATCATGAGGTTCTTCTACTATCTTTTCACTATTAGGAAACATTTCTTGTATCAACTTTGTCAAACCTTCTATGTCTGCTTTTAGATCATTCTTCATGTTTTCCATGTTGTCTTTCATGTCATCCATCTTAGCTTCCATGGCATCCATCTTAGCTTCCACGCCTTTCTTCAAACCGTCCATCTTCGCTTCCATGCCTTTCTTCAAAACTTCCATTTCATTTTTTGTTGCTCTTTGCGAGAGTGAAATTTGTTGCACTTGCTCTTGTAATTTTGATAGATCATGTTGCAATTCTTCATCTTCATGAGTCATAGTAGAGCCTTCTGAAGGCTTAATGGGTGTTGAATTGTTTTTAGGGGCCATTTTAGAATCCAATATTGATATCTATTCTACAAGATGCCCTTGGAATCAATTCAACTTGATTCTTCAAACAAGACTTATGCAATTCGGAAAAAAATACACACCTTTTACTAGCTTTTAAGAGCTCGATATTGAAATTGAATTATCTCTGTAGTTGAAAATCTTCGATATCTGAAATTCAGCCCTGTAGTAGATCTCTGAAGCTTCTTTCAAATGCCACAGGTCTGACCTGATTTGGATTCTTCAAGACAAAGTTGTGTCCAATCTCCCACAATGACCTAATTCTGGACTGGTTCAGTAGAGCGAACTTGTACGACTTGCCACGTGTCACTGTTTTTTCCTTTGTCTATGAAATTGATAGCAAAGAAACTGATCCGTGTACTGCAATTCCACTCCATTGCGGCCACGCCAATCAGGACCCTTTGAAAGAGTTATTGAACTTTTCCCACAATCACCTCTTTGAGATGAAGTCAGGGCTTTGAAAAAGCACTACCTTCCACAAATCATATCTCAAAATATTCCAGGCCAAACTCTTTGAAATTTTTGACGAATTGCCTCAGATTTCAACCGCACCACATACAATTTCAGATTCTGAACCTTCGTATAAAAAAAGTTATAACACAAATGCCACAATGAATTTTATTTAGGAGCACAGAAAAACCTAACTACGAGATCATATCTCGAAAATATTGTTACGGGCAAACTCACAGGAGATTTTTAGACAATCTTCCTCGGGATTTCGGCTTCGCACCCTAAAAATTTCAGCTTCTGAAACTTCGTAGAAACAAAGTTATAGCGAACATTCCACGTGCTTTGTTGGGGCAGCAAAAGCCTAGAATCCAAAACTCTGATACCAAATGTTGTGTAACCACCTCCAAAAATAGAAGAATAGAGATATCAACGCCTTAGAAATAAGCCACTTCGAGGGGGCAACCTCAAATACATTAAATAAATGAACAATTCTTGGATGATACAATTTACAAAACCTCCTTTCTATATATAGGAGTCCATGGGGCCATAATGTAATCCTAGTGGGCCACAATGTAATCCTAGCCGACCTAACATTAATAATTTAAGGGCACAATAATAATAAAATGGGGGTTACAAGGGTACAATAATAACAATAAGGGGGTTACACTAACAAAAATAAGGGACTATACTAGTAATATAGGGACCTAACAATCTAGAGATCGAGTTTTTCTGACAGAGCAAGTGCTCAGATGAAAATCAAACTTAAGTGATCCTTGATTGCAGTGAGGAGCAGTATTTCCAGTTGGAAGGTTTCTTGAGCCGAAGAGTACATAGCAGCAAAGACAGAGAGAGCCACAGCTTCAGCGCAGAGCTCGTGACGTAGTGCTAACGCAGTCACTACACTGAGCCAGAGGGAGAATCATTTTCCTGTAGGGGAGATACCGCAAATCTAGTATCAAACCTCGGAGAGATTTTTTGGAGGCTCAGTTTCCAGCTAGCGTGAGACCAGTGCAAAGGAAGAAGGGCAGCTGAGTTGTGACGCAATCACTGCGCAGAGGCAGCGCAAGGCTGTAATATCCCCTTTCAAGGATATCTCTCAAACACAGTCAACTCTAAACCAGAGATGGACTGGAGGGGTGTTTACCAGATATTTCACCTCTGAAAAGAGGGTGAGATCTGGAGGCTACCTGGCCCTCACCAGACTCTGTCTATAGAGTATGGGAAAACACAACAGATGTGATAGCAGTTGGAATGTCTCAAAGGTAAAATAGGCAGTGATACGGAGCATACAACAGTACATGAAATGCTAGAAACAGTATATGAAACAGATACACATGAAATAGAGAGAATATTGAGCCATTTTATTATACTGAGAAATAGAAATGAGTACAAGAGGTGATCAGAGTGATGGCACCTTGACTTTCACTAGGCAAGTGTAGAAATACTCTCAGAAATTCAAAGGAATGGCTGCTCTCTGCTCTGCGTCCAAGCTGCTGGGAAACTGCCGTACTACTGCTACTGTTGGAACAAAATGAGTACTTGGGGCTGCTCCCATACTCCGAATGAGCTGAAACTCTGGAATCAGTCTCTGCTCACAATACCCAGAAAAGCCCAGAGAGCGTTTCTGGAATGGCCGACCCCCGAAAATAACCCCCCTTGGGGATCTACGCTATCCTCCAAGGCTCTACGCTGATGCTGAATGAATCCTCCCAAAATATGGCCTCCCACTCTGCCAAAAGCCTCCAATAGACAAGGGCTGACCCCTTTCTCAATCTCCTGACCCGAAACCCCCTAAATAATACCAAACCGAAGCTCCCTCAAGATGGACTGCGTCCTCCCTCTCAAGACTGTGCAGTCTATAGATGCAATGCTCCTCCACAAATGCCACAACTCGATCCTCCTGCAAAATACTGATGGGAATGCCTCACCCGAGCAAGCACTCGAAGTCTCCCGGGGCTGAGGGTGAGATCTCTGAACGGAGACACTCAATGCACTAAACAGTGCTACAGACAAGCTAAACAGCTAGCATGCTCAAAGTCGAAGTGACCAGCTCAATATGCATAAACTAGAATGAGGAAATGAGGAGGCTCTCCTCCTTTTTATAACGATGGGCCTCTCTCAACCCTAGGCCCCACCATCTCCTACGTAGCCTCCATTTGGCCCACGCTGCCAACTCAACTGCGCTGTCTATGCCCACGTGGTCTAAGTGGATCCCCCTCTACGTGGTATCTTGACCCCCCTTGGCCCACTTAAGTTACAACGTTGAGTCTACTAGGGAGTGTACTTTATTTAAGTGAGTTATGTCCCCCTCTTACTCACTTTTATTTATATTTTAACTATAAAGGCAAAATTGATCAAAGTTAATATTTCCAATTAGCTATCGCTAATTGGGAATATTACAGTCTCCCCTAGCAAAATGTTGCTTGACCCCAAGCAACTGTAGTGATGGATGCTGCAATATCTTCTCACTCTCCCAAGTGACATCCTCATTCGGCAAATTCTTCCATCTCACCAAGAATTCCCGGACTGTCCTGTTCCGCAGCTGTCTCTCTCTGACATCAATGATGGCCTCCAGCTGTAGCACCAAATGCCCCTCATCATCTGTAGGCAGAAGCCCCTCCATCACTGTCACTTGCTCTCCCAAAGCCTTCTTCAGGCATGATACATGAAAAATGTTATGAATCTTGCTGCCTTGGGGCAGCTCCAACTCATAGGCAACCTGTCCAACCCTGCGTATCACCCTGTATGGTCCATAAAAGCGGGGCTTGAGCTTTTCAGCCCCCTTCTGCTTCAGAGATGACTATCGGTATGGCTGCAAGCGTAGGTAGACCAAGTCCCCTACCTCAAACTGTCTCTCCACCCGACCCTTGTCGGCATACAGCTTCTGCTGATTCTGAGCTGTAGCCATGTTATCCTTGAGAGCTCGGAGGATGTCCTGACTCTCTTGGATCCAATCTTTGGCTCTCGGAGCCTTGCTAGCACCAAACATCACATCAATGAAAGATAAAGCATGATAACCATATAATGCATAAAACGGAGACATACCGATAGACATGTGATGTGTGTTGTTGTAGCAGTACTCTCCTAGGTGCAGCCACTTCAGCCATGCTCTCTGCTGCCCACTGACATAGTTACGCAAGTCGCCTTCCAGCCACTTGTTAACTATCTCCGTCTGCCCATCTGTCTGTGGGTGATAGCTGGTGCTCGGTGTCAACTCTGTCCCCACCAACCGGAAAAGCTCCTGCCAAGATCCGCCCATGAAGCGGCTATCCCTGTCACTGAATATAGTCTTGGGAAGACCATGTAACCTGAAGATATCCCGGAAGAACAGCTCTGCCACCTGTATTGCTGTATAGTGCGCGGATATGGTGAAAAAGTGTGCATATTTTGTTAGTCAATCAACGACGACAAATATACAGTCCTTGCACTGCATCGTGGGCAACCCCGTGATGAAGTCCATCGAAATACTCTCCCATTTCCCCTCTGGAATGGGAAGAGGCTGCAACAACCCTGCTGGATGGTTCATCTCCTCAATGTTGCGCTGACAAACTTCGCACTCCATGACATGCTGGAGTACGTCCTCCTTGAGGCCCTTCCATGAGAACCTCTCTCTGATGGCCCTGTAGGTTTTGGTAAACCCTTGGTGACCAGCCAATGGTGAATCATGAGAAGCCTGTAGTATCTTCTTCTTGAGCTGAGAGCCCTCAGTCAAGAAGATCCTGTCCCTATAATAGATGATCTCATCCATCACCCTGTATCTATCATCTGTCACCTGACCATCCAAAATCTCACAAGCAAACCTGTCCTTGGAGTACTCCACCAGAAGTCGAGCCCTCCAAAATGTATCCAAACTCATCAGAGACAACGTGGCTGGTCTGCATGAAAGTGCATCAGCCACCACGTTGTTCTTTCCTTTGACATACTCGATGTCAAAGCCGTAGGCCTGGATCTTGCTGACCCACTTCTGCTGCCTCTCCTGTAGCTGCTTCTGCTCCAAAAAGAACCTGAGGCTGTTGTGGTCAGTCCTCACTCTAAACCTGTTACCCACCAGGTACTACTGGAATTTGGCCAATGCATGCATAATGGCCAGCATCTCATTGTCATATATAGCATACAACCACTCATGTGGAAGGAGTTTCCGGCTCTCAAAAGCTATAGGATGGCCTCCCTGCATCAACACTGCGTCGATCCCCTCTCCCGACGTATCACACTCCAGAACAAATGGTTGCGTAAAGTCTGGCAATGCAAGCACTGGGCAGCTGCTCATCACCTCCTTGAGCCTGTCAAAGGCCCGCTGCGTTGTATCTGACCAACTGAATGCCCCCTTCTTCGTCAAATCTGTAAGGGGTGCAGCAAGCTAAGAGAAACTCTTGATGAACTTCCTGTAATAAGTGCAAATACCAACAAATCCTCGAAGTTCCGTCACGTTTCTCGGCTCTGGCCAATCTTTGATGGCCCTGATCTTCTCCTCGTGGACCCTCACTCCGTCCACTCCTATGATGTGTCCCAAGTATAGCATCTCCGTCAACCCAAACTCGCACTTGGAGAGCTTAGCATAGAACTGTTGCTCATTCAAGATATGTAGCACTGCCTCTATGTGCTGGAGATGCTCCTCCCAAGTCCTGCTATATATCAGTATATCATCAAAAAAGACCAACACAAACTTCCTCAGATGACTATGGAAGATATGGTTCATGCATGACTGGAAGGTGGCTAGTGCGTTGGTTAGCCCGAAAGGCATAACCAAGAACTCAAAGTGGCCATAAGGGCACCTGAAAGCGGTCTTGGGAATGTCCTGTTCCCTCACGCGAATCTGGTGGTACCCGGATCTCAAATCAATCTTTGAGAAGAATTGTGCTCCTCTCAACTCATCCATCAACTCATCAATCCGTGGTATAGGGTACCTGTTCTTCATGGTATTTTTATTTAGGGCCCTGTAATCAATGCACATTCTCAATGTGCCGTCCTTCTTCTTCACCAACACCACCGAAGAAGCGAAAGGACTGGTGCTAGGCCGAATGTGTCCAAGAGCCAGCAACTCCTGGATGGCTCGCTCAATCTCGTCCCGATAGGCCTATAGGGTGTGGTAATAACGGCCTGAATGCCCTGCTCTAGCTCAATAGTGTGCTCAAATCCCCGATTCAGCGACTGACCTGGCGGTATCTCCCCAAACACCCTATCATACCTGTCAAGGATGGACTGTATCTCTGGATGCACTGTCTGCCCTGTAGTCCCTGCCTCTAATGCACGCAGCTCCACTGCCCACTCTATGTCTCCCTTCCGGAAGTCTGCCTCCATCCGCTGAGCTGAAACAATCTGAGGTGGGTAAGTGTGCATTCCCCATTTCTTTTCATGCTTCCCGGTCTTCTTATCATCCCACTCCATCTCCAAGGCCTCCCAATTTGTGGTGACCTTCCCTAGAGTGATTAGCCACTTTACACCCAATACCACATTGGTATCCGGTATGTTAACCACGAAAAAGTGGTCAGTCACCGTGTAGGTACCCATCATCACAGCCAGCTCTGGGACATATCTGGCACACTGCATCGTCTGATCTCCTGGGACCAACACTGAAAATCCATCGAAGCTCTCTGTCGGTATGCCTCTCCGCTCAACCATTTGTGCGTCGATGAAGTTGTGGGTTGCCCCACTGTCTACCAGTACTGAAACTCGCTGCCCTCGTACTGTCCCTCGGACACGCAGCGTCAGATACTTGGGTACTCCCCGCAATGCTGCAAGGGTCCCTCCTGTGGGTGCAAAGGCTGCACCTCCTACTCCTGGTGGTGGAGGTGGAAAATGGTCCTGCGCTGCATGGCTGTCTCCTACCTCCACGTCATCATACTCATCCTCTTCTCTGTTATCCTCAGAGAAGACCTCAATAAAGTGGAGATCTCTCCCGGGGTTGAGGGTGAGATCTCCGAACGGAGAAACTCAATGCACTAAACAGTGTTGCAGACAAGCTAAACAGCTAGCATGCTCAAAGTCGAAGTGACCAACTCAATATGCATAAACTCGAATGAGGAAATGAGGAGGCTCTCCTCCTTTTTATAACGATGGGCCTCTCTCAACCCTAGGCCCCACCATCTCCTACGTAGCCTCCATTTGGCCCATGCTGCCAACTCAACTGCGTTGTCTATGCCCACGTGGTCTAAGTGGGTCCCCCTCTACGTGGTCTCTTGGCCCCCCTTGACCCACTTAAGTTACAACGTTGAGTCTACTAGGGAGTGTACTTTATTTAAGTGAGTTATGTCCCCCTCTTACTCACTTTTATTTATATTTTAACTATAGAAGGCAAAATTGATCAAAGTTAATATTTCCAATTAGCTATCGCTAATTGGGAATATTACAAAGGCAGTCCAGCCTTGGTGCAGATTAGTGCCAGTTTCCTGTAGGGGAGTGAGGTTTGTCTCACGAGATATCTATTGTC
The DNA here is from genome assembly GCA_034641835.2 of Pinus albicaulis. NCBI lineage: Eukaryota > Viridiplantae > Streptophyta > Pinopsida > Pinales > Pinaceae > Pinus > Pinus albicaulis. The sequence goes on along the minus strand of CM076578.1, from coordinate 869,882,117 downwards.
AGTTTTGCTGTATGATTTGACAATCTTGTCAATCGTAGATTTGTACTCAGAATTTACTACATAATAACATAAACCCTCAGATCTGTTGTACTGGTTTTCCCGCATTGGGTTTTTCTGGGGAAATTAGTCCAAAAACAATTGTGTCGGATGGTTGTGTGATCTGTGTTTTCAAATTTGTTTCTGCACTTGTATTTCTTCCGCAGGTTAATTCTGTAGGTTGTAGTGAATGGATTTCGATATTTGCTTGTAGAACACAGTAAATAAATTTGTTAAGTAAATAACAAATAGAAGACTTTCCATCAGTTGCTGCAGTAGGATTCTGGGTAACACGAATTTTCACAAGCAAGGGGTATAGGACCAAGAAAGAAATAATAATTTATTTTTAGGGTCAAAGAAATAAAAACCCTAGATCTAGAAGGTTTCCTAAGTGACCCAAGGAAAATTATTTAACGAACCTTAGGTGAGGTTCATGAGACATCAAGTGCAAGAGAAGATGTAATCGCTCTTGTGCTTGAGTGCCCTAGGAGGGTTGAGATCTGTTCATGGAAGTCGAGTACTCTTCGAGAAGATGCAGCTCCTGACAGTCGAGACTAGATCAGCAGAGGAGCTATTTTCTGGTGGGATAAGATCAAGTTGAGTTTGTTCTGAGCCCGATCTTAGGCCAAAGCGTGAAATTTTAATTATTGTTGCAATTTTTGGTTATTATTCGCTTATCTTTTCAAACTATTTATCAACTGCAAAATACTTGCAACAAATATTGAATAAAACACAACTGCAACTTCACTGAAACTAAAGAACTACAGGAACTGAGAAATATATGCACACACACACACACACAAAATACAGAACACCAGTATTTTCAGACAAATGTCCTGGAAAAACCTTGAAGGAGAAATCAGTCTACAAATGAGGGTTTTATTATTAAAATTATTTGGCAAAATTATTACAACTAGTTGTTGTAAGATGGAAAACCTCCGCTAAAATATTCTCTTCACTTTTGTTGGTCGATATCACCTCTAGGACTCGACTCGACCTCCCTCTGGCTGCTCAAACTGGCTCAAATGTGTAGCCTCACACTAGCAAACTCACATTGCTGAGAAATAAATTAGCCTCCCTCTATAAATTATTGAAATCAAGTGGAAATTCGATCCATCTATACAAATCAACCTCTCTTGTGCAAATTTCCTTGCTCCGATAATTTCCCTCTTTGAGCAATCACACTACTTGTCTGGGTAATTCACAACACCTACTGGAGCAACTTGCACCACTGGAAAATCATCCTCCCTTTGCATATAAATCGATCTCCAACTCTCCTTGGAAATTGTTGTGAAGAATCTCTTCGACAATCTCTGCTAAAACCCTTATTGTTGATGTCGTTGCGCTGCCTTAGAGCCCTTGTTATCACTGCAACTATGTGTCTCTATGTGTTCTTCATATTCTCCAAATGACCCATCGATCTCATCTTATAATCTCTCATTGACAAATCAACGGTCATGATTTAATCATAATCGATGGCTAAGATCATCTTGACCCCATCAAGTGACTTTTTCAGAAGTCTCTAGAGGAAAATCGATTTACCCCCAATTAACACTGATTAATTAAGTTATTTCCCTAAGTTAGACTCAGGGAAATTTAATTAAATACTTAATTAAATCTAATTAAGGTATTTTCCCGCGAAACCAATTATGGGAATGGAGAAAATGTGTTCCCCAGCCTCATAGACACAATCTGAGACTAGATCACCTATCCGAGTTACACCAACTAACACTCCCACTTAGCGAGGAAGGTGTTCTGCATAACACCCAACTTGTCTCTGAAGAAGATGAATCTCCCCTTCCCCAAAGCCTTCACTAGAATATCTACTACTTGCTTATCTGTAGATATATACTACAGTTGGACAATCTTCCGCTGCACACAATCTCTGATGAAGTGTTACCTGATGTCTATATGCTTGGACCTGTCGTGAAACACCAGATTCTCTAACAACCTGATGCAACTCTGATTGTTGCAGTGTATCACTAGAGTCTCTATCCTCTGACCAAACAAGGTTACTAGTAGCTTCCGAAGCCATATCAATTCACACGTAACCATGCTCATTGCTATGTACTCTGCCTCGACTAAGCTCAGTGCCACAGACTGTGAAATTTTCACTATTGCAGCAACTGGAAAATATTCTTCTAATTATAAATTAATTAACAGTTTATTTTCCCACACAAACAACGAATAATTCACAACTACAATTTTCACCAAATTAAATTCCGGGGAAGATAAACTGGAAACTGAGAAAACACTGGCACACACATAAATTTGACATAGTTATTTTTGTACAAGAGTCCCCGAAAAAACTCAACTTGGGAAAACCAGTCCAGCGACTAAGGGTTTTTATTATTAAGCAATAGTGAGAAATTCTAAGTACAATAAATGTCGCCAAACTGGCGAATCTATCCAAGAGAAATACTGGCCAAAATTATCTAAGGGATTTTACCCTCTCTCCAAGAAATCTCAAAACTTGACTACCTCTAAAAAGCTAGCTGTCCAACCAGCTCTGCGTAGGCCCTACGACACCCTAGCGCAATCCCTCAAATGCTCTGCCTGAATAAGCTGCCAATCTAGCCATCCTACTTGTTGCTGACAAGGAAACTGTCTCTCTGGCCCTCCAGAAAAGTTTCCCAGCTTCCAGAATTGAAAACGAGCTCCTCTTCAGCAAAATCAAATTGCCCACTTGAGGCTCTGCATTTCCTCTGCGCAACCTCCTGGAGAAAATCTCAGCCTCCTCTTTCTGACTCTTCGAAACTAGAAAAATTCCTCCAGACTCACTGTCTCTACCCCTCTCTGTCTTTGCTTCGCTTCGCTAGCTCGAATTATGGAATTGCACACACTCTTTTGTTATATTATACATGGCAATATTTTGTTAATAGAATGGTGATTTTACAGTGAAGTTTTGGTTGAGTTAAATTTCTGCATAATTAGCAAAATTTGTCGTTTGGGTTATTACACTACACTAGTATTATAGGAACCTAACAATTTTCCTTTCAAATTATCTTTGTTCTTATGGCTAGAAAAGTTTATTATGTATCATTCCTCTTAATTTGAACTTGCTGCAAATCACACTCACATGCATGTTTGAAGGTCCTCCACTATTAGGGTATTTATTTATCCAACAACATATTGTCCTTATATCATACGAAAACAATCCTCCTATGTTTTATCCTTTGACCCCACTTGCCCAATGGATCGACACTAGTCTTCGTCCACCCATCACTTCGTACAAAACTAAATCATATTTTTTGTTTTTCTAAAGCAATTTCTCCATTTCTCCTTGAGCCTAAATTATATAAGCTTTAACAATCCTATCTTAGGGATACCACCCTTGTGATGGAGGAGACCTAGCCTAAAGTGAGAAAGTTGCTATGGATATCCTTCTTGAGTTCCACCTGTGAAAATTTCACTACTGAAATCTTATTGCAACAACTGGTATTATTTCTCCTAATTGTTAATTAAATTAAAAATTTATCTGGCTGTGGCAAATAACGAAATAAACACACTCTAACCTTCACAAATAAAACTCTGTGGAAAATAGAGTTGGAATCTGAGAAAATACTAGCAGACACACATAAAATTTGACAGTATTATTTTTGGACAAATGTCCCCGGAAAAACCCAACTCGGGAAAACTGGTGCAGCAGTGAGGACTTTTATTATTATGCAACAGTGAAAATATGAGTACAAGCTGGATGCCTGAAACTGGCAATCCGCAGCAAGAAAAATCTAGGCAAAAGTATTGAAGGGAAATACCCTTCCTCCACAAGCAATCCCGACACAACCTGCCTACAGAAACTCGTCCTACTGAAGCCTCTGTGTCACACTGCGAGGTCTCTATGACGTCAACCCTCCAACCAATCTCTGATTAAGTCGTTATGCCTTCTGCTGCTGAGAAAATTGTGTCTTTGACACTCTGGAACCTTTGCCCGACTTTTGGAACTGAGAACGAATTTCTCTCCAGCAATTCAAATTTCCCTCTTTGAAGCAATTTCACATTCCTCTGCGCTGCCTCACTGGGAATAACTCGGCCCTCTTGCTGCTACCTCTCTGGATCTGGAAATCTTCCTTCGGATCACTGTCTCTGCCCCTCACTCCCTGCTTCAACTTCTGGCTTCTCCGGCAGTGTATTGCTACCACTTTGGAAATCGATCTGCCAAGGAAATCAAACTGCTCAAGTGTGTTCTCCATCGCCACATCGATCTCCACTTATAATCCACTGTTTGAGCACCAACGTCGAAGATTAAAATATAATCAATGGCTAGGATCATTTTTGGATCGATTCGTGTGAGTTTCTAGATGATTCTCACCTTATCTCAATTAATATTGATTAATTAACCATATTCCCTAAGTCTAGACTTAAGAAATATTTTAAAAATGGTTAATAATCTAATTGAGATACTTCTAGGTGGAATTTCCATAAATGATTTCTGGGTTTTGGAGATCTCATATATTCTAGCCTCTCCACCAAATTTCATGGCTAGAACACATATGATGCTACAAAAACTAACACCACCAAGGTTGCACTTGTGTTTTATGGATTTATCATGAGAACTACAGTCTGGTAGGTAATAGTGGGTAACATGGTCTAGACTCTAAAGTGAGAGAAGGCATTGTTGTGGTGACAATGGACAACCCCTCTTATTTCCCCTAAAGGTTTAGGAGGTAACAAGTAGAAAAAGCAAATAATGGCACACTAGCATAAAGAAAGAATATATGGAACAAATTAGAAAAAATAAAAGAAAATGGAGCCATATAAAGCTTTCACTTCATTTAGTTAGCTTATATAGGCCAAGGTTTCTTGTTGGAAAGTACACACACTTTCTAATAAAGCTTCTATAGTCTATGACAAAATATAAACATATGAACTGAGAACATGAATACTCTTTGGAAACAGACATCCCTTGATAATAAAACATGACTCGTGGATTTTGTGGACAATATTCTTAGTAGCACTCCCATTTTAAAGAGTTATAGTAGCTACTGCGTGCAGAATGGAAGTATCAAAGTAATGGCACAACCAAAAATTGAAATATTTTGAGATGAAGCTTCCACACTCCTACAAGAAGCTTAGCTATAAAAACAAACAGTTCAGGGTAAAGTTACATGGTTTCAACATGAACAAATAAAGGATGAAGGGAATGGGAAAATAAATTCTGGAAACAAATGAGGCAGGCTGAACTACCAAGATATAACAATATAACGTAGATGATCTTGGGAGTGCCTTCGAATCTAGTTGTATGAAACCAAGCTTTTATTATTTACTCCAGCACTATTTCCACCCACTTTCCTTTCAATCTATAGCGAAACCAAATCATGATTAAGATCCTTAAATAATTTATTTACCTGTCATAGACTAGCAATCTTCCAGAGACAGAGCACCGAACTTCTTTCTTTAGAAAATATTTAGAAGCAGGAAAAGTGTATGGCCAACTTTGTTCCTGAGTAACCCTCTGCACATAGGTGTGTTAAATTAAATAACCAAGAAGACAAAATCAATAATCCGTATGTAACTGAACGATCTGAACATCCTTAGACCAAGAAAATTTATGCTTTACACTGACTGCTAAAGTATGTTGTCTAATTAATTCATCATAATACAACTAGAATTTCTATCTGTTCTGATTTCCTATAGTTAGGTATAGTTTCACCTGCTGCTTTGCATCTTCCCAGAGTAGGAATGGATCTATTGTTTCTTTTGCACAGTTCAAGTGCACATAAAATGGACCGAGAACCTTCTGCCATGCCTCCCCATTGCGGAATTTGCATGAGTTGTCACCCATGTAATGACTACTGTTGAAAACCTGTCAACATAAAATTGTACACATAATCAACAAATTCATTCCATTACACGCATTTAGAAATTTCAAAACAGTGTTCATTTATAAGGGAAGCACACTTCTGCAATTAATGTTGTAGTTTTCTTTTGAAAAGCTTGTCCTTGACCATTATAATATAAAGTTGATCTGAATTCCAAAGCTCACCATTCACAACTTAATAATGCCATCATAAGGCACTTGTTAACAAACACATTGTAAGAGCCCCTACTCAGCAATTTTATTCATGAATTTTAATCTAAGCATATGTTTCAGCAGTAATGCAATTAAATGGAAATCAGCAGTAAAATTTAATTTTACATAAGAAACTATTCTATACATAGAAAAATACCTGGAACAAAACTGATGATTTAATGAGCTGTGTTTCTCCTTGTGAATGCAGCGGACAGGTTACCGAAACAAGCGAATCCTCCCAGCCAATCTAGGAAACAATCCTAGACCCGGAAGATGGCTCTTCTGCCCCCGTGCCCAGAATTCCAAGAACGATGAGTCTCCCTTTCAAAACAGTTCGTATCCTTCAACCCTTCCTCTTCCCAATCATCTAGAATTTTGCACAAAACAAAAACCCCCCCTTCTCCTTCATGTTCCCCTCCTTTTATAACTTTTCTCCACCTCATCATACTTACGTAGATGTGATGGCATTTATGGGGATATTTATGCATTTAAGGAGATATTTTATGCATTTAAGGAGATATTAACTTTGATTTTATTATTTTAAGATCAATTGTATTATGTTTGTTTTTAACTTAATTAAATTGTCTTTATAACTAATTAAATTATATTATTATTTTATCGGTCCACTCACATATAATTTTTACTAAATTATATTTTGATTTTCTTAAATAATACTCTCCCATGCATATGCAGATAGAGTGGTATACGTGTTAGGTATCCTTTTGATATTTCGTTATATCTTGGCGGGATAAAAATATATTGTAATACTCAATTCGTTACTCTAACTTAGGTAGTCTTAATACTAGTGCGGGATATGCGATATATGCATGTGTAGCTATCATATGCGTATGTCGTATACTCGCTAATGTTATTTTGCTTATAAATTAGGAATGCGTCATTACACACATTTAAGAGCAATTATGAAATTATTTGTAGGAAAAATTATAAATGTAGAAGACGTGAAACAAGGAAAAGAAAGGAATAACTACCAAGTAGTGACAAATGGTGAATGACCAATCAAAATTCAAGAAGGAAATTATCTCTGATTGGCTCTTTTGTTTTAAGAAAAAGCAACAAAAATTGAAAAATGAGAATAAGTACGAGATTAAATCTCTATAGGTTGAAAGTTATTAAAAATCCAACAAACTCATTAGGCCTACTAGTTTTAAGAATCAAATTAATTTTACATGATAAAAGAAAGTGAAAAGAAAACTATTCCCAATCCAATCTAAAGAGGATGAACTAAAACCAACACAAAACAGGCACTTTAAGCAATCTCCCCTCGTAATGCTACCACAACTGAAATATATAATTTGAAGGTGTCATGCCCCTTCTTGACCAAGGATAGGGCTCCACTCATAAATCTAGTGACAAAAGAATGTACAATATATAAAGGTTTATAATTTATTGTACAACATTTAAATTTCAAAATTAATAGAAAAAATGGATTTATGTAAGCCACATAATCTGTGGGTGTAACTCCAAGATCCATGGTATTTAAAAATTTAAGATCAATGAGAAAAAACACATATCACCAAGAAACAATATCATTATTTAGGTCAAGTGGTGGAAAAGGATGATGAACCAATCATGATTCAAGAAGGCCGCTATGTACCATTGGATCTTTTGCTTTAAGAATATGCAACAAATACTTGAAAATAAGAATAGGTATAAGATTAAATCTCTATCAATTGAGAGAAAAATACGAGAATCTCTCAAGGCTTAGTAGTCTTTATAATCAAATTAATTTGACCATATAAAAGAAAGTGAGAAGAGAACCACTCCTGATTCAAACTAAAGGGGATGAAATAAAACCAACTCATAATAGACACTTTAAGCAATCTCCCCTCGCAATGCTACCTCCATTGAAATACAATTGAAATCTATAATTTGAAGGTCGCATCCCCATTCTTGACCAAGGATAAGGTGTAATATCCCGTTTCGGGGATATCTCTAAAACACAAACAAACTCCAATCAGAGATGGACTGGGAGGGCATTTACCAGATATTTCACCTCTGAGAAGAGGGTGAGATCTGGAGGCTACCTGGCCCTTTCCAGACTCTTTCTAAGAGTATGAGGTAAACACACCAAGTGGTATAGAACTAGAATGCCCAAAAATACATAAAGATAACAGTAAAGCAGATACACAATAGCATAGATAGAATGTACAACAAATCATCCAGAAATATAGAGAGAATGCTAAGCCATTTTATTATACTGAGAAATATAATGAAGTACAATAGGTGATCAGAGTGATGGCACCTAGACTCGCTCAAGGCAAGTAAAGAAATACTCTCAGAATATCCAAGAAATGGATGCTCTCTGAACTGCGTCCCAGCTACTGGAAAACTGCCGTGTAGCTGCTACTGCTGAAATGAACTGATGACTTGGGGTTGATCCCCTCGCCGGAATGAGCTGAAAATCTGGAATCCTCCTCTACTCATCAACCACAGCAAAACCCAGAAATCATATCTGAAATGGCTGACCTCCGAAAATCACCCCCTGGGGAATTACGCTGCCCTCCAAGGCTCTGCGCAGAGGCTGAATAGGAACCACTGAAATGCAGCCTCAAACTCCACCAAAATCCTCCCAAAGGCAAAGGTTGATCCTCTGCTCAATCTCCAAGCTCAAAACCCCTGCAAGAAACTCAATCTAGAGCTCCTCTAGAATGGACTGCGTCCTCCCTCTCAAGACTGCGCAGTCTCTGAATGCCCAGCTCCATAAGAAAACCCAAACATCAATCCTCCCAAAAAATGCTGAAGAAACTACCTTACCCGAGCAGGCACTCGAAGTCCCCCGAGGATAAGGGTGAGATCTCCGATCGGAGACACTCAATGCACTAAACAGTGCTGCAGACAGGCTAAACAGCCAGCGTGCTCAAGAAGTCGAAACGACCAGCTCAATATCATCAACAACGAATGAAAAAAATGAGGAGGCTGTCCCCTTTATATAGCGTTAGCCCCTCTCGACACTAAGGCTCACCTCCTCCAACGTTGCCACGTGCTCCCTCTTGGCCTGCGCAGTCCCTCCATGTGTCTACGTGGGCCCCCTCTCTGCGTGGTATCTTGGCCCCCTTGGGTCACTTAAGTTACAACGTTGTGATACTAGGGAGTGAAATTTTATTTCTAAAGTGAGTTATGTCTTCTTTACTCACCTTTTTATTTATGAATAAACTATAGATGGAAAAATTGAGCAAAATCGAATATTCCAATTAGCCATAGCTAATTAGGAATATTACAGTCTCCCCTGGCAAAATGTTGCTTGTCCTCAAGCAACTGAAGTGATGGATGCTGTAAAATTTTCTCACTCTCCCAAGTGGCATCCTCATCCGGCAAATTCTTCCACCTCACCAAGAATTCCCGGACTGTCCTGCTCCGTAGCTGCCTCTCCCTAGTATCAATAATAGCCTCTGGCTGCAACACCAAATGCCCCTCATCATCCATGGGTGGTAGCTCATCTGTCACTGTCACCTGCTGCCCCAGTGCCTTCTTCAGGCATGATACATGAAAAACGTTATGAATCTTGCTACCTTGGGGCAGCTCCAACTCATATGCAACCTGTCCAATCCTACGTATCACCCTGGATGGCCCGTAAAAGCGGGGCTTGAGCTTTTCAGCTCCCTTCTGCTTCAGTGACGACTGTCGGTATGGCTGTAATTGTAGGTAGACCAAGTCCTCTTCCTCAAATTGTCTCTCCACCCGACCCCTGTCAGCATACAACTTCTGTTGGTTTTGCGTTGTAGCCATATTGTCCTTGAGAGCTCGGAGAATATCCTGACTCTCTTGGATCCAAATCTTGGCTCTTGGAGCCTTACTAGCACCAAACATCACATCAGCAAAAGATAAAGAATGATACCCATACAAAGCATAGAATGATGGCATACCAATGGACATGTGATGTGTAGTGTTGTAGCAGTACTCCCCAAGATGCAATCACTTCAGCCATGCTCGCTGCTGTCCATTGACATAGTTACGCAAGTATCCCTCCAGCCACTTGTTAACTATCTCCGTCTGTCCATCCGTCTGTGGGTGATAACTGGTACTCGGTGTCAACTCCGTCCCCACCAACTGGAAAAGCTCCTACCAAAATCCGCCCATGAAGCAGCTGTCCCTGTCACTGATGATGGTCTTAGGAAGACCATGTAGCCTGAAAACTTCTCTAAAGAACAGCTCGGCCACCTATGCTGCTGTTTAGTGTGCAGATATGGCGAAAAAATGCGCATACTTTGTCAGTCGATCAACGACGACAAAGATACAATCCTTGCCCTGCACCATGGGCAACCCTGTGATGAAGTCCATCGAGATACTCTCCCATTTCCCCTCCGGAATGGGAAGAGGCTACAATAATCCTGTGGGATGGCTCATCTCCCCCTTGTTCCTCTGGCAAACATCGCACTCCCTGATGTGCTGGAGTACGTCCTCCTTGAGGCCCTTCCAGGAGAACCTCTCTCTAATGGCCCTGTAGGTTTTGGTAAACCCCTGATGGCCGGCCAAAGGTGAATCATGTGATGCCTGAAGTATCTTCTTCTTGAGCTGAGATCCCTCAGTCAAGAAGATTTGGTCCCTGTAGTAGATGACCTCATCGACCACCTTGTACCTGTCATTCGCCACCTCTCTATCCTGAACCTCACATGCAAATCTATCTTTGGAGTAATCTACTAAAAGTCGAGCCCTCCAATCTGTATCCAAGCTCATAAGACACAATGTGGCTGGTCTACATGAAAGGACATCTGCCACCACGTTGTTCTTACCCTTGACATACTCAATGTCAAAGTCATATGCCTAGATCCTACTGATCCACTTCTGTTGACTCTCCTGTCACTGCTTCTGCTCCAAAAAGAACTTGAGGCTGTCGTGATTAGTCCTCACCCTGAACCTGTTACCCACTAAATACTGCCGGAATTTGGCCAATGCATGCATAATGGCCAACATCTTCTTGTCGTATATGGAATACAACCTCTCGTGTGGAAGGAGCTTCCGGCTCTCTAAGGCTATAGGGTGTCCTCCCTGCATCAATACTACGCCGATCCCCTCTCCCGACGCATCACACTCCAAAACAAATGGCTCCGTAAAATCTGGCGATGCAAGCATTGGGCAGCTGCTCATCACCTCCTTAAGCCTGTCAAAGGCTCGCTGCGCTGTATCTGACCAACCGAATGCCCCCTTCTTCATCAAATCTGTAAGGGGTGCAGCAAGTTGTGAGAAACTCCTGACGAACTTCCTGTAATAAGTACAAATGCCAATGAATCCCCGAAGTTCTGTCATGTTCCTCGGCTCCGGCCAATCTCTGATGGCCCTGATCTTCTCCTCGTGGACTCTCACTCCGTCCACCCCTATGATATGTCCCAAGTACAACATCTCCGTCAACCCAAACTCACACTTGGAGAGCTTGGCATAGAACTGTTGTTCCTCCAAAATGCGCAACACTGCCTTAATGTGCTGGAGATGCTCCTCCCAAGTCCTGCAGGCTACTGTAAATGAGAATATCATCAAAGAACACCAGCACAAACTTCCTCAAGGGACTGCACAAGATGTGATTCATACAAGACTGGAATGTCGCTGGGGCGTTGGTTAGCCCGAAAGGCATCACCAAAAACTCAAAGTGCCCATAATGACACTTGAAGGCAGTCTTGGGAATGTCTTGTTCCCTCACGCGAATCTGATGGTACCCTGATCTCAAATCAATCTTTGAGAAGAACCGGGCTCCTCTCAACTCATCGATCCTGCGTATAGTGTACCTGTTCTTCAGGGTCTTCTTGTTGAGGGCCCTGTAGTCAATACACATCCTCAAGGTGTCGTCCTTCTTCTTCACCAACACCACGGAAGAAGCAAAAGGACTCATGCTTGGCCGGATGTGCCCAAGAGCCAACAACTCCTGGATGGCCCGCTCAATATCGTCCCGATAGGCTTTGGGGTGCCTATAGGGGGTAGTAATCACTGCCTGTATGCCCTGCTCAAGCTCAATGATGTGCTCAAACCCCCGGTCCGGCGACTGTCCCGGTGGAATATCCCCAAACACTGTGGCATACCTGTCAAGGATGGGCTGTATCTCTGGGTGCACCGTCTGCCTTGTAGTCCCTGCCTCTGATGCACACAACTCCACTGCCCACTCTACGTCTCCCTTACGGAAGACTGCCTCCATCCGATGAGCCGAAACAGTCTGAGGCGGATATGTGTGCTGTCCCCGTATCTTCTCATGCCTCCCTGTCTTCTCATCATCCCACTCCATCTCTAGGGCCTTCCAATATGTAGTGACCTTCCCTAGAGTGATAAGCCACTGGACACCCAGTACCATGTTGGTATCCAGAATATTGACCATGAAAAAGTGATCAGTCAGTGTGTAGGTGCCCATCGTCACTGATAACTCTGGAACATAACGAGCACACATCATGGTCTGATCTCCTGGGACCAAAACTGAAAATCCATTGAAGCTCTCAGTCTGAATACCTCTCCGCTCAACCATCTGCGCATTGATGAAGTTGTGGGTTGCCCCACTGTCAACCAAAACTGATACTTGCTGGCCACGTACTGTCTCTCGTACACGCAGCGTCAAATACTTGGGAACTCCTCGCAATGCTGCAAGGGCTCCTCCAATAGGTGCAAAAGTTGCACCACCTGCTGGTGGTGGTGGAGGTGGCAAAGGATCCTGCGCTGCATGATTGTCTCCTACCTCCACGTCATCCTCCTCATCCTCTTCCCCGCTGCTCTCGAAGAAGATCTCAATAAAATGCGCTATGCCAGCAGCACATCTATGTCCCGGTGCCCACGGCTCCTGGTAGGTAAAGCACAACCACTTCTTCCTCAGCTCCCTCCTGGCATCATCATCCAACTGTGCCTGTCCTGGATTCCCCTTTGGAGGCAGAATCCTCACGTCCTTCCCCTTGGGCTGGAAAGCCTGTCTCTGGGGGTAAGGTGTCTGGGTCCTGGGTAAGGCATCCTGTAAATCTCGGGTCCTTTTTAATAGCATCCTGGAGTGTGGCTGGTCTAGTAGATCTGACTAGACCTCGAAGTGGCTCTGCTAACCCCTCAACAAACATGTAGATCATCCGTGTCGCGAATAGATCTGGCACCATCACTGAGACCCGCAAGAAATCTGCAATGTATGTCTCTGGGGTCTTGGTCTGTTTGAGCCTCGTTAGCTCAACAAAATGCTGTTCCGGATCCCTCCAGTCAAATCTCTCTATCAACCTCTCGGTGAACTCGGAATATGTCACCACTTTAGAATGTTCGAGTGTAACCATCCCATGGAACCACCAGTCCTGGGCCTCACCATCCAAATGTAATGTCGCCACCTTGATGGCCTCCGTCTCCGACATCTGGTTAAGCTGGAAGTAGATGTCCAGCTTCTCCACCCAAGACTTCGCTGAACTGTTTGATGAACCATCAAATGTAGGCAAGTGGAATCTGCTAGCTGTGCGGTGGGTATCTCCGTCATGATAATGTCGGTGCCCTCTATGATGGTCGCGGGGTCTACTGTCCCGCTGAAGCTGAACAAAATCTCTGAACGAGAGAGCATCCCTAAACTCCTGCCCACAGGCCTAATACTTTGAAAAATAATCACCCATATTCCCAGGCTCTGCCTCCTGCTAGGCTCCTGCCTCTGTGTCTGCTCCCAAGAAAGTGGGCATGGTAGAGCAGATAGGTGCATGTGAAGCCACCTGCTGAGTAGTATCACGCTGAGTAGAACCATGCTCCGGCAAATGGTGGGATGTACCCAACCCCTCACCTACCTGGAAAACCTGTGGGGTCTCACGCTGTCTAGCCTCCACAGCGGTGAATCTCTGACCCATCACCTCAATCTGTCTCGCTAGGTCCTGCACTGACTTGAGGAGTGCCTCCCCAAACTGTTTTGCCTCACTATCATCTACCATGGTCTCTCTCTGCTCTGAATCTAACACAGGATCCTCCTGCTTTGCGTCTATCACAGGCTCCTTTTGTTCTGTGTCCACCACCTGAACACAGTCTCCCTCTCCGTAGGTGTTCTCCAACCTACGCTCACGATCTCTGTACTTTCTGCCTCTATAACAAATGTAGGGCCTTTTCCCCGGTGTCATAGACAACTAGCTCCACAGACTGAGCCAGAACTATGCTCTGATACCACTGTAATATCCCGTTTCGGGGATATCTCTAAAACACAAGCAAACTCCAATCAGAGATGGACTGGGAGGGCGTTTACCAGATATTTCACCTCTGAGAAGAGGGTGAGATCTGGAGGCTACCTGGCCCTTTCCAGACTCTGTCTAAGAGTATGAGGTAAACACACCAAGTGGTATAGAACTAGAATACCCGAAAATACATAAAGATAACAGTAAAGCAAATACACAATAGCATAGATAGAATGTACGACAAATCATCCAGAAATATAGAGAGAATGCTAAGCCATTTTATTATACTGAAAAATATAATGAAGTACAATAGGTGATCAGAGTGATGGCACCTAGACTCGCTTAAGGAAAGTGAAGAAATACTCTCAGAATATCCAAGAAATGGTTGCTCTCTGAACTGCGTCCCAGCTACTGGAAAACTGTCGTGTAGTTGCTACTGCTGAAATGAACTTATGACTTGGGGCTGATCCCCTCGCTGGAATGAGCTGAAAATCTAGAATCCTCCTCTACTCATCAAATACAACAAAACCCAAAAATCATATCTGAAATGGCTGACCTCCGAAAATCACCCCCTTGGGGAATTACGTTGCCCTCCAAGGCTCTGCGCAGAGGCTGAATAGGAACCACTGAAATACAGCCTCAAACTCCACCAAAATCCTCCCAAAGGCAAAGGTTAATCCTCTGCTCAATCTCCAAGCTCAAAACCCCTGCAAGAAACTCAATCTAGAGCTCCTCTAGAATGGACTGCGTCTTCCCTCTCAAGACTGCGCAGTCTCTGAATGCCCAGCTCCACAAGAAAACCCAAACATCAATCCTCCCACAAAATGCCGAAGAAACTACCTTACTTGAGCAGGTACTCGAAGTCTCTCGAGGCTAAGGGTGAGATCTCCGATCGGAGACACTCAATGCACTAAACAGTGCTGCAGACAGGCTAAACAGCCAGCGTGCTCAAGAAGTCGAAACGACCAGCTCAATATCATCAACAACGAATGAACAAAATGAGGAGGCTCTCCCCTCTATATAGCGTTAGCCCCTCTCAACCCTAAGGCTCACCTCCTCCAACGTTGCCACGTGCTCCCTCTTGGCCTGCGCAATCCCTCCATGTGTCTACGTGGGCCCCCTCTCTGCGTGGTATCTTGGCCCCCTTGGCTCACTTAAGTTACAACATTGTGATACTAGGGAGTGAACTTTTATTTCTAAAGTGAGTTATGTCTTCTTTACTCACCTTTTTATTTATGAATAAACTACAGACGGCAAAATTGAGCAAAATCGAATATTCCAATTAGCCATAGCTAATTAGGAATATTACATAAGGTTTGCCTCATAAATATAGTAACAAAATAACGTACAATATATAAGGTTTATAATTTATTGTACAGTAGATTATTCCACGGGCATAGGTCTGAGATCCATGGTCTATGAAATTTATGATCAACAAACAAAATGCAATATCCCTTTTTTATTGATTTTTCATTTTCAAGAATTTTTATATCCCAGATTTCTTCAGAAAATTCCCATAAACAATCTGCCAAAAATTTAAATAAAATTCCAATCAAAAGTTGGAAAATCCGTAACCACATTTTTTATTGAAAATGTTATGACAAAAACGCAGCCAATTTTATTTATTGATTTTCTGGAAAAATTACAAGCAAGATTATTATTGAACGTGGTGGCAATACTAGGCTAGTTTCCCCTGGAAAGTATTTCAACCTCCAACAATAAATTAGCCTTCTAAAATAATTTGGCCCTTGCACAGATAATTCGGCCTTCTTGAAGATGTTTTGCTACCCCCAATGAACTCAGCCTATGTAAATTCTCCTGCCAGAATAATCCAGGTCTCCTACAAATATATTGATATTTGAACCCTAGATTCTAACAATTCTCAATCCTCCTTTCTCGTTAAGCACTACTGAAGACCTGAAGCGGTTCTCCCTCTCAACTAGCTAGGGTGGTTGTTTCACCACTGAAACTAGTTTTTGATCCCTAGAGAAGATAGTTTCACCCCTGAAGATGATCTACACTAGGGTTACAAAGCTCAATGAGCTCACAAAATCAATTAACTAAATTATCCAATCATGTCCGTGAATGAGATCCTCCTTTCCTTTTATTGACTTGGCTATCTAAATACCATGGGTCAATATTATGGGTCATCCAAATACCATGGGTCATTGTTTCTTCTTTTATTAAAGCAATGTTCCACCAAGTGCGAGGAGACGCGGGTTCGGGGAGACGCACAGGGGGGCGTGTGGGAGTATCCTCAAATTTTAGGGAAATTTCAGGGGTGCGGGGGGACGTCGGGGTGCGGGGGGACTTCCATATTCATTGTTCAATAATGAAAGCATAAATATTAAATAGACTAATAGTAATACAGATACCAATACATTGAAAATTGAAATTTGATCCACACATAAAATTTAAATTCATAATTGAATTAAATAGTGACATATATTGATCCATCCTCATCATTCATTTTGATAGATAAGAGTGTTGTAGCAGCGGAAGTTGTAGATTTGGTTACTGTAGTAGCAAGATTTGTAGATTTGTAGACTTAATAGCAAAAGCCGCTTTAATTATAAAAATACACAAGAGGTATTTATAATAATAAATATTTATTGATATGATATAAGACGATTGAATGATTACAATGACGTCCTGCTTTTATACCTATGCAGGTACCTTTTCACGAATGGGCATGTCTTTTAGACATGCCTTTTCATTAACCTAATGACTATTTAACATAATCCTAATTGATTAGCTAGTAATTACATTTATTTGTATTTATTCCATTAATGACTATATTTATTACTTTAGTTATGAATTAGGTTCATAACATTGCCTCTTCCTTCGGAAGCTTTGTCCTCAAAGCTATATTGTTGGCATTTATCTTCATCTTTAGTTGCTAATCATTTACTCAATTCCTTCACTTAGCTCAATTTGTTCCCAACAACAAAACTTAATTTCCGACAATTATGCCGAATGGTCGCATATTAACTTTATTATTGAATAAAGTTAAATTGTAATATATGTATAACTATAATTTATATATATCATAACATTTTAATTATGATTTTAATTAAATCGAATCTGCCCACCGTTGGTTCTTTAAACGTTACCCCCTACCGTTTCGTAATGTTGACGGCTGTTTGTTTTTTTTAGTCAATGAAATTTTTATTCTTAAAATAGAGGTATCGGTCAAATTACAATTGAATTGCGTCCTCTGACGATAAATTCTCCTTGTTACACCCAGGAGATCTGAAAGATTGCAGTGAAAGAACGTCAGAAGACTGTATTCAGAACGGAGAAACATACAGTGTTTGGATATCATGGCTGAGCAGGAGAGAGCAGCCACTCACGAAAGTCTGAGTTCTTTGCTTGCATTTTGTGCCGCTTAGTGTGATGACCCACCATCGGATTGGTTCTCCACTCCCATTTTGTGCGAAATCTATAAAAAGTTCAGCATACGTTTTTGCCTCATCGTCGCAGGCAATGATGAGGAATTCATCCTCTTCGCCCTGCTGCACATCCGGCTCCGCAGACAGAGGAATGCTCTTCTTCAGTTCCAAGTTCCCGAGTGCCCTGGAGACTGCCAGCTCGTTGTTGAGATACCAGTCTTCAGTCACAAAACCCACAAGGTACTCGACCCGCGATCTCTCGGCGCTCGTGGTGGGCTTGTGATCAGTCGACATGTCAACAGCTATGCCGCCCTTTTTCCTCAAAACCGCCCGACAATCGTCAGCATTGGCGAAAACGAGCGACTTTCTCGACACCATGACCACAAGCGCCGTCGTGCCGGATGAGATGATGGCCTCCGCCAGGGCATCATCGGCTTTGAGGAAAGAATTCTTCAGGGCTTTCTCAATTCCTGGTCCTCCCTCGGAAAAATCAAGATCGCCCTCACGGAGTATCAAATTGAGGAGGTTTTCTTTAACAAATGTGGCTACATCACTGCCGCAATGGCCATCGAACACTCCAATTACAATCTGAGCCATTCGATAGGAAAGAGGCTGGAAGTCAATATTGCTGGCATTGGCACAAAGAAATTCAAGGCAATTCATATATTGCCAACTGTAAGCCTTCTTCAGTGCTTCCTCGGTATTTGATGTGAGAGAACGTTGTAAAACCATTCCCAACTGATTAATGAATGTAAATACATGCTGATAAGCATTTGATAAGTCCACTCCATAGAATTCCACAACACAGTTCTTTAGGAACTCAATCTGTTGAAGGTTTGTTGTGTTGACAAATTTGCAGTTTACTGCAAAAATCTTTAAAATTTTGTGCAAATAAACAGGAAATGCTGCCAAAAAAATAATTGAACATCTTAAGCGTTGAAGTGTAAATGAAATCAATCCATTATCAATCATTTGGCTTAGAACATGAAGAGTGTTGACAAAATATGACTTGATGAAACCCTCAATATCCTTGCATCATGGAGTGTCTTTCATTTCTAAAATTGCCTCCCTCTTTCCACCTGACAGAGGCATTCGCAGCAATTTCCTGAATATACCATCAATCTCACCAAGCACAGATATCATGATTGTGTTGAAAGTATTGTTGTTTACCACTGTAAAAGTATTTCTATGACGATTATTTTTACCACTGTAATAGAATGTCATATTATCAATTGGATGGAAATCATTGGGAATCTCTCCCACAATTGTCCATGATTTTACAGAGGAATCGTATATTTCCACCATTTGTGTATTTGAGCTTCTTCTATATCCAATGACAACCACATTGTAGATGTCAAGCTTATTATTATTATTATTATCATTGACAGTGCTTGTTGCTAAGGTTATGGCCAAAGTTTCTGTAGATGTGATGGGTGGTAGTTTGAAAGACGTTCCCCCGTAAGGAATGCAAATGTAGTAGGTATTTTCTCGTAGTGCTAGTATCCCTCCCTGATCTTCATAATCTTCATTCCCATCAGGATTGATATCCTTTTCATATTCATCATTCTCCTCATTTTGGACAATAAGACCAGCTTCTGGAATGTTAACAGTTTCCACCAATTTGCCTATGTTTTGGGTTTCAGTCGCTGTTGGAGGTTCTTTCCCATTCGCATAGGTGCTCCTGATCCAATTTCTAAATTCTTTTGAAGCATCAAAGGATTTCACTGGTGACATGTGCATGCTCACTTGCAAATTATTTTTATCTGCATCAGCATGCTCTTCATCTTTTTGTGTTTTTTTACTGTTGCTGGCAACTATATTTCTTGTATAAAAGGCACATTTATGTTTTGGGAAATATTTGTCCCCACATTTCCAACATTTCCCTTCTTCTTTACTTTCAACGTTAGTTGGTTGTTTTCCTTTATTACACATTGGTGGGGGAATGTATTTACTTGAATTTACCATGGACGTTCTACTTGATTTTCCCTTTGCATAACTAACTGCCTTCTCATTATTACAGCATTTTTCATCTTCTCTATTATGGATTACTGCAGAAATTTTTTTAAGACCTGCAGAAAATTCTCTAAGACCGTTTGTGACTTTTGCACATGAATTCTCTAATTGCTGAAGCTTTTCTTGAATTTTTCTAATTTGCTCAATTTTTTTGGGATCTTCTCGTAATGGCACATTATATGGTAAACAATGTTCTCAGGCTTGTAAACTATATTCGTAGGCTTGTAGAACGATGTTGTGTGCCATTGCTTCAACTTGTTCTTTAATATGGCTCTGATACCACTGTAGCAGCGGAAGTTGTAGATTTGGTTACTGTAGCAGCAAGATTTGTAGATTTGTAGACTTAATAGCAAAAGCAGCTTTAATTATAAAAATACACAAAAGGTATTTATAATAATAAATATTTATTGATATGATATAAGACGATTGAATGATTACAATGAGGTCCTGCTTTTATACCTATGCAGGCACCTTTTCACGAATGGGCATGTCTTTTAGACATGCCTTTTCATTAACCTAATGACTATTTAACATAATCCTAATTGATTAGCTAGTAATTACATTTATTTGTATTTATTCCATTAATGACTATATTTATTACTTTAGTTATGAATTAGGTTCATAACAAGTGCACTCATGACAAGACCTTATCATTCATCTTTTGAAATTTGTGTGTTGGAGCATACATTAGATTGGAGACTTAGTTCTGTGCAATACTTGGAAGTTGTTCTACATCAATTTGAAGCTTATTGCTGCCCAGAATTTCAGCTGTCACAAGCGCTGAACCTATACATTGTTTCCTGGGTAGTGTTTTTTTTACAAACAAGAGCAAGGGCTTCACTTCTTGCGATCTTCCCACTTAGCAATATTGCTAAGGGGAAATATCAATTTTGTCAATTTTGTGATATTTTGGACTATTACATAGGAAAAGTGGCTTGTGGGACCCCACTTGGAATTTTCAGGTAAGGTAAGGGCTCAACATAGGAGAAAAGGAGAAAATCGAATGGCTAGTGGACGGTGGGGGCCACCTCCAAAAGGGAATACCCTCCCCTCTTGGCAATACACACTCTTGGAGGGAAAAGTGAGGAAAATCGATGGATGGGTCCCACATGGGGAAATTAGAAGCTCACTCACAAAATAGGAGGTACTCATTTTTGGGCTTCTTTTGAGCATCTGAACATTCACCTTGACTAGCACGCTTGAGCTGAGAGCCAAGTTTGCATGTGTTGTTGAGCACACAAGATTATTAGGCGAGAATCTCACCCTACCTTCGATGGACTTCGAGTGCCAACCCAAGGAGGTGTTTTGTATCATTTCAGATCTGACCAGGGAGTTTACCAAGTGAATTCGTGGAGCTGGAGAGAAGGTGGGACACGGGAAGGGGAATATGTTGCATTGGGAGGAGTTGTTTGTGGAGCTGGAGAATTGTTGGGCTTCTAGGAGTAGCTTCAAGCCATCATTTGCTGGAGTTTGGGAGCACTTCCAGGGATCCATTTCGTGGGAGGTTGTAGAGACCAAGCAATTCGTACCATGGACTGCATAGCCCCATGCAGTGGTACTATCGTGCCACACGTGGGAGCTGGGAGAGAGAAGGAATGAGGGTTGTAGCTTGTGGCGCCATTTCAGAGGGGCATTTGCTGAGTATTGCAGCCATTTTGAGGACCTTCAGCAGTGATATCCACAAGTGGGTCGAAATACCCAGTATTTAGTGGAGTGAAGAGAAATTGGGCTGAAATTCCAGGGTCAACATTTGGCCAAACCCTTCTTGGGTTTTGGTGGGTTATTGGAGGAGAGATTGGGGTTAATTTCCTGGTATGCTTTGAGCACTGTAAGGGGGTCAAATCAGCTAACAGTTCAATTTTTGGGGGGTTCAGCGTAGAGCCATAGAGGGAACAGCTACGAAATAGTTGGGGCACTTGTTTTAATCACTTGGGCTTTGCTAGCTTGCCTTGGGCAAGCCCAAGTGCACTCTTTCCAAACTTCTATTGTAATCCCATACATTTATAATAAAATGGCTCAAAGCAACGTAGTTTTTGGCTTATTTCATGGTGTCTGATTTGTGTAATTTTTGTGGATATCTTTGCTATGCATGCTTTGTTTATCATTGTGAAAATTCCTTCGAGAGATTACAGTGGTATCAAAGCTCATGCTCTTGACTCAGCTTGTGGGAGCAGGTTAGTCTATGACACTAGAGGATAAGTAGAACATCACTTACAGGAGGCACACATATAGAAGCAAGGAAAGGCAGCAACAAATCACTCCTGATCCAATAATTGTTCAACCAAAGGTTAAGAGGCCAGACATGGGGGATAATGGGGGAGAAAAGATGAGTAAAGAAGAGGAGTTTTTCCAACATCTTCTTAAGGCCATCAACGATCTGTCTAAGGGAATTGATGAGCAGCGATAGTAGAAATGCAGCAACAACAAGGGCAAGGGGATTTAGGGAGAAATTCATCTAGGTGAAGGCTTGGGTACTTCGCACCACCTTACAACGTACCACTTGCTTCTAGTATACCACCCAGGTTAACTATCCCCACATTTTTAGCATCTGGTGTTGGAGGGACGCAAAGGTAAGAGGAGATGCCCATGGGGGACTATTTTGTGGAGTATCAGTCCTATGGGCCCGATTTCCGAGAGGCCATCACCTTCAAGGACTCTTGTCAGCTCAAAGGCAACAATAGGAGAAGGGGCCAAAGTGGTGGAGACTACACACATGGCACTGACCTACAACATACAATGGGGAGATTGTTCCTCCTAACTTTTGATGGCTTGGCCAAGAGTTCAGCTAGGGCATGGGTTGAGAAGTTAGATGTTTATTTTCAATTCAACCAGATGACAGAGGCGGAGCCAATCAAAATTTCCATGCTACACCTAGAGGGGGAAGCCCATGACAGGTGGTTCCATGGGTTGACCACTATGGGACATGCGGGAGTCACAGCTTATGAGGATTTCACCCGGAGGGTGCTGGAGCATTTTGAGAGGAGAGACCCAGAGGAGCACTTTGGATAGTTGACACGACTCAAGTAGACTGGGAGTGTCGAGGCCTATATCTCTGACTTTCTGATATTTTCAATGATGGTGCCAGATTTATTGGAGGCCAGGAGGGTCTTTATGTTTTTAGAGGGGCTAGCAGAGTCGATGAGGGGCTTGGTGTGGTCTAACAAGCCCATCACTTTGCAGGACACAGTTGGTTGACCTCGGGACTTGCAGGACACTCTGCTCAGGGCTAGGATGTAGATGCCGCCCAAACCCGTGTTCTAGTAGAGGGGGAGAGACATTAGGGCTCCACCCCATAAAGACACTGAGGGGTGCGGACATTTGGACGATGAGGTTAGGAGGAACCTCCATCGGAGGAAGTTGTGCTTCACTTGCTAGAAGTCGTGGGCACTAGGACATCGGTGTACCAAGGGCAAGGCCCACTTCATAGAGGTCTTTTTTGACAGTGAGCAGGAGGATAATGTGGAGCAGGAGTTAGATATTGGAGATGATGGTCTGCCTATGGTGGGAGGAGGCAGAGGACCACCACCAACCTCACCTAGGGGAGAACCTTACTTACCAGCAACAGGATTCATTGCCTCACTTCGGGGAATGTGTTGGGCCATGAAAAAGGTACGTTTTACCCTCATAATTAGCTTGGTTTATTACTAAATTTCATGTGTTTACCTTCATTTTGGAGATAAATCTGGAAGAATTAATTGGAAACAAAGGGTAAAACTAATTATCAAAAAATTATGTAATTATGGGCAGAAAGGCTAACTTTCGTTGTTTTTATGTGCAGGAAATCTAAACCAATTAACCATTGTTCAAACGACTGAACAGCAGCAGCCAAGAAAAGGAAAAGATTGTGTTCTGTTCATACAAATCAACAAATAATGAGAAGGATCTCGCCTATTCTATTATGCAAAATGTTAGACAGCTACGAAATCCTTAGGATCTCTTGATCCTGAGGATTCGCTATTATCCATTCTGTTTTTCTGTAGGATATAAAAGACTAATAGATGGAATGGAACGGGATTTGTTGACCCATATGTTGTAATTGTATGCAATATCCCCCGAAAGGGAATAACCCCGATAATATAACGAAATATGCGAGACGAGATATAGAAAATGCAATCTTTGAACCCGAGACCAGATCATGACACATGTAATACCAGAAACTGAGCCATTTTATTAATCAGAAAGTACATAGAGAGAAGTACGAATAAATCAGAATCAGTGCACCTATCCTTGCCCTAGGCAAGTGATGACCCTCCCACTCTGAGAAAATGGTACCCAATAAGGACGAGCGTCTAAATGCTCTTGAGATGAGCTTCTTATTGATGCGGTGATCTCTAACTGCAAAACCTCTCTTGAAACGGCCCATCTCTTGCTAGTGACGGCGCAGAAGCAGTGAAGCACAAGGCCCTCAATCCTCCAGACAGATGAACCTACTACAGAATGCTGGAAACGCTGATGAGCCCCTCTCACAATAGCGTGCTCCTCAGAACTGCGTCTCTCCTGATGGATCTTGAAGCCTCCAATCAGACCTGCGTCCTTCCCTTCCTGATCTGCGTCCTCCAATATCAGATCTGATGCCAAACCCTCAGATCTATACTAGATCTGGAACTATCTCCTCAGATCTACAGCCTCTAGGGCTAGATCTGGTGTTATTCCTCCAGATCTGGGCTAGATCTAACAATATCTCCTCAGATCTGTCACTCCTCCAGCTGGATCTAGTACTAAACCTCCAGGATACGCAGCATACAATGCTAGATGCACAACAGGTTAGGTGATCTGCAAGATCTATCCTTCCCACCATTGGATCTAGCAATAAACCTTCGGATCTGCCAACCCGCCTTACCTCCGGAAATGGTGGCGTCCTCACTGCAGGGCTAGACGGCGTCTTCTGCCTCCCAAAACGGCGTTTTCTCTGCGCCAGAGCTGCGTCCTCCTTGGACGGCGTCCTCCCCTCCTGAAGCACAGCGTCCTCCTTCCGGATGAGACAGATGAGACGGCGTCCTTCTCCTTCAGAATCGGCGTCCTTCCTCCTCTCTTCCTCTCGCGCCTTCCTAGGAGCTTTCTCCTCCTCAGATATACTTGAGAAATTGCTCTTGCTTCAACTGCTTCCAGGCCCAAGAAAAGTGTACTCAGAACAAACCTCACTAGGGCGGGCACTCGAAGTCCCCCGAAGCTAAGGGTGAAACCAGAAAAACCTTACCAGGGCAGGCACTCGAAGTCCCCCGAGGCTAAGGGTGAGATCTCCGACCGGAGACACTCGTGCACTAAACAGTGCTGCAGACCAACTAAACAACCGGCTTGCTGAAGCAGACAAAGTCTAGCTATCAAGAAGAATATCAAATCATGGATGATCCAAATGAGGTGAGAACCTCTCCTTTTATAATGCCAAACTCCCTCCAAAACTTAACTCTCCTTTGACCTGCGCAGTTTACCTTGGGTCAGCCTGATGCCTCCCTTATCATACTCATGTGGACCCCCAAGGCCCCCTCTTTAAGTTATAACGTTGATCAACTAGGAAAACACTTTATTTTATAAAGTGAGGTGACTAAAGTGAGGTGACCCCTCTTATTTCTCACTTTATTTATTATTTCTAGCTAAAGCGGCAAAATTAGACAAAAATGAGATATTCCAATTAGCAAAGCTAATTGGGAATATTACAGTCTCCCCCGGCAAAACGTTGCTTGTCCTCAAGCAACTGAAGTGATGGATGCTGTAAAGTCTGCTCGCTCTCCCAAGTGGCATCCTCATCCGGCAAAATTTGCTTGTTCTCGAGCAATGCTCGAACAAGCCTACTCTCTCGCTGATGCTCCCTGCCAATACTGCAAGATGTGCCTGGGTCCCACTGAAACCTCTCTGTCTCCTGCATCACCCTGATATGAAGGGATATCTCAATGCCAGGATCCCAAACTGGCCTCTCATGGTACCAGCCAATCAATAGTCCTCCCGGATCCCATCGCCGCTGTGGCCAATAATCGCACAAGTCCCGTGACTCGAACTGCTCACTGCCTCTGGCTATGACTAGAGACCATGACCGCTGCTGTTCTGCATCTATGACTGTGTAAGCTGGCCCATCAATTGTGAGCCAACTCGTCGCCTCTCTCCAGTCAAGGCATGAAGTGAGGAACATCTCTCTCATGTGGATCCTCCATCCCCAAGCAATCATCCAAACCAAATGAGCCACCTCCTGACAAGGCAACTCCTGGAAATCTCCCTCCACCTCAAGCTCTTGCAATGAAGGTGGGCTGAAAGTCTGATCTTGGGCTGCAAAATCATTGCCCTTCAATGGCAAAGTGAAGAACAATCCTCCATAGAAGGTTCCTCCATCAATGAAGAACAAGCTGGCCCAAAACAAACCATAGTGCAGTCTCATCCACTGCAACCTCCGAAAATCACTTGGCAAGCAATGTACAAGATCCAACACATCTACTAATGGATAGCAAATGGCGGGATATGACAGCAACATAGGTCCAAACACTTGCCCATGGCTGTACAATGGATGAATATCGATCTCATGGCCCACATCAATAGAGAACGCATATAAAGTAGTGGTGGCCATGCCTCCTCCCATGCTCCCATTAGAACATGTAGTGCAGAAATTGTGAGAATTATTCCCACTCACGGACACATCCAGCTCATGTGTCTCCCTCATAATCAAGCCTCCCATACAAATCTGATATATATCAGCAAATGAAGACATGATCAGCAGCAAAATGAAGGAAATGCCGACGGTCTCCTGTGGTGCAAGAAGGTACCAACAGCTTCCCAAACAAGTACAGCGCAGTTTTACAAGTAGGTGCTTGATAAGAGTACAAGGCAAAATGCTTATGTTACCCATGCATGTCTTTATATGATACCTGGTATAGTGCTGCAAATGAACATACATGTGATGATAAAACATTTGCCCGAGGCCACAAAAGAGATGGCTACCTCCATCATGTAGATTGGCCCAATACAACTCATGGAGCAATGTGACAAGCTTGCCCTCTTGTGAAGCAATGCATTGCATAAGAATGGTAAGAGGGTGCCAATCAATGAATGTATAAACAAATCCCTCACCATATGCTGGAAGTAAGATGGTACATGGGTCCATGAATGAGTCCTCCATAAAGTGTCGACCTGCTATGAAGAAGACTGAACCATGTGCTGCAAGAAGATAACCCTCCTTATGCTTGGAAACCCAAGTCAAGAAGGATGTGCCATAGATGTCTCTATCATCATTACTTCTTGTAAGTGCAATAAGTATGAAGTGATCCTGAGACCTATGGGTTATAGATCCACCATATCTCTGCTGCGCACACTTCATCCATAATGTTCTGCTCCAAGGTGACAACGCTGTGGGCTCATGCAAATGAGTTCCTGTCAGTACAAGACTCTGTTCTTTGACATACTCCTTGTCAAAGATTCCTCTAATAATGCTGCAATAAATATGGAATACCTCCCAAGAGGGAAGTGCTTCCCCATCAAAGACCATGGAGATAGTGCCATCTCCTCCTCCTGCAACGTCATACAAAGTGTGAGAGCAAATCTGCCCTTGCTCTCCTAAGAACAAACCAAGCAACAAGATATTGTGTTGCCTCTCCATACCTCCATCAAACCACTCATGTGATGAAGACACAATGAATGATATGAGTAACACATCAACACCATGCATCCATACTCTATGCTGCTCAATGATGCAAGTATCCATCCATCTCTTCCCCA
Organism: Pinus albicaulis; assembly: GCA_034641835.2. Lineage (NCBI taxonomy): Eukaryota > Viridiplantae > Streptophyta > Pinopsida > Pinales > Pinaceae > Pinus > Pinus albicaulis. Next base: position 869,854,860 of record CM076578.1, on the reverse strand, counting down.
ACCTCCTACTCTTAGGAAGAGTGTTTGCCAAGTGATGGCCAAACTCTTTCAAGAGTAACCAGCGCAGCCAAGCCTCCTGCTGCCTGGTATCACCGATCTGCAAGTAGCCTCCTAGCTTCTTGCTCATCATCCCCATCCACTCGATCACTTGTGGATGCCTCCTCCTCCTCATCCTGGTACTCCTCCCATGAGGGCTACCATCCTCCCAAATCAAATTTCTGATTTTGCATCTTGTGGGAATCTGAATTATAAACTTCTCAAGAATCACTGAGACCCTATCAAGAATCAAATAGGTGGTAGGCAAAAACCTCCCATCATGATGTGTATGGCTCAAGGGATGTCCAACACAAGCATGAGAGATGTTATCCATCCGAAGATGTCCTCCATCTTCTATCTGCTCTTGTGAGAAGGGAACCAAATCATTGTGTTCCATAGCCCGCTCCACCGAGTACCAACTCAAAATATCTCTCCATCCAATCTCAACATATGGATGCTGTACCCTGTACAACTCTGATCGTCTCATACCGCTATCCAAGTCAACATATGAGATCTGACTAGGTGGCTCTGCCTCTCTATCTCCAACGGGAAGAGATGATCCAACAATACTGCTAGTCCCATCCCTGCATGCCTGAAGGGGAATGATCTGATGCTGCAATGTGCCCTCGGGTTGTACCATCAGGGAATCCAGCTGTTCCCCAATGTGGACCAACTTGGCCGCTGACTTGGCACAAGTTGCTCTCATACCCTCCAGCTCCTGGTCCTGCAACAAAATGGTCTCCCGTACCAACGCGGCCTTCTCCCTCAAAACTCGAAAGTCCGTCCGAAGCCGATGATACTGCTGTCTGCGACCATCATCCAATATCTTCGTACCTGCCGTTACCTCATCGAGGGTGGATACATCACCTGACACCTCACCCATCTGTTGTGTGCTGCTACCATCCGAAGACTCGGACACGGCTCCAGTCATCACCTCACTGGATGGCTCTACCGGGGTAGGCTCTATCTCCTCCACTACGATATCAACCGGCACGGTCAAGGAGGGCTCTAATGATGGGGAGTCCTGTGTCACACTAGGCGTATCCTCGAACTCCCTCCAATCCTGTGTGTCCTCATCCTCCAAGTGCGAGGTAACCATTTTAATGGTTTTCCTCTCCGATACTCGGTCAAGCTGGAAAGAGGTATCCAACTTGTCCACCCAAGCTCTTCCTGAGCGCCTGGATGACCTGTCAAATGTCGGTAAATGGAATCTGCTCGTTGCACGGTGACTATCACGGTGGGAGCCACGTCCCTTGTGTCGCTCCTGCTCATAAGTCTTGCCGCCACATCTGAACTGGATATATTGATTGAAAGGGAGAGCATCCATGAATTCTTGTCCCATGCTCCGCCAATCCGCAAACAGAGTCGCATGTTGAGCTAGATTCACCTCTCCTGGTTCCGTTCGCTCCTCTTCCTCTACCAGGAAAGTAGGCATGGTAGGTCGCGTGTCCATGGAATCGACCTTCTGCGCTGTCACAATGGGAATAGCATCCGGTATGTAACTAGACGCGCCCGATCCTTTCCCCACCTGAAAGACCCTAGGGGGTTCTTTCTGCGTCCCCTCTGCAACCTTCTTGGTTACCTCCTGCCTGAATGCATCTATCTTTGCATCCATCTTCTCAATCAACTTCTCAGTCAGCTTCGCAAACATGGCCTCCATTGGATTCCGCTGATCTGTCTCCCTAAATCTCCTCTTATCCACATCACCTGCCATCAGCTCCTTCTGCTATATGTCTACAGGCTCCTCAGAAACTGCACGGCTGCTGCAAAACCATACTGTGGCTTAACTTCAACCTCCGATTTATCCACTGAAAACTATTCAGAAAATTCCAGGAATTTGGGAAAATGATCCTCGCCCAAAACCCAGAAAAACCCAGAAAACGTTTTTCCTAATTCCAAAATTCAAAATTTGACCCTTTTCATTTTGGCCCTTTTTCCAACTGCGTTTCTGGAATTGCAACTGCTATTGCTCTGTATAATTTCTTTTCTGATGTCATAGACCACAGGCTGAGCCAGAATTATGCTCTGATACCACTGTAATATCCCCAAAAGGGAATAACCAGTAATAAACAGAAATACACCAATACAGATATAGAAAATGTAATACTGAACCAGATCACTGAATCATGACACATGTAATACCAGAAACTGAGCCATTTTATTAATCAGAAAGTACATAGAGAGGAGTACAAGAAATCAGAATCAGTGCACCTATCCTTGCCCTAGGCAAGTGATGACCCTCCCATACAAGAAAATGGCTGCAATAAGGACAGCGTCCTAGCTGCTCTGGAGATGAACTGCGCTGGTACTGGGCTGATCTCTAACTGCAAACCCTCTCTACTGGAAAACGCTGTCTCTGCTAGTGACAGCGCAGAAAACAGGTGAAGCACAAGGCCCTCAATCCTCCAGACAGATGAACCTGCTACAGAATGCTGGAAACGCTAATGAGCCCCTCTCACAATAGCCTGCTCCTCAGAACTGCGTTTCTCCTGATGGATCTGAAGCCTCCAATCAGACCTGCGTCCTTCCCTTCCTGATCTGCGTCCTCCAATATCAGATCTGATGCCAATACCCTCAGATCTATACTAGATCTGGAACTATCTCCTCAGATCTACAGCCTCTAGGGCTAGATCTGGTGTTATTCCTTCAGATCTGGGCTAGATCTATCAATATCTCCTCAGATCTGTCACTCCTCCAGCTGGATCTAGTGCTAAACCTCCAGATCTGCAACATACAATACTAGATCTGCAACATACAATACTAGATCTCAAGATTCATTCCACAACTCGGATCTATAATAAACCTTCGTACCGCAACCTTACTCTGCAAAATGGACAACAACTTCACTCTAGGGCTGTATAAACAGCCCTTCCGCCTCCCAGCCGTCCCCGTTTTCAGCGCATCGGAATCACAATTCGAAATGGATGTCGTCTCTCCTCCCCGCGAAAGGCATGTGCTGGCCCTCTTTCCAGATGAGACAGCGTCCTTCTCCTTCAAGAATCAGCGTCCTTCCTTCTCTTGCTCTGCGCAGCCACAAGAGGGCTTTCTCCCCCTCAGATATGCTTCAGAAACTGCTGCTGCTGCTACTGGAACTGAAAAGTATACTCAGGACAAACCTTACTAGGGCGGGCACTCGAAGTCCCCCGAAGCTAAGGGTGAAACCAGAAAAACCTTACCAGGGCAGGCACTCGAAGTCCCCCGAGGCTAAGGGTGAGATCTCCGACTGGAGACACTCGTGCACTAAACAGTGCTGCAGACCGACTAAACCACCGGCGTGCTGAAGCAGACAGAAGTCCAGCTATCAATAATAATATCAAATCATGAATGATCAAATGAGGTGAGAGCCTCTCCTTTTATAACATCAAACTCCCTCCAAAACTTAACTCTCCCTGGATCTGCGCAGTTTACCTTGGGTTAGCCTGATGCCTCCCCTATCATACTCATGTGGACCCCCAAGGCCCCCTCTTTAAGTTATAACGTTGATCAACTAGGAAAACACTTTATTTTATAAAGTGAGGTGACTTAAGTGAGGTGACCCCTCTTATTTCTCACTTTATTTATTATTTCCAACTAAAGCGGCAAAATTAAACAAAAATGAGATATTCCAATTAGCAAGGCTAATTGGGAATATTACATATTTTATTTACATTCTTCGTAACCCAAGAAGCTTTTGCGTCAACGATACAGTATCTTGATCGAAAGGGGATTAACAGAGATAGTGGTTTTTCCATAATCGTGTTCTAAAGATCTTCTGGAAGAGACTTCTGGAGGCTTTGGGCCCAGTCGCTAGGAGCTCTACTATTGTCTTGTGTTATATTCTTATTTTCCTATTTTGCAATTAATCATTCCCGTGTTTTGCAGAATTGTAATTGATTTGAATCTCATCAGCATTGAATGGTTTGCGTCCTATTGATTTAAAGTCTTATTCGCTTTCATTTTCCACATGAATGTTATCTCTTGCATTTACTAGAGTTATTTGAATATTTCAATTGCTGTTCATTCTGAGTGATATTGTTTGGTTGATCAGTCATTCAGAATTTCAATTGCAGAGCATGACTATGTTACTCGATGTTCAGTTAATGCAATATTTTTTGTTTGGTTAAATAGATTGTTGTAGATGTTAATTAGTAATTCTGGTTAATTGTGAATTCCCTTAAGCTTTGCATTTGAGTTGTCTGCTTCCATAGAACAAATCAGAATTAAGTTTAGTTGATTGATTGAGTTATTTAATGATTTCTTTCAGAATTTCTTTGATTGAACTTCGAGAATTAGACTTTACTTCTTGCAATGATTTCGAATTATTAACCTCTGATTTCACTTGCATAAACTGTGTTGAACACTCTTGAAATAAACAGACTTACCTTGGGTTGATGATTAATGTAGGCATTAGGATTGCTTTTAAATAGTCATCTTAATGTGCCAACATTTTGGCGCCGTTGCCGGGGAGAGTGTTTACAAGTGATGTTTTTATTTTTCTTTTGCTGAAGAAGAATTGGGTATTAAAAACAAAAGGTAAGAACCTGCATACCAGCAAACAAAACGCTTGCCCATTGTCCCGTTTTTCAACAAAAATATAGAGGTTTAATACAAATAGTTTTTTTTATGAATAACTAGAAAGAAAAAGATAGAAACAATTCTGAATCCCCCATCCAAATCCACAAAACCCAAGGGACTGGTGACCCTTGGAAGAAGAACATTTATAGACGAAATTATAAGAAAATTTGAATCTCAGGCATCTATGAGACCCAAAACCATTTCTGAAAAGAGTCCTACTATAATCCCTCAGGCAGCAGGCTCACCATCTGCAACTTATGCCGAGATCCATAGTGAAACGAAAGGATTAGAACAAAGCTTTTAGGTCACAGAACATCTAATTCGTGACGCTTCACAAGAGGGAAATTCTTGCAGCTGGCAAGGAGAGGGAGAAACCAGTGGTGCTGTGGGAACAAATTTAAAATCTCCAGAGCCTGGATCTCCTAAAATCTTGGTTGAAGAAGAAACGCACAACATCCCAGACCGTGGTAGTACTGGAAGACCTTTTCCAAAGCTGACTTCTAGTTCAGCCTGAATTAATCTCCCAGACTAGGAAATCCCTGAAGGTTATTGGCACATCTTTGATCAGATGGCACACAATCAACCCCAGGGACAAACATCAACATTGGAGTACCCCATTGTTGACCCAGTCGTTAATGCCCCTATGAAAGTTATTCCGTTGCAAAACATCCCCACTTTCCATGGATTAACTTCGGAAGATCCAAATGCTTTCTTATTTGAATTTGATGTTTTGTGTAGGGGATACGATTACACCACTGACCCTTAGAAATTAAAACTGTTTCCCTCTATATTAAAGGGGGCAGCTTTGCGCTTGTTTATGGGGCTTGGTGGAGGGACTATTAATAACTGGGATCAAATGAAAAATTATTTTCTTGCTAAATATCAAGACTATTGCAGGACTAGAGAATTAAAGATGAAATCTTCAACATGACTGCAAAATATAACGAAACATTAGAAGAATATGTTGAACGGTTCCAATACAATTTGCAAAGGTCCCCTTATACTGCATTGTCTAAAGATGTCTTAAAAGTAACTATGGAATGAAAGATGAATGGATAGAAATATTAAATCTAATGGGGAAAGGAGACATCTATCAAGAAAGTTATGACGATATTATTTCATTATGTGTAAGGTGCTCTAGAGGCAGCACGCGCATTAGGCCAGCAGGACAAGATTAAGCTGCCAGGAATAACAGAACTTCAGGCGGCAACGTAACACGAATAGAAATCGGCAATCTCTTGAAAGACTTCAAGACCGATATCTTGGGTACCCTCACAACACAATTAGATGTTCGGCAAGCCAAGCATTAGCGGAACAAAACTTGGCTGTCTTTTGCCCACGCTCTCGAAAGAAGCACAACCAGCGAGAATGCCCATTGGACATGGTCCAAACATGCGCCATCTGTACTAAAGACCACACCACTGAACAATACTCGTCACTTCCAAGGTTGAAAGCAGTCTTCATAGAAGCAGAAGAAGAAACAAAATCAATATATTTTGTAATATTCCTTTTTTTGGTGTCACCTACTACCGAGTCAGGTTGGACTTCCAGAGTTAGGAGCAGACAGGTCACATGTACAGATTGTTGCTACCAGTGGGCTAAGGAGTTCTTTGGAGGAGTTTTGAGGAGTTTTCATGGTTTCCGGAGGCATTCGCTTGATATACTCCATCATCCAAGCGGTTTGGCTTTCGTTCCGGTGCATTCCGTTAACGTTCGGAAATTTGAGTTATTTCTGGGCTTAACTTAGCTGATTACACTCAAGGTGGCATTCCGGGAGGAATACATGATGGAACACCTTAGTGTAATAGCTCATTGGAACTGGGATGAGGATATCTACATGGTGGGACAGTTAGACACGGATTTCAGTGACCAGAGGAGGCGTGGTAGCCGATTTACCCTTTTCTGCATTAAAAATGAATATTTTAATAAAAGGGAAAAGTGCTCCATGAATAAAATAATGCTCTAGAAAGCTCCAAGAGATCTATAAAAGAAAGGGAGGAGGCCATTGGGAGATATCTTTGGAGTAGATCATTTTCTTGTGTATGAGAGGTTTGAGAACGTGGTTCTCTACTTCAGCTGTAGCCCCAGGACGGAAACCCTCGGGTGATTTGTGAGTATTGGACGGAAACCCAATACCCTTGAGGAGGTTTCACTTAGAGATCTCACAGTGCTTTAGTGGAGTTTGGAGAGGTCAGTTTTGCCATATCCGATTTGCAGCAGTCTCCTTGCCGAGCTATCTACATCATTGCTAGCGTCATTCATCAGTTGGGCCAGAGATCTTTCTGGGTTTGCTCCGCTTGCTTGGCAAGCTCAGGTTCCGTTGTTCCTTTATGTTGATGTACTTTTTATCATGGATTAATAAAATGGCTCAGTGATTTTATCCAATGTGGAAAAAGTCTAAGTCGGGATTAAATTTGCAAGGGTCCAAAAGTTGAAAAACTCGACAAAGTCGGGAGTTTTTTGAAAAAGTCAGCAAAACTAAAAAAATACAAAAATATTCATATTTTGAAAAAATCCCGATTTTTTCAAAAAAATTTAAAAAATTACTAAAGAAACTACCTCACTCACAATTTTTTGGAAAAAGTCGGCAAAAACTCAGGACTTCGAGGATAAAATCCCGAATTTTTCAGGGATGAAAAATTCAGCAAAAAGTCGGTCGATAAAGTTGGCTCAGGGAAAAATTCGGGATTTTTTCAAAAAGTCGGGACTTTTTGCCGACTTTTTCCACACTGATTTTATCGGCATCCATTGTGTTCTATTAGTGGCTGTGTGTATATTTCCATTTATTTTGCTGTTTAAGTTTATTTCTGCAATTTTAGTTAAAATATCCCATTTGGGATATTACAGTGGTATCAGAGCCTTAGTCTTGGCTCTACCTGCAGGGTTTCATATTAGAAGGTTTTGCCGCAAACTGATTGCAGAGAAAATTAAGTTATTCTAAATTCATTGCTTGTGAAGGCTAAATTACAACAGAATTTATTTAGAGATGGGGCCGTCAAAATCATTCCAAGAATGCAGCATCTGAATAGATTGTAAAGAGGAGGTCGTAACCGATTTCAGAGGAAAAAAAAATATATATATATATATATATATTATGAAGCTGTGAATATAAGCCCACGCAAAGTGAGAGCGTATGTTGAAAAATTTGGAATCAGAACCAAATTTATGAGCCGCGGAACATTATGTCAAAGAGGGTTTTCTTTTTTTTTCTCTTATCGCAAATCGAATTTGATTGGGGCAGAGTTTTCGTAAGTATTTTTTTTTTGGCACTACACCGAGAGTTAGAAATGGTTTAATGGGAGCCCGAATATATTCTTGTCAAAGTTTGGGTTTATGAAGTCGTCAGGTTTATTGCCCTCGAAATTTGAAAGAATCGACTGCAATAACATGGGAAAATCGCAAACCTAGTGTAAATTGCTATAACGGGCCAAAATTCTTGGAGAAACTTATACTTGCAGATTCAAGAAGCTAATCAGACAAACTGTGGGTCGATACTATCAGTGTTCAACATTTATTTTGAAGCAGCAAGATATCTGAAGAAGGTCGAATCCTAGAAAGACTGAATTCTTGGTAAAGGAGTCAGTTGCTTGCAAAAGACATCGAGCCATAAACCGATTTTGTGAAAACACAAGAATTTATCTTGTGTCTGGTAGGAGCATTGTGTATAAGTTCTGAACAGGTTCGAAAGCGTTGAAGGGCTGCCATGTTAACAATGGAACCACCATTTAAGAAGCAGGCCACAGTGACAAATTGTTGGAGATAGGGCTGCGTTAAAAACTCCATACTGGGTCGAAGCTCCTGAGCAACCTTGTGGAATGAGGATTGATGGCTAAATGTATCTCTGTGCGTGGGCAGCGAGGAGAGCTAGTGTTTTGGTCATAATGTCAACTCTCAACTATATATCATTCACCTACAGTAGACTAATTGCCAACTATCATCATGTTGCTACTCTGAATTTTAACGCTCAAAATCTTAGTGCTGATATATTACCGTCTGAATTGTTGTAGCATGCTTCATTGAGTCAATTTCAGTGTGGTTGGCTAGCTGGAATGATATGAAATTTGTTTGCTGTTCTGGGGCCTTAGTGGGCAAAGACTGTTGACATCAAATTTTATTTTGACAGTGTATACACAATACACACAAAATTTCATGCTGTAAGTCGACAAGATTCCTTACTGTGCATTGCTGGCCAGTTTTCTTCTCAAGAAACCACGAGATTCATTGTTGAAAAAGGAATGGGAGTGTGCAAATTCTAGAGACTGAGTTCTCTTAAAGTAGGAGGCAAATTTCTTCATTATTACCCATAGCCATGATGGCTGCAGCAAATAGAGTAATTCTGGCTTGACAGAGGGTCGTGGGCCTGTAAGGTGTTTGCTAGTGTGTCCTGAAGGAAGACAAGCACATAGTTGAGCCATATCTTCTTTGCTGGACGTGTGAACCTTCCTTAGAGTTGTGTACCATATCACGGGCAATTTCAGGGTGGTATTGTTGGGTGATTTGGCTGGACTTCAAGAGGAACCCGAATTGATAAATCAAGTTCATAAACCAGGTTCTATTACTCTATTCCCTTTGCGAACCCAACTGCATAGAAACTCAAGACTTCGTATTTTCCAGAATTTGTGTTGAGTTAATATTTGCAGTCCATATTTATGTTGCGCAATTCTGGGTTTGACCATAGACTTGTCATTTATTTCATATACCAGCATTATATTTTGTTATGAGTATGTAATGTACGTATGGGAGGAAGTGTTCTTTGCTTCACTACAGATGTAATACTGAGTTGCAACAGCTCAGAAGTGCAATACTGAGTTGAGACAACTCAGAATTGCACGTGCAACATTGTGCAAGCAATCTGTTTGCTAAACACTTCACTGGGAAATATCGCAAACTCAGAAAATAATGTTCTCATGCAAACATTCCGGGATGGAGGAACTCCTAAATAAATTAAGAAGATTGAACACAGAAATTAATCTCTTAAACCATGACACACACCCAGAAACTAAGCAGAATAGCAGACCTCTTTCAAGAGGGATTTGTGCCATCCTTCAAAAAGGACAGCCAAAAGATTTGCAGGAAGAATTGGGGATTGGTCACAAAATTTTTGCACTCGGGACAGATCTAAAACACATGAAGATGTCATGGAGAGTTTTGTCCAAACTAGAAGAGTTTAATGAACTCATGTCCACAATAGACCAAGCAGAAGGGAAGAAACTGATTTGGGCTCTAAAGCCTGCTATGCTTGCTCTTATACAGCCCAAATTCTTGGAGGAACCTTGTGAAGGGGTCACACTTCCAGTTGCAGCTTGCTTTAGTAACATCATGAAATTGACCGCACCTATAGAGCCATATAATAATGATGTTATGAGAATGATTATGAGGTTGATTGTAGAGACTTTTCAGAATTTGGACAACAGTGCAGGCTTTACCTTTGGGAAGAAGCTAGAGATTCTATGGAGTATGGCCACAATTAAGACTTACGTCATCTTGTTTGACCTTGAGTGTGATGACCTAATTTTGCAGATGTTCCAATGCTTCTTCAACATCAGGAGACATCATCCTGACACAGTCATAGCACACATGCAGTCCATCTTGTCATCATGTATGAGAGACCATGAGACCATTGGCCGAGAGTTGCAGACCCGGTTGTTGAGCATTTGGAGGAGAGAGCAGTTGGTCTCGCCCGCTGCTTATGAGCTAGCCCAAAGGCTAGTTGAGCAAAACATTAAGCTTCTCAGGAGACAGTTGACCAGGGAGGAGCTGCTCCAGTTTGGTGGGTCAGGCAGTAGAAATGAGCTGAGGAGGAATGGAATTTGCTTCATTTGCAAAGAACCTTGGGGGCCTAATCACTCATGTTTGAGAGATGCAGATGATGTGGCAGAGGCAGGACAAGAGGGCATTCCTTCTATATTCCAGGGTGAGGACTCTTCTTCAGATGAGTCCATGGGATTAGTTGAGGACGCTTTTGGGGAGCGAAAGCAGTCATGCAGAGGTGATGACAGTAGACCGGAGCTGTGTTCCAGTGTGCAGGATGAGCAATCACGAGACTCTACGGGAGACAATCTAGGTGATGAGTCCCTTGTGACGATTCAGCCAGAGCAGCATATGATGGAGCTTGAGTTAGCAGAGGAGGATACTATGCACATCAGGCATGATATTCCTTTGGGGGAGAGCCAAATGGGCCCCCACATTGAGTCTATGATGGATATGCAGCTAACATTGGGGTCAGCCATTGAGGTGGAGCAGTCAGATGCACTGACATCGAGTTCGATGACAGCGGTTGCAGATCCACATCCTCTGGAGGTGTTGGAGGTTGATGGGATTGTTCTCCAGGGGGCTAGTAGACAGCAGGAGCATGACATTCCTGATCAGGATTGGGAGGAGCTGTTGGAGATGGTGGAGCATCCATCTGTGGGTCGACACAAGGATTAGGTGCAGATAGGTGTACACGCAGTCAGCAGAGCTGTAGTATTTTCAGTGAGTAGCACTCTCCAGGAGTACATCGATGGGGCTTGCAGCATATCTTGCCCACTTTGGCCCATTATAGAGAGAAGGGCTTCCTTCTACAGGCAACTTTCGTTGGCAGACAGGGCAGAGTAGGGGGAGTTGATTACAGGCTGGTGACAACACTCTAGGCGTGTTCCATATGCAGTTGTTGCTACATTGGATTCTTCTTCCAGGATGGACTGGCGGGAGATCATGAGTTGGTATCCTCTTGATGGTACGATACTCTTCGTAGGGAGCACAACAGGGCAAGGGCCCTTAGACATGACAGATGATACAGGTTCTAGTTGGAAGTGGGGCAGATTCTTCAGCATCCCATCCCGGTTTCAGGAGAGCGGAATCAACAGTGGATTTAGTCAGGGATTGGATTGGAGAGAGGTGATGAGTTGGTACACAGTTGATGGGGCAGCTTACACCATCATAGATCTAGCGCAGCAGGAGACATGGTCTTCCCCTCTTAGAGCATTAGTCATAGCTAGAGGCAGTGCGCAGTCTGGGCCGTGGGACTTGGGCGATGATTGGCCACCATGGCATGGGGATCCGAGAGGATTATTTGATGACAGGTACAGTGAGAAATCAGTTTGGGATCCCGGCATTGAGGGGTCTATTCCGGGTGGCTTGACACAGGCACATAGTTGCACCAGGAGTGTTGTATGGGATCTGGGCATTGGGTCTCAGTTGCATCGGGCCGACAGAGTGGCCCACATATTTGGATTGCTTGATGGCAAGCAATATTGGGGTGGAAGGTCTGTAATATTCCTTTTTTTGGTGTCACCTACTACCGGGTTAGGTTGGACTTCCAGAGTTAGGAGTAGACAGGTCACATGTACAGATTGGTGCTACCAGTGGGCTCAGGAGTTCTTTGGAGGAGTTTTGAGGAGTTTTCATGGTTTCCGGAGGCATTCGCTTGATATACTCCATCATCCAAGCGGTTTGGCTTTCGTTCCGGTGCATTCCGATAACTTTTGGAAATTTGAGTTATTTCTGGGCTTAACTTAGCTGATTACACTCAAGGTGGCATTCCGGGAGGAATACATGATGGAACACCTTAGTGTAATAGCTCATTGGTACCGGGACGAGGATATCTACATGGTGGGATAGTTAGACATGGATTTCAGTGACCGGAGGAGGCGTGGTAGCCGATTTACCCTTTTCTGCATTAAAAAGGAATATTTTAATAAAAGGGAAAAGTGCTCCATGAATAAAATAATGCTCTAGAAAGATCCAAGAGATTTATAAAATAAAGGGAGGAGACCATTGGGAGATATCTTTGGAGTAGATCATTTTATTGTGTATGAGAGGTTTGAGAACGTGGTTCTCTACTTCAGCCGTAGCCCCAGAACGGAAACCCTCAGGTGATTTGTGAGTATTGGACGGAAACCCAATACCCTTGAGGAGATTTCACTCAGAGATCTCACAGTGCTTCAGTGGAGTTTGGAGAGGTCAGTTTTGCCGTAGCTGATTTGCAGCAGTCTCCTTGCCGAGCCATCTACATCATTGCCAGCGTCATTCATCAGTTGGGCCAGAGATCTTTCTGGGTTTGCTCCGCTTACTTGGCAAGCTCAGGTTCCGTTGTTCCTTTATGTTGATGTACTTTTTATCATGGATTATTAAAATGGCTCAGTGATTTTATCGGCATCCATTGTGTTCTATTAGTGGCTGTGTGTATATTTCCATTTATTTGCTGCTTCAGTTTATTTCTGCAATTTTAGTTAAAATATCCCATTTGGGATATTACATATTTAATGAATCAAGGTTGACAATTACAAGCCCGAACTACAGGTATGTCACAAGACCCATCTCAGTTCTTTCCTTCTTTGCAATTTAATCAACAAAAAAACCCTGGGACACATAGCAAAATCAACCACCTTTTTCCACCTGGCCATCCCAACCATTCTCCATGCCCCCTTGGCTAGCTCAATCCTTTCTAGGAAGCAGTTGGCCAAATTCTTCTTCCTCTCCTCCATTTTGGCAGAACAATCCATATTCATCCCAGTGGCCTACCTCTACCTCACAAAATCCCAATTGGTCCCAAAACTAGCAGTGATCTTTAGGAATAACCAATTCACCTATGGGAACAGGTCCTCAACCTCAACCCACATTACTAGTTCCATATCTGTTACCACAGAATTCTCAGCCTTTGATTGCCCTCAACTTCCAGCTCAACCGAACCTGAATCCCAACAATAGACCGGTGTAGTTGATACAAATCATTGAAAATCCAGACCTCGAAATCGAGCAAAAAGAATGCAGTGAACTTAGGCTGAGATCTGGGCGCGTTATTAGCCCGAGGTAAATTGCAGAACCGCAACAAGACAAATTAGAACCCCCAACTGAAAATAATCCATCAACTGTGATCAACACAGAAATAAGACAGGGAAAAGGCATAATTGAACAATAAGATTCTGGGAAACTTATCAATACCTCTCCCCCGTTCCTAGAAATATTAGTGATACCTAAACCAATTGTCTATCCATATTTTGATCTTTTGGGGGAACTTATAAATCTTTGTATTAAAATACCTATCCTCCAAGCCATTCAAGACATCCCTATCTATGCTAAGACAATTAAATAACTATGCACGAAAAAACTTGTGAGGAAAACAATAACTTTGCCAACTGTCCATGTCGTAGGAACCTTGTCTAATTTATTATTGGGCAGGGAGACACCTATTAAATATGAAGATCCATGGAGTCCTATAATTACAGTCCAAATATATGGCCGCTCTTTTCCAAACACACTAGTCGACTTGGGCACAACCATTAATATTTTGACTGCGGAAACCTTTGAAACACTTGGTATCACCGCTTAGTTGTTAAACCAGAAGGAAATTTACAAGACATCATGGTTTCCGTTGACTCATGGGAGTACCTAGTAGATTTTCTAGTCATCAATCCGGAAAGCCGCCTGGATGGACATCCATTGATTCTGCGTCGACCTTGGTTGGCAGCAGCCGATTCTTATATAGGCTGCCATACAGGCAACATGACCATTGCTAGGGGGGATGCTGTAAAAAACCTTGCTCTATATCCCATTGCCAAGCCAAGTCTTCCCATTGTAAAGATCCACAAACACCCACTAGCATACCTGGAAAAAAATATCCGTTCACCACTCACAGTAGCAAAAGCACTCAAATTCAAAAATCAAACTGAAGATGACATAATCAACAATTTTATTAATCAGCCAGATGTTGCGGAAAATTAAAAATGCCAGATGTTAAGATAAATTCTTGATAATGAGGCCCAGGAAGATCCTTTAAAGGATAACGATGACCAACACATACCCACAACTGCTGTTCAAAATAGCAGACCTGTTGAAATTGAAACAAGCAAAATTTTGAACATCAATGACAATCTAAATGGCGACCAACTGCAGAAGCTCATTAAAATTTTACAAAAACACAAAGGAGCTTTTGCTTGGGATTATTCAGACATGAAGGACATAGATCCCCAACTGTGTACCCATCATATTTACACCGAAAAAGATGCTCGTCCCATCAGGCAACCTCAACGAAGATTGAACCCGCACCTTAAAGATATTGTGAAGGAGGAATTACAGAAATTGCTAGATGTGAACTTTATTTATCCTATTTCGGATAGTAAATGGGACTCTCCGCTGGTAGTTGTCCCTAAGAAAAATGGCAAGTGGCGAATCTGTGTGGATTACAGGGAATTGAACAAAGCCACACAGAAGGACCACTTCCCTCTTCTGTTTATCGATCAAGTCCTTGTTACACTGGCAGGGAAACGATTCTTTTCCTTCCTTGACGGCTTCAACGGCTATAATCAGATTCAAATTGCCACTGAAGACCAGGACAAACCACGTTCACCTGCCCATGGGGTATGTTTGCTTACAGAGTGTTACCCTTCGGCTTATGTAACGCTCCAGCTACATTCCAGAGGACCATACTCAACATTTTCGTCGATCTGATAAATGAAGGACTTGAAGTTTATATGGATGACTTCACCCCATATGGGGATGTTTTTGAACAAGCACTATAGACATTGGAAAAAGTGTTGGAACGATGTATCGCCACCAGGTTATGTTTGAGTAATGAAAAATGTCACATGATGATGACGGAAGGCGTAATCCTAGGACACTACATCTCCGCGGCTAGAATACAGGTAGATCCAGCAAAGATAGAGGTAATTCTCTTACTATCCACACCCTGTACTCTGACGGAGGTACGTAGTTTTCTTGGATATGCAGGATATTATCGTAGGTTCATCAAAAAAAAATTCACAAATTGCTGCGCCTCTATATCCTTTAACTGGAAATGTTGAATTTAAATGGTCTGATAAGTGTGACACTGGTTTTACAGATTTAAAGAAATTAGTCTCGACTGCACCAGTATTCCGTGGTCCCAATTTGGAAATACCATTTCATATTTCGTCAAATGCATCAGACACGGCGCTAGGCGCTGTTCTCGGTCAAGAAGAAGATAAAAAGCCCTACGTTATTTATTATATCAGCAAAAATCTCACCCCTGCTGAATTAAATTATATAGTAACAGAAAAGGAATTCTTAGCAGTCATATATGCCATAAATAAATTTAGAAATTACATAATTGGCTATCAAGTATTTTTGTATACCGATCATTCTGCCATTAGGTACTTAGCTAATAAGCCAATTACAAATGGGAGAGTGACTCGTTGGTTGTTACTTTTGCAGGAATTCGATATCACCATTAAAGACCGTCCAGGAAAGGAGAACCCAGTCGTAGATTTTTTGTCTTGGGTCCCAAAGATAAATGATCCGCTAACAGTAGAGGAGCAGTTTCCTGATGAACACCTGTTTGTTGTAGCAGTGAAAGCGCCATGGTATGCGGATGTGGAAAATTATCTCGTAATGGGAAAATTGCCCAAGCATTTAACAACAAAAGAAAGGAAGTTGATTGTCCAACGCAGCGCCCGCTTTTCTTGGATTGGTGGATATCTCTTCCACACAGGGGTTGATATGCACATACGCAGATGCATCCGGGGAGATGAAATTTTTGACATCCTAAGGCCCTGCCACGACGAACCTTGCGGTGGACATTTCGCAAACCACAGAATTGGGCTCAAAGTATTACAAATGGGCTATTATTGGCCCACTATTTTTAAGGATGCTAAGAAATACGTGCAGGCCTACGATAGTTGCCAAAGAATGGCCCGCCCCGATCAATCTGATGAAATGCTCCTACAACCACAATTGGTAATAGAACCTTTTGAACTGTGGACATTGGATTTTGTTGGTCCATTCAATCCACCCTCAAACCACAAAGCTTACATACCGATTGCCACAGATTGTGTAACAAAATGGGTTGAAGCAGTAGCATTGCCAAGAGCTACAGAAGAAACTGTTATTAATTTTCTTTTCGAGATATTTGTGCAGTATGGTTTACAGACCGGGGGGGGCGCAATTCGCGGGACATAAAATTACAGCCACTCTACGGAACCACCACAACATGCATAGAATCACTTCTCCATATCACCCGCAGGCGAACGAGCAGGTCGAAAGTACCAATAAGGTCATTGAAGCAATTCTGACTAAAACAGTCTCGACACATCGACGAGACTGAGCTAGTAGACTGCCAGAGGCCTTGTGGGCTTATCACACAACTTGGCGAAATACTACTGGATATTCTCTATACCAACTTGTATTCGACAAAGAACCTATTTTTCCCATCAGAACAACTCAGGAAGTGGGATTGGACTTGATGGAGGCTCAAACTAAAAGACTTCAATAGATAAACGAATTAGATGAAGCCCGGTTACTTGCTTTACAACGTACCGCAATCATTCAGCAACAACGGGCTACGTGGCATGACAGCCTTATCAAGAAGAAGACGTTTCAGGAAGGAGACTGGGCACTCCTCTACGATTCCAGATTTCAAGACTTCCCAAGTAAACTACAGACAAGATGACTCGGCCCATATGAAATTCAAGAAGTGCATAACAATGACACTCTCACTTTGATCACCATAGATGGGTTCGGCTCTTCCTTCCGAGTAAACAGACATCGGGTACGTCTTTATCATAAACCACTCACAAAGAAGTATTTTTTCCAAAAAGTACGTGACGACCCCGCCATGCAAATTTTAGCTCACAGGGATTAATGACCTGGCAGCTTTACCTTCATGAAAATCTGTTATTTTCAGTTTTGTAAATAATGTATATATTTTCTTGCATTTGATTGTGACTTGTTATTTTAGATAGGCATCACTGTACAAATATAAAAAGCTCTTGTTCTTTCTTTCTTTTTTTCATTTTTTTGTGAGTTATTGATGTTCAATCAATTGAACAGCTGTTGTTCACTCGATTGAACAGTTGTTATTCGGTCAAATGAACAACCGATTTTTTTTCTTTTGTGTGTTTTTGTTGTTCAATCGATTGAACAATTATTGTTCAATCGACTGAACAACCACTGTTCAGTCAAAAGAATAGTGAATTTTATTTTTTGTGTTTTTGTTGTTTAATCGATTGAACAGCGGTTGTTCAATCGACTGATCAGCCGTTGTTCGATCAAAAGAACAACGGATTTTATTTTTTGTGTTTTTGTTGTTCAATCGATTGAATAATTGTTGTTCAATCGACTGAACAAACGTTGTTCGGTCAAATGAACATCGAATTTTTCTTTTGTGTGTTTTTGTTGTTCAATCGATTGAACAGTTGTTGTTCAATCGACTGAACAGCCGTTGTTCGCTCAAAAGAACAAAGGTTTTTCTTTTGTGTGTTTTTGCTGTTCAATCAACTGAACAGTCGCTGTTCGACAAAATGAACAACGGATTTTTTCTTTTGTGTGTTTTTGTTGTTCAATCGATTCAACAATTGTTGTTCAATCGACTGAACAACTGATGTTCGGTCAAATGAACAGTGGATTCTTTTTTTGTGTGTTTTTGCTATTCAGTGGATTGAATAGCTTCTATTCAATCGACTGAACAACCGTTGTACGGTCAAATTAACAACCGCGCTTTTATAATAAATAGCTGTCTAAATGAATTTTTGCCAATTTATTGCCATATAATGTAATATTCCCAATTAGCTTTGCTAATTGGATATTTCAATTTTGTTTAATTTTGCCGCTTTAGATAGAAATAATAAATAAAGTGAGAAATAAGAGGGGTCACCTCACTTTATAAATAAAGTGTTCTTTCCCTAGTTGATTGACGTTGTAACTTAGAGAGGGGGCCTTGGGGGTCCACATGAGTATGATGGGGAGGCATCAGGCTAACCCAAGATTAACTGCGCAGGCCAAGGTGAGTGAAGAACGCAGTTAGAGTTTTGGAGGGAGTTTAGCATTATAAAAGGTGGGGTTCTCACCTCATTTGATCATTCATGATTTGATATTGATATTGAGAGCTAGACTTCTGTCTGCTTCAGCACGCCGGTTGTTTAGTCGGTCTGCAGCACTGTTTAGTGCAACCGAGTGTCTCCGGTTGGAGATCTCACCCTTAGCCTCGGGGGACTTCGAGTGCCTGCCCTGGTAAGGTTATTTCTGGTTTCACCCTTAGCTTCGGGGGACTTCGAGTGCCTGCCCTAGTAAGGTTAATTTCTGAGTAACACCCTTCAGTTTCAGTGGAGATTTGGTAGCAGTTTTCAGGTGGAGTTTTGGAGAGGAAGAAGCCCTTCTTTGGCTGCGCAGATCTAGTAGGCAGAACGCTGTTCCAAGGAAAGGGAGGACGCAGTTTAGATCTGGGAGGAAGGACGCTGTTCCTGGGGGAGAAAGGACGCAGATCAAGCCTAGAGAGAGAGGACGCTGTTCCAGAAGCAGAAGGACGCAGATCTGAGGGCACATTGACAGATCCAGACTTGGGGACTGTAGATCTGAGGAGATATTTGCAGATCTAGTTCAGTAGGGTGCAGATCTGGAGGAGTAGCATTAGATCCAACCTTGGATGATTCAGATCTGAAGAGATATTGGTAGATCCAGCCTTGGAGAGTGCAGATCTGGAGAGATAGCATCAGATCCAGCCTTGGATGGTTCAGATCTGAAGAGATATTGTCAGATCCAGCCTAGATCTGAAGGGATAGCCGTAGATCTGCCCTTGGAGGACACAGATCTGGAGGAGGAGGACGCAGATCTGGATTGAAGGCTTCAGAACCAGCAGATCTGAGCATATAGGACGCTGATCCATCAGGAGGGACGCTGATCTGATGAGAAGGGTTATGTGAGCAGGACTTGACAGCGTTTTCCAGGGTCTTTAGCCTTGAGGAGCTGAGTTTTTCATCTGGAGGGTTTTTGTGGCCAGCCTTCCATCTGTTTCTGCGCTGTCACTAGCAGAGACAGCGTTTCTGTGGGTGAGGGTTTGGAGGATTGAGATCAGCCTTTTTCAGTCTTCAGTTTGTAGCTCCAGTGCATGCCAGCAGCAGCTCTTCTACAGCCAGCTAGGACGCTGTCCTTATTTGCAGCCATTGTCTATTAGAGAGGGTTCTACTTGCCTGGGGCAAGGATAGGTGCACTTACTCTGATTATCTTGTACTCCTGTCTATATATTCTGAAATTAATAAAATGGCTTAGCATTCTGGCATTCTATGTGTACTTGATCTACTATCTGGTTCCAGCATTTGTTTTATGTATTTCTGTCTGGCATATTTCTGTGTATTACTGGTTATTTCCCTTTGGGGATATTACAGTGGTATCAGAGCATAATTCTGGCTCAGCCTGTGGTCTATGACATCAGAAAAGAGATCATACAGAGCAATAGCAGTTACAATACCAAAAACGCAGTTGGAAAAGGGGCCAAAATAAAAAGGTCAAATTTTGAAGTTTGGAATGAGGAGAAACGTTTTCTGGGTTTTTCTGGGTTTTGGGCAAGGATTACCTTCCCAAATTCTTGGAATTTTCTGAGTAGTTTCCAGTGGGTAAATCAGAGGTCGAAGTTAAGCAGTAGTATGGATTTGCAGCAGCCGTGTAGTTTCTGAGCAGCCTGTGAGGGACACAGAGCAGCAGGATCCGATGGCAGACACAGCTGAGAAGCTGGATGCAATCATCCATCACATGCAGGATATATCACAGAGGCTCTTGACCATGGAGATCAGTCAGAGAGAACTCCCTAGGGGTTTTCAGATCGTTCATCATAATGCCACTCGGCATATGGCATCGTGTACACCCACACGTCCCACTATGCCCACATTCTTGCCAGAGGACACAGGATAGCAGTACAGCGAGAGGTAGAACCAGCTCGGATGGCTGACATTCTTGCAGAGTATCAGGCTTTCGGACAGGGATTCATGGATGCTTTCCCCTTCGAGAGATATATCCTGTACCGGTATGGCATTAGACTCTATGATCAACACCAGGGGCACCGGCATCATCATGGTGGAGACTACCACCGCACCGCGAGTAGAGATTATGTTCAGCTCCAGCGTGATAGTAGACCTCACAACTTTCGCAGAGGGAACAAGCACTCACATGATAGGGGCTTACAGCGCACAGTGGACAAGTTGGATACCTCTTTCCAGCTTGACCAAGTATCGGGGAGGAAAACTATTAAAATGGTTACCTCACACTTGGAGGATGAGGACACACAGGATTGCAGTGAGTCTGAGGTTACACCTAGTGTGACACAGGATTCACCCTCATTGGAGACATCCTTGACCGTGCCGGTTGATATCGTAGTAGAGGAGGTAGAGCCTACCCCAGTAGAGCCATCCACTGAGGTGATGACTGGAGCTACGTCCGAGTCTTCGGGTGGTAGTAGCACACAACAGATGGGCGAGATATCAGGGGATATATCCACTATTGATGAGGCACTAGGAGATACAGAGGTATCGGATGATGGTCGCAGACAGCAATATCATCGGCTTCGGACGGACCTTCGAGTTTTGAGAGAGAAGGCCGCGTCAGTACGGGAGACCATTTTGTTGCAAGACCAGGAGCTGGAGGGTATGAGAACGACTTGTGCCAAGTCGGCGGCCAAGTTGGTCAGCATTGGGGAACAGCTGGATTCCCTGATGGTACAACCAGAGGGCGCATTGGAGCGTCAGATCATTCCCCTCCAGGTATGCATGGATGGGACTGGCGGTGTTGTTGAGTCATCTCTTCCCGTTGGAGAGAGAGAGGCAGAGCCACCTAGTCAGAGCTCATATGTTGACTTGGATAGCGGTATGGGACGATCAGAGTTGTACAGGGTACAGCATCCATATGTTGAGATTGGATGGAGAGAGATTTTGAGTTGGTACTCGGTGGAGCGGGCTATAGAACACAATGATTTGGTTCCCTTCTCACAAGGGCAGATAGGAGATGAAGGACATCTTCGGATGGATAACATCTCTCATGCTTGTGTTGGACATCCCTTGAGCCATACACATCATGATGGGAGGTTTTTGCCTACCACCTATTTGATTCTTGATAGGGTCTCATTGATCCTTGAGAAGTTTATATTTCAAGATCCCATGGAGTGCAAAGTCAGAAACTTGATTTGGGAGGATGGTAGCCCTCATGGGAGGAATACCAGGATGAGGAGAAGAAGAAGGCATCCACAAGTGATTGAGTGGACGTGGTTGATGAGCAAGGAGCTAGGGGGCTACTTGCAGATCTATGACACAAGGCAGCAGGAGGCTTGGCTGCGCTGGTTACTCTTGAAAGAGTTTGGCCATCACTTGGCAAACACTCTTCTTAAGAGTAGGAGGATGGGGAAAAGATGGATGGATACTTGCATCATTGAGCAGCGTAGAGTATGGATGCATGGTGTTGATGTGTTACTCCTATCATTCATTATGTCTCCATCACATGAGTTGTATGATGGAGGTATGGGGAGGCAACACAATGTCTTGTTGCTTGGTTTGTTCCTAGGAGAGCAAGGGCAGATTTGCTCTCACACTTTGTATGATGTTGCAGGAAGAGGGGATGGCACTATCTCTTTGATCCTTGATGATGGCTTGGAAGCACTTCCATCTTGGGAAGTATTCCGCACTTGTTGTAGCATTATTGGAGGAGTCTTTGATAAGGAGCATGTCAAAGAACAGAGTCTGGTATTAACAGGAGCTTATTTGCATGATCTCACAGCGTTGTCACCTTGGATCAGGACATTATGGATGAAGTGTGCGCAGCAGAGATATGGTGGATCTATAACCCATAGGTCCCAGGATCACTTCATATTTGTTGCACTTGATGAACAGAGAGGAGGTAATGATGATAGAGACATTTATCGCTATGGCATATTCTTCTTAACTTGGATTTCCAAGCATAAGGAGGATTATCTTCTTGAAGCACATGGTTCATTCTTCTTCGTAGCATGCCAAAACAATATGGAGGACTCATTTATGGATCCATGTACCATCTTACTTCCAGCATATGGTGAGGAGTTTGCCTATACATTCATTGATTTGCACACTCCTATGCAGTGCATTGCTTCACAAGGGGGCAAGCTTGTCATATTGCTCCGTGAGTTTCATCGGGCCAAACTACATGATGGAGGCAACCATATCTTTTGTGGCTTTGGGAAAGTGTTTTATCACCTCATGTATGTTCATTTGCAGCACTATATCATGTATTATATGAAGACATGCATGTTTAACATAAACACTTTGCCTTGTACTCTTATCAAGCAGCAACTTGTAAAACTGCGCTGTACTTGTTGGGGAAGTTGTTGGTACCTCTTTTCATCACATGTAACCTTCAGCGTTTCCTTCATTTTGTTGCTGATCATGTCTCCATTTGCTGATATAGATCAGATTTGTATGGGAGGCTTGATTATGAGAGAGACACATGAGCTGGATGTGTCCTTGAGTATTTTCTGCACTACATGTTCTAATGGGAGCATGGGAGGAGGCATGGCCACCACTACTACATATGTGCTCTCTTTTGAGGTGGGCCATGGGATTGATATTCATCCATTGTACAGCTATGGGCAAATGTTTGGCCTTATGTTGTTGTCATATTCAGCCATTTACTATCCATTAGTAGATGTGATGAATCTTGTACGTTGCTTGCCATGTAATTTTCTGAAGTTGCAATGGATGAGACTGCGTTGTATCTTTGTGAGAGATTGTTTGCATTATGTATCCTCATGTAGAACCTTCAGCAAACATCTCATTAGGGTGATCCATGATGACCATGTCATATTCTTCATGGATGGGTTGTTTTGGGCCAGCTTGTTCTTCATCGATAGGGGAACCTTCTATGGTGGATTATTTTTCACTTTGCCATTGCAAGGCAATGATTTTGCAGCCCAGGATCAGCATAGACTCTACACTTGTCATGAGTGGAGAGAAGGACAGCATGGGGTAAGCTATGATGCTTGCCAAGTCCATATTTTCAGCCCACCTTCATTACCAGAGCTTGAGGTGGAAGGAGATTTTCAGGAGTTGCCTTGTTGGGAGGTGGCTCATTTTGTCTAGATGATTGCTTGGAGATGGAGGATCCACAGGAGGGAGATATTCCTCATTATATTTTCGACTCCATGCCTTGATTGGAGAGAGGTGACGAGTTGGTTCACAGTTGATGGGCCAGCTTACACAGTCATAGATGCAGAGCAGCAGCGGTCATGGTCTTCAGTCATAGCCAGAGGCAGTGAGCAGTCCGAGCCATGGGCCTTGTGCGATTATTGGCCACAGTGGCGATGGGATCCGGGAGGACTATTGATTGGCTGGTATCATGAGAGGCCAGTTTGGGATCCTGGCATTGAGATATCCCTTCATATCAGGGTGATGCAGGAGACAGAGGGGTTTCAGTGGAACCCAGGCACATTTTGCAGTATTGGCAGGGAGCATCAGCTAGAGAGTAGGCTTGTTCGAGCATTGCTTGAGAACAAGCAATTTTTGCCGGATGAGGATGCCACTTGGGAGAGCGAGCAAACCTTACAGCATCCATCACTTCAGTTGCTTGAGGACAAGCAACGTTTTGCCGGGGGAGACTGTAATATTCCCAATTAGCTTTGCTAATTGGAATATTTCATTTTTGTTTAATTTTGCCGCTTTAGATAGAAATAATAAATAAAGTGAGAAATAAGAGGGGTCACCTCACTTTAGTCACCTCACTTTATAAATAAAGTGTTCTTTCCCTAGTTGATTGACGTTGTAACTTAGAGAGGGGGCCTTGGGGGTCCACATGAGTATGATGGGGAGGCATCAGGCTAACCCAAGATTAACTGTGCAGGCCAAGGTGAGTGAAGGACGCAGTTAGAGTTTTGGAGGGAGTTTAGCATTATAAAAGGTGGGGTTCTCACCTCATTTGGACATCCATGATTTGATATTGATATTGAGAGCTAGACTTCTGTCTGCTTCAGCACGCCGGTTGTTTAGTCGGTCTGCAGCACTGTTTAGTGCAACCGAGTGTCTCCAGTCGGAGATCTCACCCTTAGCCTCGGGGGACTTCGAGTGCCTGCCCTGGTAAGGTTATTTCTGGTTTCACCCTTAGCTTCGGGGGACTTCGAGTGCCCGCCCTAGTAAGGTTATTTCTCGAGTAACACCCTTCAGTTTCAGTGGGAATTGACAGCATTTTCAGGTGGAGATTTGGAGAGGAAGAAGCCCTCTTTGGTCAAGCAGACTAGTAGGCGTAACGCCGTTCCAAGGAAAGGAAGGACGTGCCGCAGATCCGGGAGGAAGGACGCTGCTCGGGGGAGAAAGGACGGCATCCTCAGCTCTAGAGAGAGGGACGCTGCCCTGCAAGGTGGCTGACGCCAGACTGGTGGGCAAATCGATTGTGATCTGCATTGGGTTCTTAGATCCGATGGAGATATTTGGCAGACGAAGTCAGTGAGGGTGCAGACTGGGAGGAGTAGCATTAGAATCTTGTACTGGGTGATTAAGATAATAGAAAGATATTACAGTAGATCCAGCCTTGGAGAGTGCAGATCTGGAGAGATAGCATCAGATCCAGCCTTGGATGGTTCAGATCTGAAGAGATATTGTCAGATCCAGCCTAGATCTGAAGGGATAGCCGTAGATCTGCCCTTGGAGGACACAGATCTGGAGGAGGAGGACGCAGATCTGGATTGAAGGCTTCAGAACCAGCAGATCTGAGCATATAGGACGCTGATCCATCAGGAGGGACGCTGATCTGATGAGCAGGGTTATGTGAGCAGGACTTGACAGCGTTTTCCAGGGTCTTTAGCCTTGAGGAGCTGAGTTTTTCATCTGGAGGGTTTTGTGGCCAGCCTTCCACCTGTTTCTGCGCTGTCACTAGCAGAGACAGCGTTTCTGTGGGTGAGGGTTTGGAGGATTGAGATCAGCCTTTTTCAGTCTTCAGTTTGTAGCTCCAGTGCATGCCAGCAGCAGCTCTTCTACAGCCAGCTAGGACGATGTCCTTATTTGCAGCCATTGTCTATTAGAGAGGGTTCTACTTGCCTGGGGCAAGGATAGGTGCACTTACTCTGATTATCTTGTACTCCTGTCTATATGTTCTGAAATTAATAAAATGGCTTAGCATTCTGGCATTCTATGTGTACTTGATCTACTATCTGGTTTCGGCATTTGTTTTATGTATTTCTGTCTGGCATATTTCTGTGTATTACGGGTTATTTCCCTTTGGGGATATTACATATAACCATTTTTTCATACATTTTGTCATGGAAATCATCCTATGAATGGGGAATATGCATCTAAGAAGGAGATAAACAATGATACTAATAAAAATTATGATTTTTATTACCTTTGATGGGTATCTTTATTTTCAGACATTGATATGGTTTAAATATGTAATAACTTGTTGGATATCTTTTCTTCAGACATATTAAAAAGAATTCATTATCTTAATAACATGTTGGTTTATCTTTTACACTATCAATGGTTGTCTTCTTGGGTAGGGTGACTTAGGAATAAGGTTATAACTTTTATTGGAATTTCTTTTCACTCCTCGCACCATCCCTAAATTTTAAGGAGTTAATGAGCCTCCCTCTATTTATGATTCAAAAAATATACAAAAATGAAAATAATATGCAAATATTTTAGAGAGGATAAGGGATCTCACCATGAGCTAGTGTAATATTCCCAATTAGCAATGGCTAATTGGAATATTTGGTTTTGCTCAATTTTGCCTTCTATAGTTTATTTATAAATAAAAAGGTGAGTAGAGGGGACATAACTCACTTTGGGAATAAAAGTCACTCCCTAGTAGCACAACGTTGTAACTTAAAGGGAGCCAAGGG
The DNA here is from genome assembly GCA_034641835.2 of Pinus albicaulis. Taxonomy (NCBI): domain Eukaryota; kingdom Viridiplantae; phylum Streptophyta; class Pinopsida; order Pinales; family Pinaceae; genus Pinus; species Pinus albicaulis. The sequence goes on along the minus strand of CM076578.1, from coordinate 869,828,700 downwards.
GGGCCAAGGACCACATAGAGAGGGGGCCCACGTATACACTTGGAGGGACTGTGCAGATGGAAAGGAGCAGGTGGAAAAAGAGAGGCTACGTTGGAGGAGGTGGGCCTTAGGGTTTTTAGAGAAGCCAACGTTATAAAAGAGAGAGGAGCCTCCTCATTTTGGCATTCGATTATTATGCATTTGAGCTAGTCACTTCAACTTCTTGAGCACGCTCGCTATTTACCCTGTCTGTAGCACTATTTAGTGCATAGAGTGTCTCCGTTCGGAGATCTCACCCTTAGCCCCGGGGGACTTCGAGTGCCTGCTCAGGCAAGGTAGTTTCATCAGTCTTTTGCAAGAGGATCGATTTGTGGGAGTTGCGGAGGAGCAGTGCATTTGGTGACTGCGCAGTCTTGAGAGGGAGGATGCAATCTCTTTTGGTGGGAGCTCCGGATTGGGATTGTTTGGAGGAGTTGAGCTCAGAGATTGAGCAAGGGACCAGCCCTTGCATATTGGAGGATTTTGGCAGAGTTTTGGGTGGAGTTTTGGAGTATTCTCTTCAGTGGCAGCGCAGAGCCTTGACGGATAGTGTAGATCCTCAAGGAGGTGATTTTAGGGGGTCAGCTATTTTCGAAAAGCTTTCTGGGCTTTTCTGGGTTTATTGAGCAGAGGATGATTCTAGAGTTTCAGCATTTTCTGAGGAGGGGAGCAACCCCAAATCCTCATTTTGATTCCAACAGTAGCAACAGCACAGCAGTTCTCCAGCAACTTGGACGGAGTTCAGAGAGAGGCCATTTCCTTATCATTCTGAGTGTATTTCTTCACTTGCCTTGTGCAAGTTGAGGTGCCATCTTTTTTATCACCTCTTGTTCTCTTTCCATTACTCAGTATAATAAAATGGCTTAGCATTTCTCTCTGCATTTCTGGAGTATTTGCTTATATTCCATGTATATGCTATTGTATGCTTGCACTACTGTTATATTCTCTTTGAGCACCCCAGCTACTATACCACGTGTGTGTGTTTTTCCCCTATACTCTTAGACAGAGTCTAGAAAGGGCCAGGTAGCCTCTAGATCTCGTCCTCTTTTCAGAGGCGACATATCTGGTAAACGCCCTCCCAGTCCATCTCTGGTTGGAGTTTGCCTGTTTTTGAGGGATATCCCTGAAAGGGGATATTACAGTGGTATCAGAGCATAGTTCTGGCTCAGCCTGTGGAGCTAGTAGTCTATGACACCGAGGGAGAAGCCCTACATCTGCTACAGAGGTAGGAAGTACAGGGATCTTGAGCGTAGGTTGGAGAACACCTACGGAGAGGGAGACTGTGTTCGGGTGGTGGACACAGAATAGGAGGAGCCTGTGATAGACGCAGAGCAGGAGGAGCCTGTGGTAGACACAGAGCAGGGAGAGCCGATGGCAGATGACAGTGATGCAAAACAGTTTGGGGAAGCACTCCTCAGATCAGTACAGGATCTGGCGAGGCAGATCGAGATGATGGGGCAGAGATTCACCGTTGTGGAGGCTAGACAGCGTGAAACCCCAAGGGGTTTCCAGATTGGTGAGGGATCGTGTACATCTCACCATTTGCCGGAGCGTATTGCCACTCAGTGTGATGCTACCCAGCACCAGGCATCACATGCACCTACATGCTCTACCATGCCCACTTTTCTGGGAGCAGACACAGGGGCAGGAGCCCAGCAGCAGACAGAGCCCGGCCATATGGGCGATTATTTTGCAGAGTATCAGGCCTATGGGCAGGAGTTCAGGGATGCTCTCTCGTTCAGAGACTTTGTTCAGCTTCAGCGGGACAGTAGACCCCGCGACCATCATAGAGGGCACCGGAATTATCATCATGATGGAGATACCCACCGCACAGCTAGCCGATTCCACTTGCCTACGTTTGATGGTTCATCAAACAGTTCGGCAAAGTCTTGGGTGGAGAAGTTGGACATCTATTTCTAGCTCAACCAGATGTCAGAGACGGAGGCCATCAAGGTGGCGACATTACATTTGGATGGTGAGGCCCAAGACTGGTGGTTCCATGGGATGGTTACACTCGTACATTCCACAGTGATGACATATGTCGAGTTCACCGGGCGATTGATAGAGAGATTTGATCGGAGGGATCTAGAACAGCACTTTGTTGAGCTGACGAGGCTCAAACAGACCCGGAGCCCAGAGACGTACATTGCAGAATTCTTGAGGGTTTCAGTGATGGTGCCCGATCTATCCGCGGCACGGATGATCTACATGTTTGTTGAGGGGTTAGCAGAGCCACTTCGAGGTCTAGTCAGATCTACTAGACCAGCTACACTCCAGGATGCTATTAGCAGGACCTGGGATTTACAGGATGCCTTACCCAGGACCCGGACACCTTACCCCCAGAGACAAGCTTTCCAGCCCAAGGGGAAGGATGTGAGGATTCCGCCTCTAAAGGGGAACCCAGGACGGGCACAGATGGATGATGATGCCAGGAGGGAGCTGAAGAAGAAGCGGTTATGCTTTACCTGCCAGGAGCCGTGGGCACCGGGACATAGATGTGTTGTTGGCAAACCACATTTTATTGAGGTCTTCTTCGAGAGCAATGGGGAAGAGGATGAGGAGGATGACGTGGAGGTAGGAGACAGTCATGCAGCGCAGGATCCTTTACCGCCTCCACCACCACCAGCAGGTGATGCGGCTTTTGCACCTACCAGAGGGGCCCTTGCAGCATTGCGAGGAGTTCCCAAGTATTTGACGCTGCGCGTACGGGGGACAGTACGTGGTCAGAGAGTATCAGTTTTGGTTGATAGTGGGGCAACCCACAACTTCATCGATGCACAGATGGTTGAGCGGAGAGGTATACAAACAGAGAGCTTCGATGGATTTTCAGTTTTGGTCCTAGGAGATCAGACCATGATGTGTGCTCGTTATGTTCCAGAGTTATCAGTGACGATGGGCACCTACACACTGACTGATCACTTTTTCATGATCAATATTCCGGACACCAACATGGTACTGGATGTTCAGTGGCTTATCACTCTAGGGAAGGTTACAACAGATTGGAAGGCCCTAGAGATGGAGTGGGATGATGAGAAGACAGGGAAGCATGAGAAGATACGGGGACAACACACATATCCGCCTCAGACTGTTTCAGCTCATCGGATGGAGGCAGTCTTCCGGAAGGGAGACATAGAGTGGGCAGTTGAGCTGCGTGCATCAGAGGCAGGGACTACAGGGCAAACGGTGCACCCAGAGATACAGTCCATCCTTGACAGGTATGCCACAGTGTTTGGAGAGATTCCGCCAGGACAGCCACCGGACCGGGGGTTGGAGCACACCATTGAGCTTGAGCAGGGCATACAGGCAGTGCTTACTACCCCCTATAGGCATCCCAAGGCCTATCGAGATGAGATTGAATGGGCCATCCAGGAGCTGCTGGCTCTTGGGCACATTCGGCCGAGCACGAGTCCTTTTGCTTCTTCCGTGGTGTTGGTGAAGAAGAAGGACGGCACATTGAGGATGTGCATTGACTATAGGGCCCTGAACAAGAAGACCCTGAAGAACAGGTACCCCATACCTAGGATCGATGAGTTGATGGATGAGTTGAGAGGAGCACAGTTCTTCTCAAAGATTGATTTGAGATCGGGGTACCATCAGATTCACATGAGGGAACAGGACATTCCCAAGACCGCCTTCAGGTGTCACTATGGGCACTTTGAGTTTTTGGTGATGCCCTTCAGGCTAACCAACGCCCCAGCTACATTCCAGTCATGCATGAACCACATCTTCTGCAGGCACTTGAGGAAGTTTGTGTTGGTATTCTTTGATGATATCCTCATTTACAGCGGGACTTGGGAGGAGCATCTCCAGCACATTGAGACAGTATTACGCATCTTGGAGGAGCAGCAGTTCTATGCCAAGCTCTCCAAGTGTGAGTTTGGGTTGACGGAGATGTTGTACTTGGGACACATCATAGGGGTGGACGGAGTGAGAGTCCACGACGAGAAGATCAGGGCCATCAGAGACTGGCCGAAGCCGAGGAACGTGACAGAACTTCAGGGATTCATTGGCATTTGTACGTATTACAGGAAGTTCGTCAAGGGTTTCTCACAGCTTGCTGCACCCCTGACAAATCTGACGAGGAAGGTGGCATTCAGTTGGTCGGATACAGCGCAGCGAGCCTTTGACAGGCTCAAGGAGGTGATGAGCAGCTGCCCAGTGCTTGCATTGCTGGATTTTACGCAGTCGTTTGTTTTGGAGTGTGATGTGTCGGGAGAGGGGATTGGCGCAGTATTGATGCAGGAAGGTCACCCTATAGCCTTTGAGAGCTGGAAACTCCTTCCACACGAGAGGTTGTATTCTATATACGACAAGGAGATGCTGGCCATTATGCATGCATTGGCCAAATTCCGGCAGTATTTGGTGGGGAACAGGTTCAGGGTGAGAACTGATCACAATAGCCTCAGGTTCTTTTTGGAGCAGAAGCAGATATAGGATGTAGTATCCCCAAAAGGGAATAACCAGTAATAAACAGAAATACACCAATACAGATATAGAAAATATAATACTGAACCAGATCACTGAATCATAGCACATGGAATACCAGAAACTGAGCCATTTTATTAATCAGAAAGTACATAGAGAGGAGTACAATAAATCAGAGTAAGTGCACCTATCCTTGCCCTAGGCAAGTGGAGACCCTCTCAACAGAAAATGGCTGCAACAAGGACAGCGTCCTAGCTGCTCTGCAAGCTGAAGATGAACTGCGCTGGTACTGTGGCTGAAGACTGATAAATCTGCTGATCTCCAACTGCAAACCCTCCACAATGAAAAACGCTGTCTCTGCTAGTGACAGCGCAGAAACAGATAGAGCACCAGTCACCAAATCCTCCAGACAATTAGATCAGCCTCTGAAGGCTAGAAAACGCTGTTGAGCCTGCCTCTCCCAAGTCTGCTCCTCAGATCAGCGTCCTACCAAGTGGATATGCTCCTGAACACTCAGATCTGACAGATCTGAAGCCTCCAAACCAGAACTGCGTCCTTCCCTTCCTGATCTGCGTCCTCCCCTATCAGATCTGCCACCAAACCTTCAGATCTATGCTAGATCTGACAATATCTCTTCGGGACGGCATGTACTCTAGGGCCGGATTCGATGTTAACCCTCTCGGGACTGCATCTAGATCCGCCAAGAAATTTTAAGCTATAACTCCCCCAAGATGGATCTTTTGCTAAACCTCCAAGACTGCTAAGATACCATTTCGGATTCGCAAGGGTCGCCGTATCTTACCCTTTCCAAGATTGGATCTAACAATAGGCCTTCAGATCTGCAACCCTTCCCTTCAGAAATGGACAGTGTCCTCCCTTCCAGACTTGACAGCGTCCTCCTCCTCACTGGACAGCGTTCTCCCTTGCCAGAACTGGACTGCGCCCTTCTTAGGACAGCGTCCTCACCCTCCCGAATAAAACTGCGTCCTCTCTCTGGATGAGACAGCGTCCTCTCCTCAATGAACTGCGCAGCCACTAGAGGGCTTCTCCTCCTCAGATTTGCTTCAGAAACTGCTGCTGCTCTGCTACTGGAACTGAAAAGTGTGCTCAGAACAAACCTTACTAGGGCGGGCACTCGAAGTCCCCCGAAGCTAAGGGTGAAACCAGAAAACCTTACCAGGGCCGGCACTCGAAGTCCCCCGAGGCTAAGGGTGAGATCTCCGACCGGAGACACTCGTGCACTAAACAGTGCTGCAGACCGACTAAACAACCGGCGTGCTGAAGCAGACAAAGTCTAGCTACCAATAAGAATATCAAATCATGAATGATCCAAATGAGGTGAGAACCTCTCCTTTTATAATGCCAAACTCCCTCCAAAACTTAACTCTCCTTTGACCTGCGCAGTTTACTTTGGGTCAACCTGATGCCTCCCCCATCATACTCATGTGGACCCCCAAGGCCCCCTCTCTTAAGTTACAACGTCAATCTACTAGGAAAAGAACACTTTATTATAAAGTGTGGTGACTAAAGTGAGGTGACCCCTCTTATTTCTCACTTTATTTATTATGTCTAGCTAAAGCGGAAAAATAAAGCAAAAAATGAAATATTCCAATTAGCAAGGCTAATTGGGAATATTACAGTCTCCCCCGGCAAAACGTTGCTTGTCCTCAAGCAACTGAAGTGATGGATGCTGTGAAGTCTGCTTGCTCTCCCAAGTGGCATCCTCATCCGGCAAAAATTGCTTGTTCTCAAGCAATGCTTTAACAAGCCTACTCTCTAGCTGATGCTCCCTGCCGATACTGCAAAATGTGCCTGGGTCCCACTGAAACCTCTCTGCTCCTGCATCACCCTGACATGAAGGGACATCTCAATGCCAGGATCCCAAACTGGCCTCTCATGGTACCAGCCAATCAATAGTCCTCCCGGATCCCATCGCCACTGTGGCCAATAATCGTACAAGCCCCATGGCTCGGACTGCTCACTGCCTCTAGCTATGACTGAAGACCATGACCGCTGCTGCTCTGTATCTATGGCTGTGTAAGTTGTCCCATCGACTGTGCACCAGCTCATCATCTCTCTCCCATCAAGGCATGGAGTCGAAAATATAATGAGGAATATCTCCCTCCTGTGTATCCTCCATCTCCAAGCAATCATCCAGACCAAATGAGCCACCTCCCAACAAGGCAACTCCCAAAAATCTCCTTCCACCTCAAGCTCTGGTAATGAAGGTGGGCTGAAAATATGAACTTGGCAAGCATCATAGCTTACCCCATGCTGTCCTTCTCTCCACTCATGACAAGTGTAGAGCCTATGCTGATCCTGGGCTGCAAAATCATTGCCCTCCAATGGCAAAGTGAAAAACAATCCACCATAGAAGGTTCCTCCATCAATGAAGAACAAGCTGGCCCAAAACAAACCATAGTGCAGTCTCATCCACTGCAACCTCAGAAAATCACATGGCAAGCAATGTAAAGGATCCAACACATCTACTAATGGATAGCAAATCGCTGAATATGACAACAACATAGGTCCAAACACTTGCCCATGGCTGTACAATGGATGAATATCGATCTCATGGCCCACATCAAAAGAGAACGCATACATAGTAATGGTGGCCATGCCTCCTCCCATGCTCCCATTAGAACATGTAGTGCAGAAATTGTGAGAATTTTTCCCACTCACGGACACATCCAACTCATGTGTCTCCCTCATAATCAAGCCTCCCATACAAATCTGATATATATCAGCAAATGAAGACATGATCAGCAGCAAAATGAAGGAAACGCTGAAGGTTACATGTGATGAAAGGAGGTACCAACAGCTTCCCCAACAAGTACAGCGCAGTTTTACAAGTTGCTGCTTGATAAGAGTACAAGGAAAAATGTTTATGTTACCCATGCATGTCTCCATATGATACATGGTATAGTGCTGCAAATGAACATACATGTGATGATAAAACATTTGCCCAAGGCCACAAAAGAGATGGCTGCCTCCATCATGTAGATTGGCCCAATACAACTCATGGAGCAATGTGACAAGCTTGCCCTCTTGTGAAGCAATGCATTGCATAAGAATGGCAAGAGTGTGCAAATCAATGAATGTATAGACAAAACCCTCACCACATGCTGGAAGTAAGATGGTACATGGTTCCATAAATGAGTCCTCCATAGTGTTTTGGCATGCTATGAAGAAGAATGAACCATGTGCTGCAAGAAGATAATCCTCCTCATGATTGGAAACCCAAGTCAAGAAGAATATGCCATAGATGTCTCTATCACCATTACCTCCTCTTTGTGCAACAAATATGAAGTGATCCTGGGACCTATGGGTTATAGATCCACCATATCTCTGCTGCGCACACTTCATCCATAGCGTTCTGCTCCAAGGTGACAGCGCTGTGAGCTCATGCAAATAAGCTCCTGTCAATACAAGACTCTGTTCTTTGACATGCTCCTTGTCAAAGACTCCTCTAATAATGCTGCAACAAATATGGAATACCTCCCAAGATGGGAGTGCTTCCCAATCAAAGACCAAGGAGATAGTGCCATCTCCTCCTCCTGCAACATCATGCAAAGTGTGGGAGCAAATCTGCCCTTGCTCTCCCAAGCAAAGCAACAAGAAATTGTGTTGCCTCTCCATACCTCCATCAAACAACTCATGTGATGAAGACACAATGAATGATATGAGTAACACATCAACACCATGCATCCATACTCTATGCTGCTCAATGATGCAAGTATCCATCCATCTTTCCCCCATCCTCCTACTCTTAGGAAGAGTGTTTGCCAAGTGATGGCCAAACTCTTTCAAGAATAACCAGCGCAGCCAAGCCTCCTGCTGCCTGGTGTCATAGATCTGCAAGTCGCCTCCTAGCTCCTTGCTCATCATCCCCATCCACTCAATCACTTGTGGATGCCTCCTTCTCCTCATCCTGGTACTCCTCCCATGAGGGCTACCATCCTCCCAAATCAAATTTCTGATTTTGCACTTCATAGGATTTTGAAGTATAAACTTCTCAAGGATCAATGAGACCCTATCAAGAATCAAATAGGTGGTAGGCAAAAACCTCCCATCATGATGTGTGTGGCTCAAGGGATGTCCAACACAAGCATGAGAGATGTTATCCATCCGAAGATGTCCCCCATCTTCTATCTGCTCTTGTGAGAAGGGAAGAAAGTCATTGCACCCCATGGCGTGTCGAAGTGCATCTCCGGTGAGATCTCTCCTTGAGACCTCCCCTTCATCCATAGTCTGCTCCATCGAGTACCAACTCAAAATCTCTCGCCATCCAACCTCAACACGTGGCTGTTGTACCCTGTGCAACTCTGATCGTCTCATACCACTATCCAAGTCAACATATGAGACCTGACTAGGTGGCTCTGCCTCTCTCTCTCCAACGGAAAGAGATGACCCAACAATACTGCTAGTCCCATCCATACATGCCTGAAGGGGAATGATCTGACGCTCCCTCGTGCCCTCTGGTTGTACCATCAGGGAATCCAGCTGTTCCCCAATGCGGACCAACTTGGCCGCTGACTTGGCACAAGTCGCTCTCATACCCTCCAGCTCCTGGTCCTGCAACAAAATGGTCTCCCGTACCGACGCGGCCTTCTCCCTCAAAGCTCGAAGGTCCGTCCGAAGCCGATGATACCGCTGTCTGCGACCATCATCCAATGCCTCTGTATCTCCTAGTGCCTCGTCGATAGTGGATATATCTCCTGATACCTCACCCATCTGTCGTGTGCCGCTACCACCCGAAGACTCGGACATGGCTCCAGTCATCACCTCAGTGGATGGCTCTACCGGGGTAGGCTCTACCTCCTCCACTACGATATCAACCGGCACGGTCAAGGAGGACTCTAATGATGGTGAGTCCTGTGTCACACTAGGTGTATCCTTGAACTCCCTGCAATCCTGTGTGTCCTCATCCTCCAAGTGCGAGGTAACCATTTTAATGGTTTTCCTCTCCGATACTCGGTCAAGCTGGAAAGAGGTATCCAACTTGTCCACCCAAGCTCTTCCTGAGCGCCTGGATGACCCGTCAAATGTCGGTAGATGGAATCTGTCCTCTCTGCGCTGTAAGCCCTGATCATGTGAGGGCTTGTTCCCTCTGTGAAGGTCGTGAGGTCTACTATCATGCTGGGGCTGAACATAATCTCTACTAGCTGTGCGGTGGTCATCACGGTAGTATCCGTGCCCTTTGTGCTGGTGCTGCTCAGGGGGTTTAATACCACATCGGAACTGGATATATTGATTAAAAGGGAAAGCATCCATGAATTCCTGTCCCATGCTCCGCCAATCTGCAAATATAGCTGCATGTTGAGCTAGATTATCCCTCTGTGCACCTCTCCGCACTCCTGTCTCTGTGTCCTCGGGTGTGAATGTGGGCATATAGGGTCTCTGCCAATCTGCAAAAACGGCTGCATATCGAGCTGGACTCACATCTCCTGCCATACTGCTGCTTAACTTCGACCTTCAATTTACCCACTGAAAACTACTCGGAAAATTCTAGGAATTTGGGAAAGTGATCCTCGCCCAAAACCCAAAAAAACCCAGAAAACGTTTTTCCTAATTCCAAACTTCAAAATTTGACCCTTTTTATTTTGGCCCTTTTTCCAACTGCGTTTCTGGAATTGCAACTGCTATTGCTCTGTATGATCTCCTTTCTGATGTCATAGACCACAGGCTGAGCCAGAATTATGCTCCGATACCACTGTAATATCCCCAAAGGGGAATAACCAGTAATAAACAGAAATACACCAATACAGATATAGAAAATATAATACTGAACCAGATCACTGAATCATAGCACATGGAATACCAGAAACTGAGCCATTTTATTAATCAGGAAGTACATAGAGAGGAGTACAATAAATCAGAGTAAGTGCACCTATCCTTGCCCTAGGCAAGTGGAGACCCTCTCAACAGAAAATGGTTGCAACAAGGACAGCGTCCTAGCTGCTCTGCAAGCTGAAGATGAACTGCGCTGGTACTGGGGCTGAAGACTGATAAATTTGCTGATCTCCAACTGCAAACCCTCCACAATGAAAAACGCTGTCTCTGCTAGTGACAGCGCAGAAACAGATAGAGCACCAGTCACCAAATCCTCCAGACAAATAGATCAGCCTCTGAAGGCTAAAAAACGCTGTTGAGCCTGCCTCTCCCAAGTCTGCTCATCAGATCAGCGTCCTACCAAGTGGATCTGCTCCTGAACACTCAGATCTGACAGATCTGAAGCCTCCAAACCAGATCTGCGTCCTTCCCTTCCTGATCTGCGTCCTCCCCTATCAGATCTGCCACCCAACCTTCAAATCTATGCTAGATCTGACAATATATCTTCAGATCTACAGCCTCTAGGGCTGGATCTGATGTTAACCCTTCAGATCTGGACTAGATCTGCCAATATTTCCTCAGATCTGCAACTCCCCAAGATGTATATAGGGCTAAACCTCCAGATCTGCAAGATACAAGACTGGATCTGAAAGTGGCTGCTCAGATCTACCCTTTCCAAGATTGGATCTAACAATAGGCCTTCAGATCCGCAACCTTCCTTCGTAAATAGACAAATACCTCTTCCACGATACCCTCCTCCTCACGGGTCAGTTTCTCCTGTTCAACTGATCAGGGCTCTAGATGTCATTCACCTACCGAATAAAATCAAGGCCTCTCCCCGGATGAGATGCCGCCTTCCTCAATGAATCATAGCCTACTCAGAGGGCTTCTCCTCTCGATTTGCTTCGAAATCGGCTGGCTGCTTCCGTTACCGGAACCGAAAGGGCCGTAACAAACCTACTAGGCTGCACTCGAAGTCCCCCGAAGCTAAGGGTGAAACCAGAAATAACCTTACCAGGGCAGGCACTCGAAGTGCCCCGAGGCTAAGGGTGAGATCTCCGACCGGAGACACTCGTGCACTAAACAGTGCTGCAGACCGACTAAACAACCGGCGTGCTGAAGCAGACAAAGTCCAGCTATCAATAAGAATATCAAATCATGAATGATCCAAATGAGGTGAGAACTTCTCCTTTTATAATGCCAAACTCCCTCCAAAACTTAACTCTCCTTTGACCTGCGCAGTTTACCTTGGGTCAGCCTGATGCCTCCCCTATCATACTCATGTGGACCCCTTGCCAGTCTCTCTTGGGTTACAACGTCAATCTACTAGGAAAAGAACACTTTATTTATAAAGTGAGATGACTAAAGTGAGGTGACCCCTCTTATTTCTCACTTTATTTATTATGTCTAGCTAACGCGGCAAAATAAAGCAAAAATGAAATATTCCAATTAGCAAGGCTAATTGGGAATATTACAGTCTCCCCCGGCAAAACGTTGCTTGTCCTCAAGCAACTGAAGTGATGGATGCTGTAAAGTCTGCTCGCTTTCCCAAGTGGCATCCTCATCCGGCAAAAATTGCTTGTTCTCAAGCAATGCTTGAACAAGCCTACTCTCTAGCTGATGCTCCCCGCCGATACTGCAAAATGTGCCTGGGTCCCACTGAAACCTCTCTGTCTCCTGCATCACCCTGACATGAAGGGATATCTCAATGCCAGGATCCCAAACTGGCCTCTCATGGTACCAGCCAATCAATAGTCCTCCCTGATCCCATCGCCACTGTGGCCAATAATCGTACAAGCCCCATGGCTCGGACTGCTCACTGCCTCTAGCTATGACTGAAGACCATGACCGCTGCTGCTCTGCATCTATGGTTGTGTAAGTTGTCCCATCGACTGTGCACCAGCTCATCATCTCTCTCCCATCAAGGCATGGAGTCAAAAATATAATGAGGAATATCTCCCTCCTGTGGATCCTCCATCTCCAAGCAATCATCTAGACCAAATGAGCCACCTCCCAACAAGGCAACTCCCAAAAATCTCCTTCCACCTCAAGCTCTGGTAATGAAGGTGGGCTGAAAATATGAACTTGGCAAGCATCATAGCTTACTTCATGCTGTCCTTCTCTCCACTCATGACAAGTGTAGAGTCTATGCTGATCCTGGGCTGCAAAATCATTGCCCTCCAATGGCAAAGTAAAAAACAATCCACCATAGAAGGTTCCTCCATCGATGAAGAACAAGCTGGCCCAAAACAAACCATAGTGCAGTCTCATCCACTGCAACCTCAGAAAATCACATGGCAAGCAATGTACAAGATTCAACACATCTACTAATGGATAGCAAATGGCTGAATATGACAACAACATAGGTCCAAACACTTGCCCATGGCTGTACAATGGATGAATATCGATCTCATGGCCCACATCAAAAGAGAACGCATATAAAGTAGTGGTGGCCATGCCTCCTCCCATGCTCCCATTAGAACATGTAGTGCAGAAATTGTGAGAATTTTTCCCACTCACGGACACATCCTGCTCACGTGTCTCCCTCATAATCAAGCCTCCTATACAAATCTGACATATATCAGCAAATGAAGACATGATCAGCAGCAAAATGAAGGAAATGCTGAAGGTTACATGTGATGAAAAGAGGTACCAACAGCTTCCCCAACAAGTACAACGCAGTTTTACAAGTTGCTGCTTGATAAGAGTACAAGGCAAAATGTTTATGTTACCCATGTATGTCTTCTCATGATACATGATATAGTGCTGCAAATGAACATACATGTGATGATAAAACATTTGCCCAAGGCCACAAAAGAGATGGCTGCCTCCATCATGTAGATTGGCCCAATACAACTCATGGAGCAATGTGACAAGCTTGCCCTCTTGTGAAGCAATGCATTGCATAAGAATGGTAAGAGTGTGCAAATCAATGAATGTATAAACAAATCCCTCACCATATGCTGGAAGTAAGATGGTACATGGGTCCATGAATGAGTCCTCCATAAAGTGTTGACCTGCTATGAAGAAGACTGAACCATGTGCTACAAGAAGATAATCCTCCTTATGCTTGGAAACCCAAGTCAAGAAGAATATGCCACAGATGTCTCTATCATCATTACTTCTTGTAAGTGCAACAAATATGAAGTGATCCTGGGACCTATGGGTTATAGATCCACCATATCTCTGCTGCGCACACTTCATCCATAATGTTCTGCTCCAAGGTGACAACGCTGTGAGCTCATGCAAATAAGCTCCTGTCAATACAAGACTTTGTTCTTTGACATGCTCCTTGTCAAAGACTCCTTTAATAATGCTGCAACAAATATGGAATACCTCCCAAGATGGAAGTGCTTCCCAATCAAAGACCAAGGAGATAGTGCCATCTCCTCCTCCTGCAACATCATGCAAAGTGTGGGAGCAAATCTGCCCTTGCTCTCCCAAGCAAAGCAACATGAAATTGTGTTGCCTCCCCATACCTCCATCATGCAACTCATGTGATGACGACACAATGAATGATATGAGTAACACACCAACACCGTGCATCCATACTCTATGCTGCTCAATGATGCAAGTATCCATCCATCTTTTCTCCATCCTCCTACTCTTAGGAAGAGTGTTTGCCAAGTGATGGCCAAACTCTTTCAAGAGTAACCAGCGCAGCCAAGCCTCCTGCTGCCTGGTGTCACAGATCTGCAAGCAGCCTCCTAGCTCCTTGCTCATCATCCCCATCCACTCAATCACTTGTGGATGCCTCCTTCTCCTCATCCTGGTACTCCTCCCATGAGGGCTACCATCCTCCCAAATCAAATTTCTGATTTTGCACTTCATGGGATTTTGAAATATAAACTTCTCAAGGATCACTGAGACCCTATCAAGAATCAAATAGGTGGTAGGCAAAAACCTCCCATCATGATGTGTATGGCTTAAGGGATGTCCATCACAAGCATGAGAGATGTTATCCATCCGAAGATGTCCCCCATCTTCTATCTGCTCTTGCGAGAAGGGAAGAAAGTCATTGCACCCCATGGTGTGTCGAAGTGTATCTCCAGTGAGATCTCTCCTTGAGACCTCCCCTTCATCCATAGTCTGCTCCATCGAGTACCAACTCAGAATCTCTCGCCATCCAATCTCAACACGTGGCTGCTGTACCCTGCACAACTCTGATCGTCCCATACCACTATCCAAGTCAACATATGAGATCTGACTAGGTGGCTCTGCCTCTCTCTCTCCAACGGAAAGAGATGACCCAACAATACTGCTACTCCCATCCATACATGCCTGAAGGGGAATGATCTGACGCTCCCTCGTGCCCTCTGGTTGTACCATCAGGGAATCCAGCTGTTCCCCAACGCGGACCAACTTGGCCGCCGACTTGGCACAAGTCGCTCTCATACCCTCCAGCTCCTGGGCCTGCAACAAAACGGTCTCCCGTACTGACGCGGCCTTCTCCCTCAAAGCTCGAAGGTCCGTCCGAAGCCGATGGTACCGCTGTCTGCGATCATCGTCCAATACCTCTGTATCTCCTCGTGCCTCATCGATAGTGGATATATCTCCTGATATCTCACCCATCTGTCGTGTGCTGCTACCATCCGAAGACTCGGACACGGCTCCAGTCATCACCTCGATGGATGGCTCTACCGGGGTAGGCTCTATCTCCTCCACTATGATATCAACCGGCACGGTCAAGGAGGTCTCTAATGATGGTGAGTCCTGTGTCTCACTAGGTGTATCCTTGAACTCCCTGCAATCCTGTGTGTCCTCATCCTCCAAGTGGTCAATGAGATCATCTACTACAGGGACCAGATCTTCTTGACTGAGGGATCTCAGCTCAAGAAGAAGATACTACAAGCATCACATAATTCACCATTGGCCGGCCATCAGGGGTTTACCAAAACCTACAGGGCCATTAGAGAGAGGTTCTCATGGAAGGGCCTCAAGGAGGACGTACTCCAGCACATCAGGGAGTGCGATGTTTGCCAGAGGAACAAGGGGGAGATGAGCCATCCCACAGGATTATTGCAGCCTCTTCCCATTCCGGAGGGAAAATGGGAGAGTATTTCGATGGACTTCATCACAGGGTTGCCCATGGTGCAGGGCAAGGATTGTATCTTTGTCGTCGTTGGTAGAATGACAAAGTATGCACATTTTTTCACCATATCCGCACACTACACAGCAGCACAGGTGGCCGAGCTGTTCTTCAGAGAGGTCTTCAGGCTACATGGTCTTCCTAAGACCATCATCAGTGACAGGGACAGCCGCTTCATGGGTGGATTTTGGCAACAACTTTTCTGGTTGGTGGGGACGGAATTGACATCGAGTACCAGTTATCACCCACACATGGACGGGCAGATGGAGATAGTTAACAAGTGGCTGGAGGGCTACTTGCGTAACTATGTCAGTGGGAAGCAGTGAGCATGGCTGAAGTGGTTGCATCTGGGGGAGTACTGCTACAACACTACATATCACATGTCCATTGGTATGTCTCCATTCTACGCTTTGTATGGGTATCATTCTTTGTCTTTTGCTGATGTGATGTTTGGTGCTAGCAAGGCTCCAAGAGCCAAGATTTGGATCCAAGAGAGTCAGGATATTCTCCGAGCTCTCAAGGATAATATGGCTACAGCGCAAAACCAACAAAAGTTGTATGCTGACAGAGGTCGGGTGGAGAGACAGTTTGGGGTAGGGGACTTGGTCTACCTATGTAATATTCCTAAATTAGCACCACTAATTGGAATATTTAATTTTTGTATAGTTTTGCCGCCTATAGTTAATTAATAAATAAAAGTGAGAAAGAGGGGTCAACTCACTTTAATAAAATAAAGTGCTTCCTAGTAGGAGCAACGTTGTGACTTAAAGGAGAGCCTTGGGGGTCCACACTTTTCATGAGAGAGGCCTCACGTAGGCTCTAGAAGCAACTGCACAGGCATAGGAGGAGCTTATGGAGAGAGGGGACGCAGTTAGGGTTTTGAGGGGAGCTAGCACTATAAAAGGTGGGAGTTTCACCTCATTTGGCATTATTGATATTGTTGATGATATTGAGCTAGACTTTTGTCTACTTGAGCACGCTGGCTGTTTAGTCGGTCTGCAGCACTGTTTAGTGCGACTGAGTGTCTCCGGTCGGAGATCTCACCCTTGGCCCCGGGGGACTTCGAGTGCCTGCTCGGGCAAGGTTTTTCTTCAGTCTTTAGCAGGAGATTTGCAGGAGTTTTGTTTGGGAGTTTTGCTGAGGAGCTGAGCTTCATTGGGTGACTGCGCAGCCCTTAAGGGAGGACGCAGTTTGAGTTGGAGCTGTTCAGTGGTAGAGATTTCTGCAGGAGATTCAGGCCTCTTCCGGTGTGGAGGTTCAACGTTTATCATTTGGTGAGTTTCCTGAGGAGTTGTGGCCCCATTTCAGTCTATTTCAGTTGGTGTCTGCGCTGGTCCTGGAGGGACAGCGTTTTTCTAGGAGGAGGGTTTCTGGGGTGATTTTCGGAGGTGGTCCATTTTGTATATGGTTTCTGGGTTTTGTCCGGGGTGGTGAGTTCATGTGGCTTGTTGCTTTCGCCTTATTCCTAAGAACAGGATCAGCCTCTTAGCTTCAGCTTTCATTTACAAGCAGCTGTTAGCTACTTGGGCAGCTTTCTTCTAAGAATGAGATGCGCTTTCTTATAAAGGGCCATTTCCTGTTTTTCTGAGAGGGTTCTTCACTTGCCTTGAGCAAGGATAGGCGCATTTATTCTGATTATCCATTGTATCTCATTATATTCTCAGATTAATAAAATGGCTTAGCATTTCCGGCATTTTTATGTGTATTTGCTTTATGTTCTATTTCCGGCATTTTCTATATTGTCGTATGCTATGTATTACTGTCTATTTCCCGTTGGGGATATTACAACCTACGATTACAGCCATACCGACAGACGTCACTAAAGCAGAAGGGAGCTGAGAAGCTCAAGCCCCGCTTTTATGGGCCATACAGGGTGATAGGCAGGATTGGACAAGTTGCATATGAGTTGGAGTTACCCCAAGGCAGCAAGATTCATAACATTTTTCATGTATCATGCCTGAAGAAGGCACTGGGGCAGCAGGTGACAGTGACAGATGAGCTACCACCCACAGATGATGAGGGGCATTTGGTGTTGCAGCCAGAGGCTATTATTGATACCAGGGAGAGGCAGCTACGGAGCAGGACGGTCCGGGAATTCTTGGTGAGGTGGAAGAATTTGCCCGATGAGGATGCCACTTGGGAGAGCGAGAAAATTTTTCAGCATCCATCACTTCAGTTGCTTGAGAACAAGCAACATTTTGCCATGGGAGACTATAATATTCCCAATTAGCAATAGCTAATTGAAATATTAGGTTTTGCTCAATTTTGCCTTCTATAGTTTATTTATAAATAAAAAGGTGAGTAAAGGGGACATAACTCACTTTGGGAATAAAAGTCACTCCCTAGTAGCACAACGTTGTAACATAAAGGGAGCCAAGGGGGGCCAAGGACCACGTAGAGAGGGGGCCCACGTATACACTTGGAGGGACTGCGCAAATGGAGAGGAGCACGTGGCAAAAGAGAGGCTACATTGGAGGAGGTGGGCCTTAGGGTTTTGAGAGAGGCCAACGTTATAAAAGAGAGAGGAGCCTCCTCATTTTGGCATTCGATTATTATGCATTTGAGCTAGTCACTTCGACTTCTTGAGCATGCTCGCTGTTTAGCCTGTCTGCAGCACTATTTAGTGCATCGAGTGTCTCCGTTCGTAGATCTCACCCTTAGCCCCGGGGGACTTCGAGTGCCTGCTTGGGCAAGGTAGTTTCATCAATATTTTGCAGGAGGATCGATTTGTGGGAGTTGCAGAGGAGCAGTGCATTTGGTGACTGCGCAGTCTTGAGAGGGAGGACGCAGTCTCTTTTGGTGGGAGCTCCGGGCTAGGATTGTTTGGAGGAGTTGAGCTTGGAGATTGAGCAAGGGACCAGCCCTTGCATATTGGAGGATTTTGGCAGAGTTTTGGGCGGAGTTTTGGAGTATTCTCTTCAGTGGCAGCGCAGAGCCTTGAGGGATAGTGTAGATCCTCAAGGAGGTGATTTTCGGGCGTTATCTATTTTCGAAAATCTTTCTGGGATTTTCTGGGTTTATTGAGCAGAGGCTGATTCTAGAGTTTTAGCATTTTCTGAGGAGGGGAGAAACCCCAAATCATCATTTTGATTCCAGAAGTAGCAGCAGCACAGCAGTTCTCCGGCAGCTTGGACGCAGTTCAGAGAGAGGCCATTTCCTTATCATTCTGAGTGTATTTCTTCACTTGCCTTGTGCAAGTTGAGGTGCCATCTTTCTGATCACCTCTTGTACTCTTTCCATTACTTAGTATAATAAAATGGCTTAGCATTTCTCTCTGCATTTCTTGAGTATTTGCTTATATTCCATGTATATGCTATTGTATGCTTGCACTACTGTTATATTCTCTTTGAGCACCCCAGCTACTATACCACTTGTGTGTGTTTTTCCCCTATACTCTTAGACAGAGTCTGGAAAGGGCCAGGTATCCTCCAGATCTTGTCCTCTTTTCAGAGGCGACATATCTGGTAAATGCCCTTCTAGTCCATCTCTGGTTGGAGTTTTCCTGTGTTTGAGGGATATCCCTGAAAGTGGATATTACAGCCAGCCTACCATGATCATAAGGAGATAACAAGTAACATTCCCATAATGGCCACCACACCAGGGCAATGACCTACTAGCCAAGAAAAACTGCCTGAAGGACAAGAGGTCTCATCACAAGTCGGCCTTATTAATTTGTTAAAACCTAGTGAATGGCACTGTGGTTATCTGGTTACCATGCCAGCATAGTGGTCTCTCCATAAGAACAACTAAATTATCTAAATACTAAATAGAGGATTCTGGCTCATTTTTGGGTTAAAAAAGCAACCCTGTCGAGGCTATGGATGCCTGCTGGTAGCAGTGGCTCTGCTTGTGGCATTGGAGTTTCATGATAACAGCCAATCATTTTATATTCACTTATTTTTACCAACCCATTCCCAATGGAGAACTTATCATTTGAATAGCGTTATCTTTATAATAACTAGTATGCATGGTAAAACTGCATTTTCATATGAACTAATTTAATTATGTCTGATCACTTAATCCCAGCAGTTGTTGCCACTCTTTACCTATCATGTTTCTATCACAACTTTCCATCAAAGCAAAAAATCTTTTTCTCATAATAATTATTTCTCCGTTTTTTCCTTTTTAATCATTTCCCCACCTTCCTTATGATTTGAGCTGATTTGACTGATTTCTGCCACAATGTACGTCGCTCTGGTTATTATACCGCTGCATTAATGATCCTCAACGTCTTTACTCTTTTTCTACGCTCTAAGGGCATGGACGCCCTTCTCTCATTGGAGGGGGAAAAGGTGTACATTTTGAGCAAGCATGTGAACTAATAATCAAAATCTGCGGAAACCTGTTGATATGACAGCCAAATATAATTGCATTTATACTCTTTTTAACAGTTTCAAAGTATTTGCATGCAATATTTGTGCTGTTGTAAATTTACAAAGTCGTGAGAAGTTCATGCAAAAGTGTGAATTCATTGTCTGAGACACAGTAGTCATGGGTGGGAGATCTCTTTGCAATGAACTCACAGTACTCAATATTATAGATCAGGCTCGTGCTATCCTTCAGAGTCTTGGTTGGCTCTTATATCTAGAAAAATTATAGGGATTCCACAATGAGATAGCACTAGAATTCCTACAGAACCTGCATGAAACACAATTGTGAAGGGCAGAGATATAACAGTATCAGAAATTGTAATAGCTGAGGTTTCTACACTTCCGGCAGCAGAAACAAAGTGGACTGATAAGCACGTTCTCTTACATGAAGCAGCGCAGTGTTCCAGGACCCAGACGAGAATTTGGTACACAAAGGAAAAGGGATTCACCCTGCGACTTTGAAGGAACCATGGCAAGAACTGGCAATCATCGTTTAGAAGTATATTACATGCGACGAACGCCAAGACGTGGTAAAACCCCAACAACTCAAACTTATAGCCATACTAAAACATAAAATTTCAGTTAATTTTCCATTTTTCTTGAATTCTTTGTTGCATGACATATCTAGTCGGGTTAGGAAGGCTAAGAATCCACATACAGTTATCAACCATCATGGTCCGATAAAGCTGATTGTCACTCCTGAATTAACTTGGGACAGCTTTGTAAACCCTGTCCTAACCCCACTAGAAGAAAATATTGATAATAGAGAAATGGACTAGCCAAGAAGGGAAATATCAATTCCAAAGAAATCCAGAAGAAAAAGACATCATCCCTCGACCTCGGGTCTAGTGAAACGAAGACTCTCTAAGCGGTTAAGTTCATGACAAGACACCTCAACCTTGGCCGATGAGGCAGGGCCATCTCATACACCTCCTCTAAACACGGAAGATGAATTCCTATAGGAATATGAGGAGGAAATGGCTCGAGTGCTGGAAAGAATGAGTGAATTTCACGAAGAAATAAATCCCTCCGGGAATTCTGGGGACAAAGTTTACCCCCTACACCAGTCTGCCTCTGTTGGCAGTTCTGGCCACACTGAGATTTTATCGTCTATGGAGGAAATGCAGAATTCAAGAGATTCAACTCCCTGTGGTGGTGAATATTTGGAGGAAGAAAACCTTGCAGAGAGAATTCCTGAATCTAAAAACATGTCGGATGATACCATCCCATTGGACCAGAATACTGATATAGGCACAATTTCTGTGGTGCCTGAAGAAAACACCGTCCCATTGGACCAGAGTACTGATATAGGCACAGCCCCTTTAGTGCCTGAAGAAAATACTGTCTCACTAGATTATGGCCTAGAAATTGGCACAGCTCCCCCTGTGCCTGAAAAAAGTATTGTGCCCTCTTCTATTGAAAACCCTATAAAGAAGAATAAGCCAGTCAGGGCTAAGTTGAGGAAATTGCGCAAGAAATACAAGAAATTGGAGAAAACAGTGAAACAATTAAGCGAATGGTTAAAAGAGGTAGATAAGGCCTGGAAGCCTAAAAAAATAAACAGACACCATGAAACCTAAATAGAATTGCAGACACAAACAGAGGAAACTCATACAAATGAAACACCTTCTTATACTCCTCTAATAAATGAAGCTGTTATTTCAAGGCTTCAAAACGAACTGACACAGACCTAGCAGGAATTGGCTAAATATAAGAAGGAAGTGGTACCACTACAGGTGCATCGGGAGCTGCTGGAAAAACTCAACAAGCTTGCTGCAACCAAAGATGAGACTTTTGCCAACTTTAGAAGCGAACAGGAGAAGGTAAAGAAAGCACAAGCTCAACTTGAAGAAGCCACAAAGCAAACAAATACTATTTGCTCACTTTACTCAGATGTCCTGTCTTGTATATCACCTGCTACTAATTATGCTCTATTTTATTAGAAAGATATCCGTTATTAAAGGTGAAAGACATTAGAGTAGGGTAACCCACCGAGTTTAAGACCATTGTAGAATTTGTCCAGTGTTGTGGGGAACAGAATGAGAAGGTTCAACACTTCTTATGTGAACTATATCTACACAATTTCTTTTTGGAAGATGAGCGAGATAGTAACCCTAGTCCCTTCATAGGAGACATCCAGTTTCATGCATTCCTCTCTTTTGTTGATAATCAAATCAAGTGGGCTAAAGCCTATAACATTTTTCAGAGAAGGGAACATGGTCTGGATCTCTGGGTTAGAGGGGAACCCACTAAACCTCTACATCTCTTCACTCAACATAAGAGATTCATGAAACAGGAAGGGGTCATAGCTAAATTGGGACCACTTCACAAGAACATTGTACAAGCAGGGAGAGAATACTTTCAAGAGATCAAAGAAGATGCTTCATTAGCAGCTAAGCAAAGATGGCAGGCATCCACCAACAATGTTAAGAATCGAGAGCCCTTTAATTATAGGAACTTTAAAGCAACTATTGTTTGTTTTAACACATACAGTAACATAATTTTATGCATAGGTCCTACATGGATAGGGTACTGCTACAAGAGTCTTATCATATGGTACCCTCCTGAAGGCTATCACCATGACTATGATCTTCCAGAGGGTCATGTAAATCAGGGTTTTGCAAAATTCAAACAAAAACATGGTTTTATATTATATAAGGAGGAAGTTTATCCTGCCTATTCCTTGACATTGTTACACTTCAACAATCTCATTGCATGAGGACGTGCAATAAGGTAAGCTGGGAAGTATGTTGGGCCATGAAAAAGGTACATTTTACCCTCATAATTAGCTTGATTTATTACTAACTTTCATTTGATTACCTTCACTTTGGAGATAAATCTGGAAGAATTAATTGTAAACAAAGGGTAAAATTAATTATCAACAAATTATGTAATTATGGGCAGAAAGGCTAACTTTCACTGTTTTTATGTGCAGGAAATCTAAAACAATTAACCGATGTTCAAACGAATGAACAACAACGGCCAAGAAAAGGAAAAGATCGTGTTTTGTTCATACAAACCAGCGAATAATGAGGAGGATCTCGCCTATTCTATAATGCAAACTGTTAGACAGCTGTGAAATCCTCAGGATCTCCTGATCCTGAGGATTTGCTATTATCCGTTATGTTTTTCTGTAGGATATAAAAGACTAAGAGATGGAATGGAATGGGAGTTGTTGACCCGTATGTTGTTATTGTATTTTATTTACATTCCTTCAGAACAAAAGCTTTCGTGCTCAGCGATGTTGTATCCTGACTGTTAAATTTAATGAAAGAGATAGTGGTTTTTTGATAATCATGTTCTGAAGATCTTCTGGCAAAGACTTCTGGAGGCTCTGGGCCCAACCACTAGGAGCTCTACTGTTGTCTTGTGTTATATTATTATTTTCCTGTTTTGCAATTAAACATTCCCGTGTTTTGCAAAATTGTAACTGATTTGAATCTCATCAGCATTGAATGGTTTGTGTCCTATTGATTTAAAGTCTTAATTGCTTTCATTCCACATGAATGTTATCTCTTGCATTTACAAGAGTTATTTGAATATTTCAATTGTTGTTATTCTGAGTGATATTGTTTGGTTGACATATATGGTAAACGCCCTCCCAATCAATCTCTGGTTGGAGTTTTCCTGTGTTTGAGGGATATCCCTGAAAGGGGATATTACAGCCAGCCTACCATGATCATAAGGAGATAACAAGTAACATTCCCATAATGGCCACCACACCAGGGCAATGTCCTACTAGCCAAGAAAAAAAGCCTGAAGGACAAGAGGTCTCATCATGATCCGGCCTTATTAATTTGTTAAAACCTAGTGAATGGAACTGTGGTTATCTGGTTACCATGCCAGCATAGTGGTCTCTCCATAAGAACAACTAAATTATCTAAATACTAAATAGAGGATTCTGGCTCATTTTTGGGTTAAAAAAGCAACCCTGTCGAGGCTATGGACGCCTGCTGGCAGCAGTGGCTCTGCTTGTGGTATTGGAGTTTCATGATAACACCAATCATTTTATATTCACTTATTTTTACCAACCCATTCCCAAAGGAGAACTTATCATTTGAATAGCGTTATCTTTATAATAACTAGTATGCATGGTAAAACTGCATTTTCATATGAACTAATTTAATTATGTCTGATCACTTAATCCCAGCAGTTGTTGCCACTCATTACCTATCATGTTTCTATCACAACTTTCCATCAAAGCAAAAAATCTTTTTCTCATAATAATTATTTCTCCGTTTTTTCTTTTTAATCATTTCCCCACCTTCCTTATGATTTGAGCTGATTTGACTGATTTCTGCCGCAATGTACGTCGCTCTGGTTATTATTCTGCTGCATTAATGATCCTAAACGTCTTTTCTCTTTTTCTACGCTCTAAGGGCATGGACGCCCTTCTCTCACTGGAGGGGGAAAAGGTGTACATTACGAGAAAGCATCTGAACTAATAATCAAAATCTGCCAAAACCTGCTGATATAACAGACAAATATAATTGCATTTATACTCTTTTTAACAGTTTCAAAGTATTTGCATGCAATATTTGTGTTGTTCTAAATTTACGAAGTCGTGAGAAGTTCATGCAGAAGTGTGAATTCAGTCTCTGAGACACAACAGTCATGGGTGGGAGATCTCTCTACAATGAACTCACAATACTCAATATTATAGATCAGGCTCGTGTTATCCTTCAGAGTGTTGGTTGGCTCTTACATCTGGAAAAATTATAGGGATTCCACACTGAGATAGCACTAGAATTCATGCAGAACCTGCATGAGACACACAATTGTGAAGGGCAGAGATATAACAGTATCAGAAACTGTAATAGCTGAGGTTTCTGGACTTCCGGCAGCAGAAACAAAGTGGACTGATAAGCACGTTCTCTTACATGTAGCAGTTGCAGTGTTCCAGGACCCAGACGAGAATTTGGTACACAAAGGAAAAGGGATTCACCCTGCGACTTTGAAGGAACCATGGCAAGAACTGGCAATCATCGTTCAAAAGTATATTACATGCGACGAATGCCAAGACATGGTAAAACCCCAGTAACTCAAACTTCTAGCCATACTAAAACATAAAATTTCAGTTAATTTTCCATTTTTCTTGAATTCTTTGTTGCATGACATATCTAGTCGGGTTAGGAGGGCTAAGAATCCACATACAGTTATCGACCATCATGGTTTGATAAAGCTGATTGTCACTCCTTAATTAACTTGGGACAACTTTTTAAACCCTGTCCTAACCCCACTAGAAGAAAATATTGATAATAGAGAAATGGACTAGCCAAGAAGGGAAATATCAATTCCAAAGAAAGCCAGAAGAAAAAGAAATCATCCCTCAACCTCGGGTCTAGTGAAATGAAGACGCTCTAAGCGGTTAAGTTCATGACAAGACACCTCAACCTTGGCTGACGAGGCAGGGCCATCTCATACACCTCCTCTAAACACGGAAGATGAATTCCTATAGGAATATGAGGAGGAAATGGCTCGAGTGTTGGAAAGAATGAGTGATTTTCACGAAGAAATAAATCCCTCCGGGAATTTTGGGGACAGAGTTACCCCCTACACCAGTCTGCCTCTGTTGACAGTTCTGGCCACACTGAGATTTTATCGTCTGAGGAGGAAATGCAGAATTCAAGGGATTCAGCTACCTGTGGTGGTGAATATTTGGAGGAAGAAGACCTTGCAGAGAGAATTCCTGAGTCTGAAAACCAGTCGGATGATACCATCCCATTGGACCAGAATACTGATATAGGCATAATTTCTGTGGTGCCTGAAGAAAAAACCGTCCCATTGGACCAGAGTACTGATATAGGCACAGCCCCTTTAGTGCCTGAAGAAAATACTGTCTCACTAGATTATGGCCTAGAAATTGGCACAGCTCCCCTTGTGCCTGAAAAAGGTACTGTGCCCTCTTCTATTGAAAACCCTATAAAGAAGAATAAGCTAGTCAGGCCTAAGTTGAGGAAATTGCACAAGAAATACAAGAAATTGGAGAAAACAGTCAAGCAATTAAGGGAATGGTTAAAAGAGGTAGATAAGGCCTGGAAGCCTATAAAAAGAAACAGACACTATGAAACCCAAACAGAATTGGAGACACAGATAGAGGAAACTCATACAAATGAAACACCTTCTTATACTCCTCTAATAAATGAAGCTGTTATTTCAAGGCTTCAAAACGAATTGACACAGCCCTATCAGGAATTGGCTAAATATAAGAAGGAAATGGTACCACTACAGGTGCATCGGGAGCTGTTGGAAAAACTCAACAAGCTTGCTGCAACCAAAGATAAGACTTTTGCCAACTTCAAAAGTGAACAGGAGAAGGTAAAGAAAGCACAAGCTCAACTTGAAGAAGCCACAAAGCAAACAAATACTATTTGCTCACTTTACTCAGATGTCTTGTCTTTTATATCACCTGCTACTAATTGTGCTCTATTTTTATTAGAAAGATGTCCATTATTAAAGGTGAAAGCCATTAGAGTATGGAAACCCACCGACTTTAAGACCACTGCAGAATTTGTCCAGTGTTGTGGGGAACAGAATGAGAAGGCTCAACGCTTCTTATGTGAACTATATCTACACAATTTCTTTTTGGAAGATGAGCGAGATAGTAACCCTAGTCCCTACATAGGAGACATCTAGTTTCAAGCATTCCTCTCTTTTGTTGATAATCAAATCAAGTGGGCTAAAGCCTATAAAATTTTTCAGAGAAGGGAACATGGTCTGGATCTCTGGGTTAGAGGGGAACCCACTAAACCTCTACATCTCTTCACTCAACATAAGAGATTCATGAAACAGGAAGGGGTCATAGCTAAATTGGGACCACTTCACAAGGACATTGTACAAGCAGGGAGAAAATAATTTCAAGAGATCAAAGAAGATGCTTCGTTAGCAGCTAAGCAAAGATGGCAGGCATCCACCAACAACGTTAAGAATCGGGAGCCCTTTAATTCTAGGAACTTTAAAGCAGCTATTGTTTGTTTTAACACATACAGTAACATAATTTTATGCATGGGTCCTACATGGATAGGGTGCTGCTACAGGTGTCTTATCATATGGTACCCTCCTGAAGGCTATCACCATGACTATGATCTTCCAGAGGGTCATGTAAATCAGGCTTTTGCAAAATTCAAACAAAAACATGGCTTTATATTATGTAAGGAGAAAGTCTATCCTGCCTATTCCTTGACATTGTTACACCTCAACAATCTCATTGCATGAGGACATGCAATAAGGTAAGCTGGGGAGTATGTTGGGCCATGAAAAAGGTACATTTTACCCTCATAATTAGCTTGATTTATTACTAACTTTCATTTGATTTCCTTCACTTTGGAGATAAATCTGGAAGAATTAATTGTAAACAAATGGTAAAATTAATTATCAACAAATTATGTAATTATGGGCAGAAAGGCTAACTTTCACTGTTTTTATGTGCAGGAAATCTAAAACAATTAACCGATGTTCAAACCACTGAACAACAACGGCCAAGAAAAGGAAAAGATCGTGTTTTGTTCATACAAACCAGCGAAGAATGAAGAGGATCTCACCTATTCTATAATGCAAACTATTAGACAGCTGTGAAATCCTCAGGATCTCCTGATCCTGAGGATTCGCTATTATCCATTATGTTTTTCTGTAGGATATAAAAGACTAAGAGATGGAATGGAATGGGAGTTGTTGACTCGTATGTTGTAATTGTATTTTATTTACATTCCTTCAGAACAGAAGCTTTCGTGCTCAGCGATGTTGTATCCTGACTGTTGAATTTAATGAAAGAGATAGTGGTTTTTCGATAATCGTGTTCTGAAGATCTTCTGGCAAAGACTTCTGGAGGCTCTGGGCCCAGCCACTAGGAGCTCTACTGTTGTCTTGTGTTATATTATTATTTTCCTGTTTTGCAATTAATCATTCCTGTGTTTTGCAAAATTGTAATTGATTTGAATCTCATCAGCATTGAATGGTTTGCGTCCTATTGATTTAAAGTCTTAATCGCTTTCATTCCACATGAATGTTATCTCTTGCATTTACAAGAGTTATTTGAATATTTCAATTGTTGTTCATTCTGAGTGATATCGTTTGGTTGACATATCTGGTAAATGCCCTCCCAATCCATCTCTGGTTGGAGTTTGCCTGTGTTTGAGGGATATCCCTGAAAGGGGATATTACAGCCAGCCTACCATGATCATAAGGAGATAACAAGTAACATTCCCATAATGGCCACCACACCAGGGCAATGACCTACTAGCCAAGAAAAAATGCCTGAAGGACAAGAGGTCTCATCACGAGCCGGCATTATTAATTTGTTAAAACCTAGTGAATGGCACTGTGGTTATCTGGTTACCATGCCAGCATAGTGGTCTCTCCATACGAACAACTAAATTATCTAAATACTAAATAGAGGATTCTGGCTCATTTTTGAGTTAAAAAAGCAACCCTGTTGAGGCTATAGACGCCTGCTGGCAGTAGTGGCTCTGCTTGTGGCATTGGAGTTTCATGATAACAACCAATCATTTTATATTTACTTATTTTTACCAACCCATTCCCAAAGGAGAACTTATCATTTGAATAGCGTTATCTTTATAATAACTAGTATGCATGGTATAACTACATTTTCATATGAACTAATTTAATTATGTCTGATCACTTAATCCCAGCAATTGTTGCCACTCTTTACCTATCATGTTTCTATCACAACTTTCCATCAAAGCAAAAAATCTTTTTCTCATAATAATTATTTCTCCGTTTTTTCCTTTTTAATCATTTCCCCACCTTCCTTATGATTTGAGCTGATTTGACTGATTTCTGCCGCAATGTACATCGCTCTGGTTATTATTCTGCTGCATTAATGATCCTCAACGTCTTTTCTCTTTTTCTACGCTCTAAGGGCATGGACGCCCTTCTCTCATTGGAGGGGGAAAAGGTGTACATTATGAGCAAGCATGTGAAATAATAATCAAAATCTGCCAAAACCTGCTGATATGACAGACAAATATAATTGCATTTATACTCTTTTGAACAGTTTCAAAGTATTTGCATGCAATATTTGTGTTGTTCTAAATTTACGAAGTCGTGAGAAGTTCATGCAGAAGTGTGAATTCAATCTCTGAGACACAGCAGTCATGGGTGGGAGATCTCTCTGCAATAAACTCACAGTACTCAATATTATAGATCAGGCTCGTGCTATCCTTCAGAGTGTTGGTTGGCTCTTATATCTGGAAAAATTATAGGGATTCCACACTAAGATAGCACTAAAATTCCTGCAAAACCTGCATGAGACACACAATTTTGAAGGGCATAGATATAACAATATCAGAAACTGTAATAGCTGAGGTTTCTGGACTTCCGGCAGCAGAAACAAAGTGCACTGATAAGCACGTTCTCTTACATGAAGCAGTTGCAGTGTTCCAGGACCCAGACGAGAATTTGGTACACAAAGGAAAAGGAATTCACCCTGCGACTTTGAAGGAACCATGGCAAGAACTGGCAATCATCGTTCAGAAGTATATTACATGCGACGAATGCCAAGACGTGGTAAAACCCCAGCAACTCAAACTTCTAGCCATACGGAAGATGAATTCCTATAGGAATATGAGGAGGAAATGGCTCGAGTGCTGGAAAGAATGAGTGAATTTCACGAAGAAATAAATCCCTCCGAGAATTCTGGGGACAGAGTTTACCCCCTACACCAGTCTGCCTCTGCTGGCAGTTCTGGCCACACTGAGATTTTATCGTCTGAGGAGGAAATGCAGAATTCAAGGGATTCAGCTCCCTGTGGTGGTGAATATTTGGAGGAAGAAGACCTTGCAGAGAGAATTCCTGAGTCTGAAAACCAGTCGGATGATACCATCCCATTGGACCAGAATACTGATATAGGCACAATTTCTGTGGTGCCTGAAGAAAAAACCGTCCCATTGGACCAGAGTACTGATATAGGCACAGCCCCTTTAGTGCCTGAAGAAAATATTGTCTCACTAGATTATGGCCTAGAAATTGGCACAGCTCCCCCTGTGCCTGTAAAAAGTACTGTGCCCTCTTCTATTGAAAACCCTATAATGAAGAATAAGCCAGTTAGGGCTAAGTTGAGGAAATTGCGCAAGAAATACAAGAAATTGGAGAAAACAGTCAAGCAATTAAGGGAATGGTTAAAAGAGGTAGATAAGGCCTGGAAGCCTACAAAAAGAAATAGACACTATGAAACCCAAACAGAATTGGAGACACAGACAGAGGAAACTCATACTGATGAAACACCTTCTTATACTCCTCTAATAAATGAAGTTGTTATTTCAAGGCTTCAAAACGTATTGACACAGACCTAGCAGGAATTGGCTAAATATAAGAAGGAAGTGGTACCACTACAGGTGCATCGAGAGCTGCTGGAAAAACTCAACAAGCTTGCTGCAACCAAAGATGAGACTTTTGCCAACTTCAAAAGTGAATAGGGGAAGCTAAAGAAAGCAAAAGCTCAACTTGAAGAAGCCACAAAGCAAACAAATACTATTTGCTCACTTTACTCAGATGTCCTGTCTTGTATATCACCTGCTACTAATTATGCTCTATTTTTATTAGAAAGATATCCGTTATTAAAGGTGAAAGCCATTAGAGTAGGGAAACCCACCGAGTTGAAGACCACTGCAGAATTTGTCCATTGTTCTGGGGAACAGAATGAGAAGGTTCAACGCTTCTTATGTGAACTATATCTACACAATTTCTTTTTGGAAGATGAGCGAGATGGTAACCCTAGTCCCTTCATAGGAGACATCTAGTTTCAAGCATTCCTCTCTTTTGTTGATAATCAAATCAAGTGGGCTAAAGCCTATAACATTTTTCAGAGAAGGGAACATGGTCTAGATCTCTGGGTTAGAGGGGAACCCACTAAACCTCTACATCTCTTCACTCAACATAAGAGATTCATGAAACAGGAAGGGGTCATAGCTAAATTGGGACCACTTCAAAAGGACATTGTACAAGCAGGGAGAGAATACTTTCAAGAGATCAAAGAAGATGCTTCGTTAGGAGCTAATCAAAGATGGCAGGCATCCACCAACAACGTTAAGAATCGATAGCCCTTTAATTATAGGAACTTTAAAGCAGCTATTGTTTGTTTTAACACATACAGTAACATAAATTTATGTATGGGTCCTACATGGATAGGGTGCTGCTACAGGTGTCTTATCATATGGTACCCTCCTGAAGGCTATCACCATGGCTATGATCTTCCAGAGGGTCATGTAAATCAGGATTTTGCAAAATTCAAACAAAAACATGGTTTTATATTATATAAGGAGGAAGTCTATCCTACCTATTCCTTGACATTGTTACACCTCAACAATCTCATTGCATGAGGACATGCAATAAGGTAAGCTGGGGAGTATGTTGGGCCATGAAAAAGGTACATTTTACCCTCATAATTAGCTTGATTTATTACTTTCATTTGATTACCTTCACTTTGGAGATAAATCCGGAAGAATTAATTGTAAACAAAGGGTAAAATTAACTATCAACAAATTATGTAATTATGGGCAGAAAGGCTAACTTTCACTGTTTTTATGTGCAGGAAATCTAAAACAATTAACCGATGTTCAAATGACTGAACAACAACGGCCAAGAAAAGGAAAAGATCGTGTTTTGTTCATACAAAACAACGAAGAATGAGGAGGATCTCGCCTATTCTATAATGCAAATTGTTAGACAGCTGTGAAATCCTCAGGATCTCCTGATCCTGAGGATTCGCTATTATCCGTTATGTTTTTCTGTAGGATATAAAAGACTAAGAGATGGAATGGAACGGGAGTTGTTGACCTGTATGTTGTAATTGTATTTTATTTACATTCCTTTAGAACAGAAGCTTTCGTGCTCAGCGATGTTGTATCCTGACTGTTGAATTTAATGAAAGAGATAGTGGTTTTTCGATAATTGTGTTCTGAAGATCTTCTGGCAGAGACTTCTAGAGGCTCTGGGCCCAGCCACTAGGAGCTCTACTGTTGTCTTGTGTTATATTATTATTTTCCTGTTTTGCAATTAATCATTCCTGTGTTTTGCAAAATTGTAATTGATTTGAATCTCATCAACATTGAATGGTTTGCATCCTATTGATTTAACGTCCTAATCACTTTCATTCCACATGAATGTTATCTCTTGCATTTACAAGAGTTATTTGAATATTTCAATTGTTGTTCATTCTAAGTGATATTGTTTGGTTGATTAGACATTGAGAATTTCAATTGCAGAGCATGACTGTGTTACTCATTGTTCAGTTACTGCAGTATTCCTTGTCTGGTTAAATACACTGTTGTAGATGTTAATTAGTAATTCTGGTTAATTTTGAATTCCTTTCAACGTTGCATTTCAGTTTTCTGCTTCTATAGAACAAATTAGAATTAAGTTTAGTTGATTAATTGAGTTATTTAATGAATTCTTTCATAATTGCTTTCATTGAACTTCGAAAATTAGACTTTACTTCTTGCAACAATTTCAAATTATTAACCTCTGATTTCACTTGCATAAACTGCGCTGAACACTCTTGAAATAAACAGACTTATCCTAGGTTGATGATTAATGTAGGCATTGGATTTCTTTTAAATAGTCATCTTAATGTGCCAACACAGTGTTGAAGTACCTCACTTTCAGGATCAGGGGCACGGTGCAGGGGAAACAGGTCTCAATATTAGTGGACAGTGGGGCTCCCCACAATTTCGTAGATGCTCAGATGGTGGAGAGAAGGGGCATATGCAAAGAGTCATTTGAGGGGTTCTCGTTGTTGGTATGGGGAGACCAAATCATGTAGTGCACCAGATATGTTCCCGGGATGACAGTAGTGATGGGGAACTATTCCATGACGGACCACCTTTTTGTGGTTGATGTTCCAGAAAACAACGTAGTGCTTGGTGTGCAGTGGTTGTACTCACTTGGTCATGTTACAACTGATTGGAAGAAGTCAGAGATGGAGTTCATGGGGCCTGACGGGAAGATGGTCTTATTGAGAGGCATGCATTCATACTCCCCACAGACAATGTCAGCGCATAGGATGGAGGCTGATTTGAGACACAAATATATAGATTGGGAAGTGGAGCTTAGGATATCTGATGCAAGGGGTAAGCCCCAACCACCACACCCGGATGTGCAGACTATTCTAGACAAGTACCCAATAGTATTTGGGGATTTTCCACTAGGACGACCACCTTACAGGGGTTTGAGCACACGATTGAGCTCGGACCAGGAGTACAGGTAGTGATTACGACCCCCTACCGACATCCCAAGGCTTATCGAGATGAGATAGAGAGGGCGATTAATGAGTTGTTCGCGTTCGGGCATATCAGGCCCAGTGTTAGCCCTTGCGCTTCATTAGTTGTCCTGGTGAAGAAGAAAGATGGCACACTGAGGATGTTCATTCATTACCGAGCCCTTAAGAAGAAGACGTTGAAGAATTGGTACCCCATTCCCCAGATCAATGAGTTGATGGATGAGCTTAGAGGAGCTAAGTACTTCTCTAAGATAGAGTTGCGTTCAGGGTACCACTAGATCAACGTGCGTGAGCAAGATGTCCCCATGACAACATTTCTATACCATTATGGGCATTTTGACTTCTTGGTGATGCCCTTTGGGCTAATCAATGCGCCAGCCACATTCCAATCCTGCATGAACCATGTGTTCCAAGAGAAGTTGAGACGTTATGTCCTTGTTTTCTTCGATGACATATTGATCTATAGAAGGACATGGGAGGAGCACTTGCAACATATAGAGGAGGTGCTCAAGCTCTTGGAGGGACAACATTTCTATGCTAAGCTGTCCAAGTGTGAGTTCGGGTTACAGAGATGCTTTATTTGGGGCACATTATTGGGGAGGATGGCATAAGGGTGCATGACAAGAAGATTCGAGCCATCTGGGATTGGCCAATCCCCCGGAATGTGATGGAGTTGAGGATATTTGTGGGCATATGCACGTACTACAGGAAGTTCATGAAGGGCTTCTCACAGTTAACAACTCCCCTCACTGATATGACCAAGAAGGGGACCTTCGCATGGACAAATAGAGCATAGACAAAATTTTAGCACCTCAAGGAGGTGATGAGCAGTTGCCCTATATTACCACTTGCTGCTTTCACCCAGTTGCTCAATTGGAGTGTGACGTGTCAGGTGAAAGCGTGGGGGCAGTACTGTCGTAGGGGGGCATCCCATTGCTTTTGAGAGCTAGAAGCTCCTTCAAAACGAGAGGTTGTATTTGATTTATGACAAGAATATGTTGGCCATCATGCATGCCTTGGCCAAATTTCATCAGTACTTGGTGGGCAATAGGTTTAGAGTGAAGATTGATCACAACAGTGTTGGCCATTTCCAGGGGCAGAAGGGCCTCAATGATAGACAACAGAAGTGGGTCAGCATGATCCAGGCTTATGATTTTGACATAGAGTATGTCTAGCGCAAGCACAATGTGGTGGCAGATTCCCTATCTCAGAGGTCTGCGACACTTTCCCTCATTAGCATTTTCCATGATTGGAAAGCATAGTTACTGGTGGAGTACTCCAAGGATCGTTAGGTGTGTGAGATCTTGGAGGGAACCTATGGGGATGAGCACTACCGCGTGATAGAAAGATGTTATTTATTACAAGGGGCACATCTATTTAGTTCCTAGTTCATAGTTGAGGGAGACCAACATGACAATGAGGGAGTGTTTTTCGTGGAAGGGCCTCAAGGCAGACGTGCTGAGGCATGTATAGGAGTGAGAGTCCTGCCAAAGGAAAGAGGGGGAGTTGACTCACCCAGCAGGGTTGTTGCAGCCACTCCCTATTCCGGAGGGGAAATGGGACAACAACTCGATGGACTTCATCACAGGCCTACCCACGGTGCAGGGCTGTGATTGTATCTATGTGGTGGTGGAGAGACTGATGAAGTATGCCCATATCTTCGCTATCTCCACTAGGTACTCTGCTTCCCAGGTTGCAAAGTTGTTCTTCAAGGAGGTTTTCCGGTTGCATGGTCTTCCCTAGACCATAGTGAGTGACAGGGGCAGCTGCTTCATGGGGGCTTTTTGGCAGAAGCTCTTCAGGTTAGTGGGCACAGAGCTTACACCCAGCACCAACTACCACCCCCAGACCGACGAGCAGACTGAGATTGTCAACAAAAGGTTGGAGGGTTACTTGCGGAACTATGTGACAGGGCAGCAATGGGCATGAGCAAGATGGCTACACTTGGGGGAGAATTGCTACAATACAACCTATCACATGTCAATCGGTATGTCACCTTTCCGCGCTCTATATGGTTATGATGCTTTATCTTTTGTTGACATTGTTTTTGGAGACATCCGGGCTCCAATGGCCAAATATTGGATCCAAGAGAGCCAAGGCATTCTCAAGGCTCTCAAAGATAACTTACAGATAGCACAAAACTAACAGAAGATGTATGCAGATAGGCACAGGTTGGAGAGGCACTTTGAGGTGGGGGAACTAGTCTTTTTGCGCCTCCAACCCTGTTACTACTCAAACCAATGGGGAACATAATAGGGACTCCTAAGAGCGCAACTGCTAGGTCAAGGGCAACAACGGAGACTTAGCCAACTATCACCATAGTTAAGACTCCCTGCTCTTTACGGCCTTTCACCGATGGGAGGAGGCCCAGTATTTAGGAAGTCACTTATAAACTATAGATCAACAAATAGACGTGAAGTGACCTTCAAATACACTTTCCATAGAATAGGATTAGGAAAAGGAGTTTCCCAATCCACCAAAATCCTTATAGAACTTGGATTCCCGAGTCGTCCTTAATGAATTATCTTTGATAAGGAATGGGAGCACACGGGTCCAAGCAGACCCGACCTAGGTCAAGGGAAGGGAGTTTAGCAACCGATGATAATCTTATCCTAAACAAGGCAAGGAAAAGGATCAAAGCAAGAATTTTCTCTTAAATATGTCAAATTGATCCTATGAGGTACTAGCCTTGGGAACACCTGGGCAAAGTTTGATCTCATACCTAGGGTTTGGGATATCTCGCAATCCCACCGTCGGAATCTCTTCAAATTTGGAGGAGTCCTTGAGGATAAATCACCGAAGTAGGGCCTAGGAGATCCAAACTTTTATAGGGCTAGTTTGACGGGAAATTGATGCCCTAGGCATCCCAGTGTGGCTAGACCTAGATGAAAGAGGAAAAGGTGAAGAAATATGGTTTAAAGTGACCCCCTTTCTATGGATCAGTGCCTAATTCCTCTTGGGGATATGGATTCAAGGATACTTATGAAGATGGATTTCATTTCTCGTTCAAAGAGGCAATCAAAGTCAACTTCGTCCAATGTTAAGGGCAAGACAAGAAAAATGACCTTAAAAGAATTTATACTTCATTGCAAATGGAGGAGGCTTATCGAGATAAATTCGATCTCTAGGACAACTCGTTCATCAAACATGGCCCATACATAGAGACAAGCTAAATATAAACATAATTCCACGTTGATGTCGTAAATGCATGCAACAATTAGCCCTAAAATAGCGAAAATCTCATGATCAATGTGCAACAAAATGAAAGAAAATATCATTAAAATTGTACTTGCATGTAAGAGAATATATCCAACCATCAACACATTTGCAATATAAGACGCTCCAAGATAAGAAGACCCAATCCACATCAAAATTCATCCATGATCCAAAAATATCCACAAAGGTAAAAGTGTGAAGTTCTCAAGAGAGAGAATTATCCAAGACAAGTGATGACCCAAAATTAATTCATCCAAATCCTATTTATACACTCATTAGGAGTTCAAATTACCTATTTGGGCCTACATTAGCCCCTAAAATATAATAATGTGCAAATTAACTAATTTTTGTTGACAAGCCCACCAAACTAGCTCATAAATAAAATAATAAGCCTCTCAAGAGGTCAAATGATAATCTATGCATGTCGTAGGGCTCTCCAAGAGGCCTAATGAGGTCCATAAGTGCCATAATGATGAATAGGACCCTCAAAAGTGATGGGCAAGGCGGTGGCCCCTTGTTCTCCAAACAATAAACCTGCGGTGCTGCTCCTAGTGGGTGTGGGGGAACACCATTAACCTCATGGGTCTCCAAGTAAGTCAAAGATGCTTGTAGACCATCTATAGGGGCTCATATGATGGAATGAATGATGCCATGTCAACGTACAAGTCCTAAAACACCTGCCAAGTGTGTGGTGCACCTGTGGGGCTAGATGGGCATAGTGTACCAGATGCATCTTCCTTGTCCCAAAGGTGGATCTCGAGCAATCTCTTAACATCTCTAGGGATCCATGGAGTGTTTTCTACTGCTGTGGAGGCCCATGGCTCTCTACACACACCCTACATGTGTCAATGTAGCCCTTTGGAGGGTTAGGACCTCGTATAGGAATACCAAACCCAAAATGGACACCATCTACAATCCTGCATAAGATCTAATGCATCCCCTAACCTTCCAGCATAGCAAGTCATTAAATTAATAATGTAAAAGAGCTTACAAACCATGGAAAACAAGTGGACACTTCATAGTGGTATGCCCTTCCATAGTGGGTTTTGGCATATGCTAATGTCTCCAAACTCCAAAGGGGGTTAGCCAAGCACCTTTTAGGTGGTTTCTACCTTTAGAGGGGATAGTATGTCCAAGGTACATTCCTCAAATGGTGGTGGCATGTGATAAAGAAGTGAACGGAATAGGGAATGAGAGGGGCAATCTTGGGCCACATATCGGGGCACAAGTGTGGCTAAGAAAAGGGAAATCCGCACTTGGGTATATAATGTATAGGAGGGAGAAATCGTGGTACATGAGGTCCCCCGGCCTTGATCTTTCAACCCTTGTTTATATACTTTTTGTCTTTTATGATTTTTCTTTGATTAACTCCTCAGGGCTCAAGGGACAAGAGCATGATGTGTAAGATATAGCAGTGAATACCCCCTTTTTGGTGGGGAAGTTCATTGCCCTCTAGGGGTTGGGACAATCATGGGTTCCTGAATGATAAAGGAGGTTCATCTAGGACCTATGGAACTAGGGTGATGGCCATGGGTATGGGGTAGAGCTCATGCATTAACTTTTTCCCATGTGCTAAATATGTTTGTCCCGACCATCTTTTGCATTTTTCCTGTTGAATGTGGCCATTTATGCTTTTACTTTTCTTTTCAACTACTTCAAACTCTGAGGCATCATTCCAAGCTTAAGCCAAGGTGGGGGCAACGGAATGGGGATGCTAACCCTATGTGGACCCAGTGAGGAAATGTGGACCCCAGTGGGAGAAATGATGAATGGGGCTATAGTGAGTGGAAGGGGGATGATATATGGGGATAAGGGAGCGGGACCACACAACCAAAGTCGGGGTTTCCCAAGTAGTACCACCCTAAAACCAAATTGTCAATAAAAGAGATCCCACGGGACTAAAATCCAAGTGTAACATCCAAAAGAGGTCAAGGGGAGAGGAGCACAAACTAAGTCCACTCTTTCTGCCGAATCCCCCCATTAATCCATGCCCAAAAGTGTCCATGATAAGTAAACCCAATACTCAATTACCAAATGAGAATACATACCTTTAGGTTTGGGCGGCCCACCTTCAGACATACAATCAATACGGATGGGTGAGGGACCACATGGTTGGCTCAGGTGGTGGAGAAATGGCACAACGAGCTAGTTGATAGCTGCAAGGGGCCGCTTGCTGCCAGCTGAGGACCATCATGGAGAAAAAATTTCTCATAGGGAAATCACCCACAAAGTGGTGGGTCACATCTGGCTCCAATTGGGACATGATGTAATATCCCGAAAGGGAAATAGACAACAATACAAGCATACAACAATGTAGAAAATGCCAGAAATAGAACATAAAGCAAATACTCATAAAAATGCCGGGAATGCTAAGCCATTTTATTAATCTGAGAATATAATGAAATACAATAGATGATCGGAATGATAGCACCTATTCTTGCTCAAGGCAAGTGAAGAAATCTCTCAGAAAGATAGGGAATGGCTGCTCTAAGGAACTGCGTCCCAGCTGCTGGAAAACTGCCGT
This sequence comes from Pinus albicaulis, assembly GCA_034641835.2. Lineage (NCBI taxonomy): Eukaryota > Viridiplantae > Streptophyta > Pinopsida > Pinales > Pinaceae > Pinus > Pinus albicaulis. The sequence continues at coordinate 869,789,992 of CM076578.1, read as the reverse complement.
AAAACTGCTGCTGCTGGAATGGACTGAAAATAGGGGTTGATCCCCTTGCCGGAATGAGCTGAAAATCTGCAGACCACCTGTACTCGCCAAACCGAACAAAACCCAGAAACCATATCAATAATGGTCAGCCTCCGAAAATCACCAAAAAGTGCCTCCTCAGGGAATTACCCTACCCTCCAAGGCTCAGCGCAGATGCCAAATGATGATAGCTGAAACTGTGCCACAAACTCCTTAGGAAACCTCCAACTGGAAAAGACTGATCCTCTCCTCCGGATATCAACTGAAACTCCTGCAGAAACCCCGCACCGGATCACCTCCAAGTAGAACTGCGTCCTCTTTCCCAGGGACTGTGCAGTCACAAGAGAAGCCCAGCTCCTCAGCAAAACAACCAACCAAACCTCCCGCTAAAGACTGAAGAAATGACCTTACCCGAGCAGGCACTCGAAGTCCCCTGGGGCTAAGGGTGAGATCTCCGAGCGGAGACACTCAACGCACTAAACAGTGCTGCAGACAAGCTAAACAGCCAGCGTGCTCAAGAAGACAAATGTCTAGCTCAAATATCATCAACAACAAGAATGCCAAATGAGAAGGCTCTCCCACCTTTTATAACATTGGCCTCTCTCCAAAACCCTAACGTGCTCCTCCTCAATCTGCGCAAAAGCTCCTAGAGGCTACGTGGGCCCCCTCCTCTACGTGGTGTTGGACCCCCATGGGTCCCCATAAGTTATAACGTTGTGCTACTAGGGAGATACTTTATTTTACTTAAGTGAGTTAGACCCCTCTTCTCACTTTTATTTATTAATAAACTATAGTCGGCAAAACTATACAAAATCGAATATTCCAATTACCTGTTGCTAATTAGGAATATCACAGTCTCCCCCGGCAAAATGTTGCTTGTCCTCAAGCCACTGAAGTGATGGATGCTGCAGAATCTTCTCATTCTCCCAAGTGGCATCCTCATTCGGCAAAAACTGCTTGTCCTCCAGCAATGCCTGAACAAGCCTCCTCTCTAGCTGATGCTCCCCACTAACCCTGCAAAATGTGCCTGGGTCCCAGATGTGCCACTGAACCCTCTCTGACCTCTGCATCACCCTGATATGAAGGGACCTCTCAATGCCAGGATCCCAAACTGATCTCTCACCAATCGATAGTCCTCTCGGATCCCAATGCCACCATGGCCAATCATCGCCCAAGTCCCACGGTTCAGACTGTGCACTATCTCTAGCTATAGCTGATGCTCTAAGAGGTGAAGACAACCAATAAGCATCAATGCTCCTGGGCTCCTGCAGTGTTGTACCTGTAACTGCATATACTGCCCCTCCAACTGCATACCAGCTCATCACCTCTATCCAATCCAAGTCCTGACTCCATCCCATGCTAATCCTGCTCTCCTGAGATCGGGAAGGAGTCCTAAAGTAACAACAACCGGTGCCCTCCTGCCAACTGGGATCTGTAACATCTTCTATGTCCAAGGGCCCCTGCTCCGCTGTGCTCCCTACGAAGAATACCATACCATCAAGAGGGTACCAACTCATGATCTCCCGCCAATCCATCCTGGAAGAAGAGTCCAATGTAGCAACAACCACACATGGATCATGCCCAAGGTGTTGCCACCAGCCCGTGATAAACTCCCACTGCTCTGCCCTGTCTGCCAATGGAAGCTGCCTGTAGAGGGAAGCCCCTCTCTCTATAGTGGGCCAAAGTGGGCGAGACATGCCGCAAGCCCCATCGATGTACTCCTACAGAGTACTACTCACCGAAAGCACTGCAGCTTGGTCGACTGTATGGACATCTACTTGTATCTCATCAATGTGTCGATCTGAAGATGGATGCTCCACCGTCTCCAACAACTCATCCCTCTCATCGGAAATGTAGAACTCCTGCTGTCCCCCAGCTCCCTGTAGAACTATCCCATCGACCTCCAACATCTCTAGAGGATATGGATCTGTAGCTGCTGTCACCATACTCGATGTCAGGGCATCTGACTGCTCCTCCTCAATGGCTGACCCTGCGGTTAGCCGCATATCCATCACAGACTCGATGTGGGTGTCCATCTGGCTCTCTCTCAAAGGAATATCATGCCTGATGTGAGTAGTGTCCTCCTCTGTCGACTCAGGCTCCATCACCTGCTGCTCTAACTGAATCGTCACAAGTGACTCTTCACCCAGAGTATCTCCCGAAAAGTCCCGTGACTGCTCACCCTGGACACTAAAATGTAGCTCCAGTCTACTGTCGCCATCTATGCATGACTGCTCTCGCTCCCCAAAAGCGTCCTCAACTGATCCTATGGACTCATATGGAAAAGAGTCCTCACCCTGGCATACAGAAGGAATGCCCTCCGGTTCTACCTCCGTCATCTCATCTGCATCGAACATGCCACCCATCCTATCGATAAAGTGTCGATACAGTGTCTGGAGTCCAGACGCATGTTGGGATGCTACCTCTGCTGAACCCAGTATCCTCTGCTCATGCATGATCGCGACATGCCCTGAGGGAAACGTGACGCATGTCTCCCTCATGACTTGCTCCCCAAGTGTAGGCTCGCGATGACTGATGTGCCACCCCTGCAGAGGATCATCTCATCCCCTAACCTGTGGCGGTCAACTAGCGCACCAACCCAGTGCCACTGCTAAGAGGTCTCTCGCCTAGTGTGCTGAGTGCCATCCAAATATCTTGGGTGTGCCTCGCTTACCCCACTGTTCATGTCCAAAGTGCCAAAGGACAACAACAAAATCGGCTGTGCCCATGAGTGATGTAGAAGAGGGTCGGGTGCGTGAGTCCCCACAGATACCGTCAAGTATCGCTCATCTGTCTCCCCATCAATCCTGGGTGTAATACCGCCAAAGGTAAACCTGGTGTCCCTGTCCATGAGTCTCCCTGGATGCAATACTCTAAGACCCTGCCGTGCAGCACCATATGCCCTCACATACCACCGATCATCCATGTACTCCTCGACATGCCTCTGCACACTGAGGCATACCCCTGTATACTGCTAGATACCCCAAGCTACTGTTGCACCACCCTGTACCGTCTCGTGCCCTGACTGTGTCCAGGCATCTGTCACTCCCCGCATGCTCTCAATGTGATGTAGGGCACTCCTACTCCACAATGCAACCCCACACACTACAGCACACCACCATGCAACTCCATGTCCATCGGTAGTCCATGGCTCAATGCTAGAGGCTCCCACACATCCCTGGATGTGACGATCTAGAGCTGTGCCTCTACATGTCAAACTACCACCAATCGGTATCATCATCTCCACCATCACATCGCTATACCCGCCGACGAATGGATCATCGCTCCAAATCCTCCTCGAGGGGTCCGAGAAGTGAATCTCCCTATGTGTCAGTAGTGTTACCACCACTGCTCGGCTCCGCTGCGTCCTCTGTGCCCCACACAAAGGTGAAGAGTCCTTGGCCCCATACAAGGCGCCATCTGGTGGCCTGCCAATGCCACCTCCTCCGACAAGCTCCTGCCAAGGTATGTTGACCACCCCGTGATCCCGTGTATGAGTGTCATACCAAGACAACCTAGGGAGTCTGCCCATAAACTGGTTGGCCACTGGAGCTGACCGAAACTCCCCTAGCGGATGCACATGCTCTACTGCTAGGCCAACTGTACCCTCCAAGACATAGTCAACCGACCTGCCTGGGAAATGATAGGTGATCCCATCTGGATCCCAATGCCAATCTGGGGTTCCTATATTCCCTGCACCTGGGAACTCCTACTGAATTCCACCTAGGTCCACCACCATCTCCATAACCCACTCCACCGGGTACCAACTCAAAATCTCTCGCCATCCAACTTCGACAAGTGGATGCTGTACCCTGTGCAACTCTGATCGTCTCATACCGCTACCCAAGTCAACGTATGAGATCTGACTAGGTGGCTCCGTCTCTCTCTCTCCAATGGGAAGAGGTGACCCCACAACGCTGCTAGTCCCGTCCATGCATGCCTGAAGGGGAATGATCTGATGCTCCAATGTGCCCTCTGGTTGTACCATCAGGGAATCCAGTCGTTCCCCAATGCGAACCAACTTGGCCGCCGACTTGGCACAAGCCACTCTCATGCCCTCCAACTCCTTGTCCTGCAACAAAATGGCCTCCCATACTGACGTGGCCTTCCCTTTCAAAACTAGAAGGTCTGCCCGAAGCCAATGATATCGCTGTCTGCGACCATCATCCAATACCTCTGTATCTCCTAGTGCCTCATCGAAGGTGGATACATCTCCTGACACCTCACCCATCTGTCGTGTGCTGCTACCACCCTGTTGTAGCCGCTACAACACCACCCAAAATTTTGGGTATATTTAAAATTTCGGTTCCCCTCTCCGCCGCCAGCGCAAAAGTCTTTCTACCTGCCCGGGCACAACGACATCCCGCCTGAATTGGTCTCCAACCCCTTAGGAGTTGGTTCCGCCATCATGATCCGATGTCATCGTTGCAATCACGCCATATGTGGGAAGGATCATCCAGCGTGCGCCCGAACACTCTTGTCGCAGTCACGCCAAGTGTAACGAGGTTGCCATGCATACGTTTGAATGTAAACCTTTTGTGTATTGACAAATAAAAGCCCTCCCGCCATAGGTCATTGAGCATTTTGTTTCAATACTTATCTTAAGCTTGTTAGTATTATATGTTTTATCTAGAGACACCATTATCAAAGAGTAATTGTGATGTCGTAATGTTTCACACAGGTTGACCCCACGGGTAACAGACTCCTCAGTCATGTCGTGACATCGAGGGAAATAAAATTGGGCTCAACAACGAGGCCAAAGTTGCAGAACGAGGGAGGAGGAGGAGCAAGTGACCAGTACTGTTAAAAGGAAGATTGTGTGATGCACGTTGATCAGAAAGAGAACCTTTTATGTCACCAACGCAAAAAGTTTTCTTCATTAGTGCACACCAGAATTGTGGAGATCCTGCACAATGTTAGCTCTATGTCGATGTCGGTACACAAAGGAACATATGTCGCCATTTCGACAAGCCTAGCCTTAATTATAGCTCGGTGAACAAAACAAATCAGGAGATCTCCCTGAGGAGTGACAATCTCATTCAAGGCGTTCTAGTACCAAGTAGCAGTGCGAAAACATACGTGTTTCTGGGGCAAGCCAATGACAGGGTTCAAACATGTGAGCACACCCTTTGGGAGCAACATTTATGGATCTTAAACTGCATAGTGTGGAATTAATTACGCTGCAAGGAGTACAACGTGGAGCAATAAAATGGCCGTACAACCCTAGTCACCTTTACTCTTTCATATCCATAAAGTTTGTGTATGTGGGACCATATGAGATGGAGGATGTCAGATTGAACCTAAAGGGTTATGTTTAAATGCATATGCATTTTAGTAACTAGGCACATTGGTGCATATGCAAATAAAGTCTTTGGAACCACAAGCCAGGAAGGGTCAATGTTAAAAGAGCCATCAATGTGGTTTGAGAAACATCTTTCAAAACAAGCAGCCTTCGTGTGATGAGGTAAAGCAAAGGATCAAGGGTCGACAGCATATGGTTTCAAAAACCATAAAATATCCTGGGGCAAAACTAAATAATAACATTATGAAGGGCGCACATTCAAAAGACAAAGGTGATGTTGTAATGTTAAATACCAAAGCGCAAAAACATGCGGTTTCCAAACCATATAAAATGGTGAGTCAAGACTATGGACAACATTACACATGAGCTTAATATTTCCATGGCAGATATGAATATCGAAACATATATTTAAAGCACGGGGCGGAGTTTGACTTTTAGAGGAGATATATTTATGTATATTTAACGTCCAAAGTCGTGCATGGAGCCCAACGTGCCACGTTTACGTTATAACTACCCGGGCGCGTTGTAACTACGTTTTATGAGGTGCAAATCTCATATAATTTCACAACCATATAAGGTCGCCGAGCAAAGCATGAAAAGAATGTCCGATTGGCTCGAATGTTTTATGCCAAAACTTGTGGAGCAGTTTATAAATGCAGCTGTCAAATTTACGTGGAAACATGGCGTGGATTAAATAAACATGTGTACGCAGCAGTTGTGTTCGAGCACAGTCAAAGAGCCATACACGTCGAGGTTTTAAACCTGTGTTAAAACATTTTGAGGTATATATATATCAGGTGGTCAATTCTATGATTAAAATGGCGGATCAGGACTATGTGAAGACGCGTTGCGCGGAGCCAACGTTCAAAGTCGTTTCATAGAGCCAACGTGCTATATTTACATGGAGCCAAATGAATTTTATATGCATACGTGGCAGTCAAACCATTCGACTAAAACGTAGAGCAGAACTATGTCCACACATACAATTGGACGCAAACGTTTCAATGACGGATGTTTCAAAATATGGTAAAGCGCTGGAGCGGATATATGAAAGCGCAACATTACAACTAACTCATTGCGGCATTGTGCATGATTGAGCAGATATATTGAAACTTGTTTTTAAAGCGAAGGTTCGACAACAGGTTTCAACTTGCGGTATTGCATTGAACGTAAATACTATAAGGTCTGAAGATGTCTCCCTCATGAAAGGCTACTGCCAGTGGCGGAAGATCCAGCAAATAGACTTGCATTTGATGTTCGGGTTGTCAATTGGTATGACTTCCACAGGAAACAAACCACGCTCAAATCTTATCTTTTGGCAAATCGACATATCCAGAAAATATATTGTTTTCGATCGAAGTTTACGTTAAAAGCATGGAGCTGATGTGCTGACAGTCCAAACTGCATAGATTGATTTTTCACGTGTTTGACTCATAGTCTGCGTGGCAACCGTTGTAAAAGACCATAATGTATTCGTTACAACTAAAGCATGGACCGAAAAAGCCAGCGCCATAAAAGGCATGTTGCGCTATTTTCAGAGGAGCGGATAAAATCTGATGTCTGCAGCCCCGACGGCAATATTCCGGGAGAGAATCTCTCCTCAAATCTGCTGCATTGGTCCCATTTTAGAAAGGCGTTATCATTGCATGCTCGTTGGAAGCTGAATTTTCGGTGATGCCACCTCCGACCACGTCGAGCTGTCTTCACGGAGCTTCATTTCGGATAATTCCTAAGGCGTTTGCTTTTACCCTGTCCAAAGATGCTGAAAAGCCGATCACACAGGCGTACTGTGTCATGCAGGGTAAAGTATCATTCTCACGGCTAAATTTCATTGTCAGAGATATTTTGTCTACGCACCGTGGTCATCCCACTATCGAGAGCCCTGCCATCACCGTGCGTTTAGTGATAATCATCCAGGCCGCAGGCACTCGACTGAAAGGAACCACCAGGCCTGTCTATCGTTCGTTATTGCATTTCGAAGCCTTTCAGATGTATGCCAATTCGTTTCTGGCCGAAGCAGTGTGGTAGCGGTCATGATTCATTGATTCACCTTAAGTTCATAGGGTAAGCGAAGAATAGAGTAGTAGCTGCTGCGCGTTTCTGCAAATAGACTAACGAGGACCTGTTGGGCAGAGTTTAATGCAAAATTGCTGCGCTACAATTCCCTCAACACACCTTCGATTCGAGAATGAAGCATTTGTTAATTGGACTGCATACTGTGCGACTCCTCCAAGGTCGCAAGGTCGCAGAAAGGTGTGCCCAGGGAAAGTTGCGACCAAGGAGAAAGTTCCGACTATGCGACCCAGCTTCAGGATGGCCTCTTTCTCAAAACATATATGGCCTTCAGAATAGCACTATACAGGGGTCCAAGCTAATCGATAAAACCACTTAATGTTATCTGTCAATATACTTCTTATGCATCTTCATTCTCTTTTATTGTATCTTTATCGTTCTTCAAACATGCATAAACATATTTATGTGGGTGAGATAATGGCTAATCTAATACGCTTACACGCAGGTAACATGAGAAGATTGTGGCGATGACCCAGACAAGGAAGCCCATCTGCTGAGGTCACAGGTCGCAAGCTTGCATAGGTCACAGGTCGCACATCTACTGAGGTTGCAGGTCGTACATCTGCCAAAGTCGCAGATCTTCTATTTTTTCCCTTTTGCGACCCCGCGACCTAGTCGCAAGGTCGCAGGTCGCAGATCTTCGATTTTTTCCCTTTTGCGACCCCGCGACCTAGCGACCTAGTCGCAAGGTCGCAAGGTCGCATCTCTCTGTTTTTGCCGCCTTTTGCGACCCAGCGACCTAGTCGCAAGGTCGCAAGGTCGCATCTCTCTGTTTTTGCCGCCTTTTGCGACCCCGCGACCCAGCGACCTAGTCGCAAGGTCGCAAGGTCGCATCTCTCTGTTTTTGCTGCCTTTTGCGACCCTGCGACCCAGCGACCTAGTCGCAAGGTCGCAAGGTCGCATTTCTTCGGTCGTCCTCCCTTTTGCGACCCCGCGACCCAGGCAGGTCGCAGGTCGCAACAACGGCTCAGGTCGCAGGTCGCAACAGCAGCTCGGGTTGCAGGTCGGAACAGTGGCTCAAGTCGCAGGTCGCAAAAAGGACTAGGTCGCAAGGTAGCCCAACGGTTGGGAAGATGAAAGATCAAGGAAGCCCGAAGGGCAGTTTCTGCATTATAAATACTTCCTTCGGGAACTTGTAATGGGCTTTTTCTTTTTGGAAGACTCAAGAGCTACATTGTATTGTATTGAAAGACCATATTCTTAGGCATATGAATACGAATACTTGCTAAAACCCCTTTGTCGGATGATGTTTTTTGCTGTGACAGCACCATGTGTATTTCTTGAACAGTTTCAGAACATCCTATGATTAATGAAACTGCATTTCTAATAATATCATTTATGCATAATGTTTATCTATGCTTGTGTTAATGATGTTCAGTTTTATCGCTTTCTAAATGAATGTTAATACCTTTGTCTATTAGCATTTCGTTTTATCTTTCAGAAGTAAGAAGGAATCTTGCCATTAAGAACTATTTCTTCTGTGGTAAGATACCTTGCAAGCATGACTCCAAAGACGTGCCGTTAACTGCATCTCTTCGAGTGTATGTGTTTTATTCATTCTCTTGCTACGCATAGTGTTGTAGACATGTTCCATGCATCAATCATGTATTTCGTATCCTATGAATAAGTGTGTGTCCGCAGGTTTAATCAGGTTCTTTTGAGACCAGAAGGGAAGGCGTCTTAAGCGGTAGCCGGACCCACACCCCGGATGGGATCCCTACTCCAAACGGTTTAAGGTCTAATTGGGACTTTTTACCGGGGAGATCCCCTATTGTTGGCCGGACAAATTTTCCCGTCAACAGATTTGGCGCTAGAAGGAGGGCCTGAACCTCCGACCAGATGTTTAACGAAAAAGGGGGGGCCAGATGACAAGCTGAGCCCTTAGAGCCTGCAGTTAATCTCATATCTGTAATGGCTCGTTCCCAAATCATTCTCCCGAGATGTTTGTCGGAGTTCTATGAACCTGGATACTTCATCCCCGATAAACTTATGTATCACTTGTCCCAGTTAAAATTTGATGGTGAAAATGGGGTGTCCATAACCCAACACTGTTCAGATTTTTGTGACTTTGGTGAGTGTTATGAAATTGACGATGAGGGTTTGATTTGTTTGCTTTTCTTCCTCACTCTCGAAGGTCGCGCTAAGCAATGGTGCTGCACTTTTCCGGAATCTTCCATCCATTCATTTGAACAACTCGCCAGTGAATTACAACAAGCTTTTCACATGTATGATTTTCATAACGTTTTACTAAAGATAAATGACATCAGAATGGAACCTCAGGAATCTTTAGATGAGTTCTCTATCAGATTCGTTCATTATTGTTTTGAGTTTCCTGAAAAGGATGTCGATTGGAGGTTGTTAAGAGAACAGTTCGCGTATGCGATTCTTGTTTCCCTTGAACCATTTCAGTTAGCAACCCGACCTGAGCCTAATGTTCCCTATGACAACCCGCAAGTCAATGGCTGTTCTGACCTTGAGTCTTTCACGTACCATGTCGAATCTGAACATCTCAGTGGCTCGTTATCTCTTTTGGCTCATGAAACCTACCCCAAGCCCACTCGATGCCTCCCTGGACTTGGTCCTAAATCTGGTTCACATTCAGATTATAAATCTGGTTCACATTCGGATGATGAATCTAGTTCACATTCGGATTATGAATCTGGTTCATATTTGGGTTATGCATCTGGTTCAGATTCGGATGACGAATCTGGTTCACATTCAGATTATGAATCTGGTTCAGATTCGGATTATGAATCTGGTTCACATACGTATTATGAATCGAATCCTACCCCGCATAAAGTTTATTCCCTTACAAGGCCTGTCAAATCGTTGTGTCCTCTGAAAGACACGGATGTGCGTGTTGAAAAGCCTCGTATGGTTAACGCCCCTGCGATTCAATCTTTTCGTTCATTATTTCCTAGTTTGTTTCTCGATCCCGCCACACCAGTAATTTCTTCGAGACATTCAAAATTGCCTTATACTGGTATTGGCGACAATCATAAGCACGCAGATGGTGTTTCTCAATCACAGTCCAAAATCGATGAATCTTTTAAATCTGATTTTTCTCACTTGGGATCTTTAGACAGCCATAGGAGCGATTCCCCGTCTGAACAACTTCAAGATGTTCCCTCTATTGATCCATCCCAGTCGGTAACTCTCGGGGAGCCTGACATCTCAGGTACCCAACTTAACCAAACCGATGGTTGCAGCGATTATTCCTTATTTGAAAACATATTCAATCATACCGCTGACGACCATCACTCAAATCTCTATGCTGACCATACGAAGACACCTGAATTCGATGATCCGCTTTGGGAAGATTCAAGTACCCACCAGAAAATCGAAACGCGTCAGCTTCCGCTGAACGTTTCTGAAATGACCATTCCCCAGTGCCATGCTCCTTCCAGCATAAACGCGTCGAATTCACCCCATCCTGGCAAATCTGGAGAATCCGACATTTTGGATTATCAATCTGTCAGTACGCAAACATTCGATCAGATTGATACAAAGCCCACTGACATCTTTCAAATCACTACAATTGATGATCATGCCCATTCGCCTGTTAATCTCGCCAAGCAGTCAAAGTTGGAAAGCCCCTTGCTTGAAGGTCCAGAGTTTGTTCAAAGCAGTGAAGAATTTCAGGCTCCTTTAAACGTGGATTCAGATCCCCATACCCTTAACCAAACCCAGGAGCAACCCCGGACTAGGGTTTTCGAAACTAGAATTTCTACGCTTGGATGTGCATGCATCTATAATTCGCCTGGCACTTGCGTATTGTTTCCATTCCATAAAACTGATGATCCCCAACACCATGATGAGATTGTCGATCAAGTCAACCACCCCCTTTCGGTGAATGTGCTTGCAAATAGGAATTGGCTTACCCATCACCTCTCAAATCCAGGATCATGCATGAATGATTTTATGTCATTTATCAATAATGTTGAGTTTCAAGAACAGATTGAGGTATATCAAGATGAGAGCGGGAATCAGCCTGCACAATCTGTTCTGGCATGTTCTTTCGTAGGTATCTATGATCATTTTGCCGTTGCACCTGCTCCTCGGGTAAGTTTTACTGCTGCTGCACTTTTTTGGATATTAGCGCTGATCCTGATCATTGTTGTTCTTGCAGGTCAGGAACTGATGCGGTGGCTACACTGGAAAACTGATTTTACATAACCCGACCGCATCATTGGTTAAACTAGGGTTTAGGTGTAGGCTAGCTAGGACCTGCAATAAATTAATTTTTAGTTCAAAGTTAATTAGGTTTACTTGCCAAATTTTTACTTCATAGGTTAAAAGTTTGTTTTGTTGATTTTGTTTACGATTAATATCTTAGGCAACATCATGTTACAAGTATCTTCTTTCATTTCCTTTTCAGTTGCTTGTTGCTGCATAAATAATCATTGCTTGTATTACGCCTCTTTGCCACCTACAACTGGTTGATCGTTCTCACACATGGCGTTGCATTGCATCTTAAGCATCGCCTATTTCATTGCGTCATATTCTTTCTTCCTCACATCATTTCTGTCATGTCGCCTGCCGCTGCACAAGCCCTCATTGCAACCCTATCACCTTGCAGTCTTGTTTTGCCCTGATTGCTGAAACAGTAACCCCATTGTTTTGTGTGAGGTTGCGGTGGCTATCTCAAGAGGCAGCTTTCTCTTAGGACCAGTCATCGAAATCGCATTATCAACAAGATGCCTATGAGTCTAAACCTATTATCTGGGGAGATAAGAGCCGGTTGTCTGTGGGAGACCTGATGAGTTGAAATGGCCCATACCCGTAAGCCTAAGCCTTGTGCCCAGCATAGTCTTGGACGTTTAAATGTGCTGTTCTGCGCACTGCGCCTATTGTGGTGAATGGAATGTGAAGGTTTGGCACGAGGGCAAACCCCAAATCAGGATATCTTTCAGTTTCGGCAAAACAAGAAACAACCTCTCATGCTCGTAAAATAAGTCGGGATCCCTCATCCGCCCATGAAAATTAAGTGCCACGAGCACATGAAAATAAGTGCTACAAGCACATGAAACAAATAAGGGTAAAGGATCGAGAAAGGCTTCCTGCGCAGAGAGGTAATGCAACGACTCCGCCGGGGTACTGACCAGGCTCGCTGGCAGCGGAGCAACGTTTGTGATTTCTTGAAGTGACTCCGCCGGGGTACTCTCCAGGCCTGCTGGCAGCGGAGCAACACCAGAGACTTACTTTTAAAAATCCTGAGGATAATAAGCCCCACTGCCTTGCTGTTCACATCATCAACAAGCTACTGGCATCTGTGAGCTTTCTCTTTGATGTGTTCTGATTGGCGAGACCTAGCTGAGGCACAAGGATTAGGCATACCTGTAAAGGGCAAATGTAATACAAATGGTACCCGCGGAACTGGTTCAACATTCCCTTGCATCATTATCCGGACTCAGACTATTGTGGTGATATTGATAGAGATACTGGATTCTACCAGTGGTTCGCCATTTGTTGTAGCCGCTACAACACCACCCAAAATTTTGGGTATATTTAAAATTTCGGGTTCCCCCTCTGCTCGCCTAGGCGTTAAAAGTCTTTCACCTGACCTGCAGTCAACGACATCCCGCCGACCTATCTCCAACCCCTTGGGAGTTGTCTCGCCATCATGATCCGATGTCAGCGTTGCAATCACGCCATATGTGGGAAGGATCATCCAGCGTGCGCCCGAACACTCTTGTCGCAGTCACGCCAAGTGTAACGAGGTTGCCATGCATACGTTTGAATGTAAATCTTTTGTGCATTGACGAATAAAAGCCCTCCCGCCATAGGTCATTGAGCATGTTGTTTCAATACTTATCTTAAGCTCGTTAGTATTATATGTTTTATCTAGAGACACCATTATCAAAGAGTAATTGTGATGTCGTAATGTTTCACACAGGTTGACCCCACAGGTAACAGACTCCTCAGTCGTGTCGTGACATCGAGGGAAATAAAATTGGGCTCAACGACGAGGCCAAAGTTGCAGAACGAGGGAGGAGGAGGAGCAAGTGACCAGTATTGTTAAAAGGAAGATTGTGTGATGCACGTTGATCAGAAAGAGAACCTTTTATGTCACCAACGCAAAAGTTTTCTTCATTAGTGCACACCAGAATTGTGGAGTTCCTGCACAATGTCAGCTCTGTGTCGATGTCGGTACACAAAGGAACATATGTCGCCATTTCGACAAGCCTAGCCTTAATTATAGCCCGGTGAACAAAACAACTCAGGAGATCTCCCTGAGGAGTGACAATCTCATTCAAGGCGTTCTAGTACCAAGTAGCAGTGCGAAAGCATACGTGTTTCTGGGGCAAGCCAACGACAGGGTTCAAACATGTGAGCACACCCTTTGGGAGCAACAATTATGGATCTTAAACTGCATAGTGTGGAATTAATTACGCTGCAAGGAGTACAACGTGGAGCAATAAAATGGCCGTACAACCCTAGTCACCTTTACTCTTTCATATCCATAAAGTTTGTGTATGTGGGACCATATGAGATGGAGGATGTCAGATTGAACCTAAAGGGTTATGTTTAAATGCATACGCATTTTAGTAACTAGGCACATTGGTGCATATGCAAATAAAGTCTTTGGAACCACAAGCCAGGAAGGGTCCATGTTAAAAGAGCCATCAATGTGGTTTGAGAAACATCTTTCAAAACAAGCAGCCTTCGTGTGATGAGGTAAAGCAAAGGATCAAGGGTCGACAGCATATGGTTTCGAAAACCATAAAATATCCTGGGGCAAAACTAAATAATAACATTATGAAGGGCGCACATTCAAAAGACAAAGGTGATGTTGTAATGTTAAATACCAAAGCGCAAAAACATGCGGTTTCCAAACCATATAAAATGGTGAGTCAAGACTATGGACAACATTACACATGAGCTTAATATTTCCATGGCGGATATGAATATCGAAACATATATTCAAAGCACGGGGCGGAGTTTGACTTTTAGAGGAGATATATTTATGTATATTTAACGTCCAAAGTCGTGCATGGAGCCCAACGTGCCACGTTTACGTTATAACTACCGAGGCGCGTTGTAACCTCGTTTCCCACTTAAAGGTGCATCTTTCAGGGTCCCGTGATTTGGCCGATTGGCTAGCCAAATGACGATGTAACATCAAAACAAGCTTTGGAGCCCAAGGACCTAGCCTTCCTGGACTCAGAGAGGGCTCTCTCTATAAGTGCAAAAGATGTCGGTGTGTTTACTTGCGATGTTCTGATATTAGGCTAGTTATGAAGTATGTTTTTGGTTTTTTGGTTTTTTAAGTTTGTGAGGGATGAAACTGATCAAATACATAAACTAGATAACAAGATGTAGATAAATTGGGCTATGGGGTCAATCAGGTCAAGGAAGCTAATGAGGCGATGATGTAAAGCTGCTGTAGGGCCGATTTGATTCACAATGGAAGGGATCTCTGGGCAAAATGGAGTAAATGAACAATAAGTTGGTGAAAGACAAGGGATTTCAAGTGCAAACTAGTTAATAGCAGACATAAACATGTAATAGCAAGCCATTAATCATGCTAGGAATAACTATAAGCTAATCAATACATAGAAATCAAACATTCTAGCCATACATAGAGGTATATGACCCTCTAACTTCGGGAAAAGGCTATCAAACTTTGGGGAAAACACATGAGACAAACTAACAACTCATAAACTATGCCGGAACGCCTAAACATAGTCTCTAAGTCATTGGGCACTTGGACAAATAAGTTTTCATAGTTTTAGGCAAAGGGCTAGATCGGGACTAGGCCTCCTTGGTTCAACAAAAATGATCAACAAATCAGTCAAAGAGAAAGTTTTATGGACAGAACTATGGGCAGCTGATAGGTAGGTAGGGCAAACCATACATCCTACTCAACATACATGGAACTGATGAATAAAACTTAGCAACAATACCTTAGGTTACTAAAGAGCAGCTAAGAATTCTTTAGCATAACTAAGGGAGAAGAAAAACATCAAGCTATGAAGATTCAGGGATTTTGAGGTGCCTCCATGGGCATGTCTCAAAATCAATCTTTACTGATCTATAGCAGCAAGAAAAATGAATTATGAGTGAAAACTAGAAGACAAAACACATCAAGAAGCACTATACCATTCTACCATGTCAAGGAATCCATCAACAAGCCTTCAACATTCCTCAAAAGCATCCAAGAGGCAGTCCAAAAATCATAACTCAAGTGTATTCTTCAAAGCTCATATGACCAATGCATTAATTCTTCTCTCAAGTTCAACCTCTGATTTACAATGAGAATCATGGGATAAATAGGCTAGAAGGAGGAAAACCTCATGGAGCAACTAGCTATCCCATTGGCCAAGTCAAAATATCTAAACTTGTCCTTGAGGCTTTGCAAAGCCCAAGGCACAAAATATCTAATAAAATATCTAAAAAATTGCTAAAAACGGAAATTATATTGACTTTACATGATTTTCCCATGATAAAAATAGCCTAACGCACATATGGGAAAAGCAGATTTTTGGAGTTCAAAAATTGCAAAAATACTTCATATTTATGCCTGAAAAAGGTCCTCTGACTTGCTGGATGCAAATGGAAGGCTTCCTGATGTCAAAATGAGGCTCATGATGGCTCGTTGGAAAGCTCTCTGTGTCTGCTTTCCAATGCAAGTGGAATCATCTCAATCTGATCTCTGAAAGTCCCTCAAAACTGTACCTGTGTGCAAAAACACAGAAAATAGCAGGCTGCTGATAGGGCGGGCAGAATGTGCAAAATGAGGCTGTTTTTTGCCAATTTGAGGGGGCGAATGATTTTCAAATGTCCTGAAAATCGCTGGAGAGCTGCTCATGAAATTATGGAATCCATTGGTATCACCCTCCTCCCTTGACGACTCTTCAAACTGAAATGGCGCATTTATGAGTATTTGGCAAAAACCCCAAAAATGCCAAAAAACAAAAAGTTTTCGAAACAGGCCCAAAATTGGCATGGATGACCCTCAAGGGTCCATGGAGACATGTTCCGAAGCTGAAGCTAAAATATCGAGGGCTGATGTGCGTTTTGCTTCCTTCACTGGTCACCTCTCTTCCTTGTGTGTGGCCTTGAGTAGATGTCTGAGTTTAGAGGTAGGCCTACTAGATAAGGCACTGGGCGATGGATAGGCTGAGTCGGAGACACATGAGCAGGAGGAACAGTGGCGAAATCGGCATGGCTAATGAAGGACTCCCATGAAACCCCTTTCTTCTCCAGCTGGTGCAAGAAGATGAGTTTGGTCAAGGAATGATGAAAGAGAGAAGAGATTTGCCGAGGTGGAGCTTTCTTTTGGACAGCAGCTGCCATCTTCTCTATGCTCTTGGACAAAAAGTATGGAAGGTTTAATTGCTTGCTCCTCATGGAAATTGAAAAGTACTGAAGGATGAGCATTGATGTCTTCTATGGAGGTAGGCTCATATCTCTTATGTTGTCCGCCTTTGTGATCTCGCCTTGGAGGCATTCTGATTAAAAACAGGCTTGAAAGAGGCACACTGCCTTCAATATATGAAGAATGTTTTCCTGGATTGAGACAAGCCACCAAACTGTTTTGACAGTTATGGACCTTGTGGTTTGGATGAAATGTAACAATGCTTCCTTGAATAAACCCCCTTCAACACTGATTAACAATAGTTCTTCAGACCCGGATGCCTTGAAAGTATATTATCCCTTCTCAACAATGCTTTTCTCTGTTGAGAACTGCCTGAATCTTTTAAGCTCTCTTAGACTTCATCCTCTTGTGACTTTGCTTAGAGGCACAGCACTTATGTTTTTGTCACAATAAACTTCAAGACAACAGCTCTTTTAAGTTATTTGCCTTGAAGCTAACACAATAAATGAACTTGTGGAGACACGGTGGAAAAGAAGACCCCAACAGTTTGAGGTGGCACTCCTTCCACTATATTGAGAAGAACCTGACATGAAGCCTTTGAAGTCAATCCCAGCTTTTAAACTGCATATACATTTGCTTGATCTTCAATAAATGCCTAATGTCTACAAACTACTCAATCATCAACAAAATACCCTGTTTCACCTTCAGAAAACTCTGTCCAATGATCTTCAGAATGACAATATAGTGCAACGAACAAGCAGACTTGGATTAGGTGCAAAATAGGTGCAACAGTGCTTTGTGAAGGACACCTCTTCTGCTTGTGAGTTTAAGAGATCCACCCACTGTACCTCTGTTTTCAGTATCAACCTCAAATACTAACAATTCTGTTCTTCAGAAAAAGGCCCTGTTTTACCCTCAGAATTCTTCTGTCAACAAGGCTTCAGAGTGATACAATGTAGTGCAAGGAGAAAACCGACCTAGTTTAGGTGTGAAACAATGCAGACAGTGGTTTAGACAATGCACCCTTTGCTTGTGAGTTTGAGAGATAACCAACAAATATCTGCACCTCTGTTTTTTACAACTTTGATATCAACTAACACCTTTATACCCCTGCCTCCAACTTTCCATTAACAAATTTTGCCTTTTTAATGTGCTGTTACCTTGGTAAAATCTTTGTTAACAATTTCACAGTGGGAGAAAATGATGAAAAAAGGCAACCTGTGCTGTTGTGGGGGACTGTGAGGACAGTTTCTTCTTTTCAAAAGTCGGTCAAAACCCTTTAACCAAGCATGGCTTCAAAACACGGAACACAGGTTTTTTTTCAAACTTGAATTTGTGAGATTTTCGAGCTAGGAGGCAAAGTACCTTGTGAATTTTAAGGCGAAATCCTTTGGAGGGAATTTGAAGTGCACCGGAACCCTTCAACACTGGCGCGGCAACCTCAGGAGAAAACCCGTCGCGCCGGAGAAAGGTTGTCGGGTGGAGTTGTCGTGCAGTCGGGCGGGCACCTACAGGCACGTCGCGCCCGCCTACAGGCTCGTCGCGCCGACGTTGAAGCCCTGTGTATTTTGATGCCCGCCTACAGGCTCGTCGCGCCGACGTTGAAGCCCTGTGTATTTTGATGCCCAGGCTCGTCGCGCCACTTGCCAGGCTCGTCGCGCCGCCCTAAAACTGTGCAGAAGACCTCAAATTGTTGGAAAAGCTCGTTGTGATGCTTGAGAGCTGTAGCAATTCGTTGTTTTGATTTCACAAATGATTTAATATTCCCCTATTTCATTTTCATGACATTTTCAAAATATCAAACGGTCACTTTGAATACATATATCTGCCCCTTTTCAAATGATGCAAAACAATGTTTGTATCGAGTTGCCTTTTTAAAAATGACAATCTTCCAGATTTGTTTTGCCTCCTCACGGAATTACATACCTGTTCCCATGAGAGAGATATCTCAAAAATTTCGACTTTTTCCCTCTTTGAGCGCTTTTAGGTGACAAGGTAAACAAAAGCAAGGTCATTAAAAAAAAACTGTCAAAGGCATTTGAAAGCTGTTTTACCACTTTACAGGAAACCATTGGTGTCTTCTTTAGGGAATATAAACAATGATAGTTTATCAAAAACAAATTCCTTTCTGCCTAATCATAGGATCATATACCAGGTTGCCTCCTTATTTGAAAAGCCAAACTTGTAAAATATGAAAACAGGTTTTTTGGCACACAGTCTTTATTCTATTTGCTCAGCATATTAAACCCCTTTTGTCAGTAGCAACATTTCATGACTGGACTTATGTTCACTGCCTCTTTCACTTGGTGATTTGCTAGTAAAGAATGGCTATTTCATAATGCACTAAAAATGTTGGAAAAGGTGTAAAACACCTCTTCTCGAAAGGCGCATCCTTTGAACTTTTGATATATGAGATTATTTTACTGTTTGACCCTTTCCACAAGGAGAGAATCTTCTTTTAGGCATCAGTGTCACACATATGCTCAAAATTGTCTCTTTTATCTATTCCTAGCATTGCATACCTGTCATTTTGCCTTTTATGACTCAACCTTAGTCACTGTTTACTTCCCTAGTTGCATCTTTTCACCTTAGCCTTGTTTGTTTGCTCAGAGGGATTTTCCTTGATTTCTGGATAGGTGCTCATGAAATGTCTTTAACCCTTTTTAAGTCCACTACTACTTTGGCACTCAAGGCATAAAGTATGTTCAACCTTTTCTCCTTTCTGCTGGATGAGCTGTTGACAGGTAGCTTCTTTGAAGAGGGAGATCAATACATTAGTATCATAGACATTAATACCTTCTTTATTTCAACTTCTTTGAGTCCTTTCTCTGCACTTTTGGACTTACCATTTTTCAACAGTCTGCAATGATTTTGGCTCTCTGCTTATGTATGGAGGAAGCTCTTAATCAGGTAAAGTATCAGAAGACCCCTTTTACCACTTTGTCAGACACAGCCTTTCTCTGAAACAGGAGTATCAGTATCTTTACATTATCAGAGCTGTCATTCATTGGTGTAGTGACCTTGTTTCAGTCTTCGATATCCTTCTACTGCTCTTTCTTGTATCAATCACTTTCAGCACCTGTAGTAGTTTTGGCCCTCTACTCATGTATGGAGGAGGTTTTTTTTATCAGGCAAATGTGGTGGTAAGTAAACCATCTGAACAACACCAATCTTAGCATCTTCATTTGCAAACCTCACTGTGTTTTTGAAGGAAACCTAGCCATAGTGACACTGTTCTAAGGTTGCTGAGATATTTGTCACTTGGCTTGTTCATCTCGTGACCTGGTATATTGACCAGAACTCTTTGTGATCATAAAGTTCAGTGTTTTCTTGAAGAACCAAGAACCTTCTCCTGCCTGTGTAATGGCATTGATTAACATCTGTTCTATTTGATGCTGCACCAAAACAGGCCTCTTATGATTTGGATGTTCACTGATGAAATGGCCTTCTAAAGTTTCAACCATTTACCTGACTTGAAAGTTTCGGATGATCTCTTTTATTAGGCTAAACTTCTTTTCCTTTGAGCTTATCATACTTTCACTACAATCCTGTTATGGTTAGCAATTACATTCATGAAACCTGAAGATATTGTTTCATTGTTTCAGACAGGGCAAACCTGGACTTTTGTAACCCTCTGAGTCAACTCTGACCTGTGCCCTCTGCTTATGGATGAAGGAGGCGCCCTAACCCTCTGCTTGTAATGAAGGAGGTCCTGAGCCTTGACAATTTTACCATTTGCTGAGACAGTGGCAATCCTTTTTCCTGTGATTTTCATACTGAAAAGAGCTGTAAGGTCCTGATTGAGAGCCCTTTGTTTTGCATCTTCATCTCAGGCTCATAATACATTCAGAAGCAGCTGTTCTTCTAACTGTAAACTCAAACATTTACTCCATGAGATGAAATATATTTCCTGTCATTTGTAGAACCATAGAACACAGTGAACAACCTACTAGTCAGCTTGAGATTGGGCTTTATGCAGTGCTGAGATCTAGGGGGTGTGAGTGGCGCGAATTAAGGCTGTTTGTCAACTTCATTTGCAAATTAAGGGATCAGTCATGGTAGGTCTGCTGCAGATGGGGGCTTTTTTGGCTTTTTGATGATTGCCAAAGGTGAAATGTCCTAAACGCCACTTCCTAACATGGGGTAGACTTCTGAAACAGATGTGGATTTGCCCTTTAAGGCTGATGGGCAGGTCAATAAGGCTGAAGCTAGATAGGATTGTGATATGAGGTTTTTTGATGTTGCCAGGGGTGGACTGAATAGGTAGAAAGGCGAAAAAGTTTTGGGAGGGTTTTCTGGATGACATATTGACATAAGGAAATCAGTTTCTAGAAAACTCAGCTGAAGATATAGTCATCACTAACATGCAAAAAATACTGATGGCTAACGGTGGCTCCATTTGGGGAGGGCAGCTCCTCGTCAGGAGGTGTCCAGAATTCAGATTTTTGGATTTATGAAGACCAGTGCCTTATCCATTGGCGCAAAATTTACCCTTCTCTTGATGTTATTTCTGAAAAGTGTCAGCATGTTTAACATCAATGATACTTCTACCTACCACACTACCTTTCCTAACATTTTTTCTTCTGTTTGGCGCATTTGAACTAGCAGCCTTTTGACAATGCATATTTTTCTTTTTGCAAAATGAAACTATCTATTTCTACTCTTATATCTGCCGGGAGTTCAGATTAAGCTGATGAACTCCTTCATTACTCTGCCTAATGCTAGATCAACTATCAAGATTAAGTAGTTTGACAGGATTTCATTCTCTAATCTACAACATGAAATTTAAAATGATCAAATCAGGATTAGGCAGTCTGATTTGTCATGCATTTGCGGCATAAAAGACAAGCTGCACACAAATGTTATTTTGCAACAAAGGGAAACTAGACAAGCGGGGCTAAGATGTACAATATATTTTTCATCCCTCGCTTCTCTCTTTGGTTCTGTTTTAGGCATGTGGAACCAGAATCTCTCCCTAATCTCAGCTCTGTGATAAGTCAATCTTACACAATGTTGACTATCTTTGCACTCACTAACTTATCAGCAAATAAATTTAAACATGCTCAGCTATGATTAGGCTAGATAGCTGAACAAGACATTGAAGTACTAGTAGCGGCATTTAGACTTGCGCGCTTTCCTAAGGACTGTTTTTTTTTGGAACATGGGGCTTTACCACTGCTTTTTAGAAACTGCCCTCTTTTTCTACTTTTCACTGTTTTTTGTATTTTCTGCTTTTTCACTTTCTCTTCAAACAAACTACAAATGAAAAAAAGTGCTCACAAGGCTTAGTTTTAACTATCTACCTATCCTAATCTAAACTGTACACAACATACATTCATTTGGTGAACTCTTCTTTCCAATGTAACCAGTCAAGTAGATGATCAAATGGGTGATTCTGGTTTAGTTCTTTCATGATGTAGAAGTAATGAAAAGGCCACTCCCACTTAGTTTGTTTTTGGACAGTAGTGCTTAAGCTTTTTCTCATTCTTGGCAGCAACTTGTTCATGATAAAACCCACTACTCTTTCAGACTTCTTAAGGAAAACAACAAATGGATCTTGGAATAATGCCTGATCTAGAGGTTTTGAGATATAGGATTCATTCAAGACTACTCTTTCAGACTTCTCAAGGAAAACAGCAAATGGATCTTGGAATAATGCCTGATCTAGAGGTTTTGAGATATATGATTCATTCAAGACTACTCTTTCAGACTTCTTAAGGAAAACAACAAATGGATCTTGGAATAATGCCTGATCTAGAGGTTTTGAGATATAGGATTCATTCAAGACTACTCTTTCTTCCACTTGGCTATATTTGGGACCCCCCTGGTAAAGCAACTCTTCTTCATGATCACCCGAACTGTCAGAATCATCATGTATTGCAGTGTAGTTTTCTTTCCAAGCTGATGTGTTTTGATAGGGCGGGCTGGAAACTGTGTGAAGGTCATCAGGTTGATGGGCAGGGATACACTTTGACAGTAAATTATCTTGAAAGGATAGTGTGACAACTCCCATGTGTTTATCAACCTCTACTTCTTCATCTGCAATTTGTAACTCAATGGAACTGGGTAACTGCAAATCTGGAGTTAAGGAAGATTCTATGTCCAAAATGATTTCCTCAACTATTTCAGGCAAAGGAGTCTCATTTACAATATGCTCAAGAATTTCACCATCTTCCTCAAACTCATCATCAAAGCTGAAAAATTGTTGATTTCCAATCATGTGCATGTTATCTCTGACGGGCTGAAGTGAAGTAGAGCAAAGAGTCTGAGACTCTTCACTTACTTCTAAACTTTCAAGGTTCTCCTCATGAGTGTCATAGATGACCGGTAATGGCTGCTTACTTTTCTCAAATTTATGAAACTGAGCTTCCTCCCAAAAATCAAAAACTGAATCTTCTACAAAGTTAGCTTCTGTTTGGAAATCATATAAGTCAACATATTGATCAAACATTTGAGAATCATTAACATAAGCAATGTCACCAGCCATGTACATTGGATTGCCATATTTCTTTTCTTCAACTTGATTTACAAATCTATTTTCTGACTTATGATATGCGGGATTAACAGGAGAAAGATCAGAGAAGTTTTGGTTATTAGTTTCTGCATCTAGTAACGGAAAATGCGTTTCTGATGGTTCGAGAGCTTCTTCCTTTTCCATTATCTGCTTGTCTATATCACTTTCATTGTATAAGATAAAAGAATCTAAATTGGAATGAGTGGAATAAATGGGAGTATTGTTTTCCATGACTTCTTGAGTTACCAGAGGTTGAGTTACTTCTAGTCCCAGGTTTTCCATGACTGCTTTAGGCATGAGGTTATGGGAGGTACTCGAATCTAACATGGCATTATGTAATATATTGTCCCGTATGTTCAGGCTCACATAGGAAGGAGAAACAGACCCTTCTTGGTATTGTCCTTCTATTTTCGGGCCGAATAAGAGATCGGGTTTGTTTTCAGTTAGATTTAAAGTATCTGCTTCGCTCCCTATGTCAAAAACTTTGAAAATTTGAGATCTATACCTATCTACAGTTATTAGCTCAGTAAGGGGTATGGTAATTTTTATTTCGGAAACTTCCCCTTCGAAACTAAAAGGAGTTTGTAGTTTGGGCAGATTTGTTTCAGCTTTTCGGACATGATCTTTTCTATGCTCTTAATTTGCTGACTCTGATTCGGGACTTTGTTTGACACCGTTACTTCGGGGGTTTTTGTAGAGGTGCTAAGAGTATCTGAGCTAAGACTTGTTTGAATAGCTTTATCCTTGTTTTGGTCAATTTTATGGGCCATAATTTTGTTGCTATCCATGGCTTTTTTAGGGATGGTGTCAGAGGTTTTAGCAGTGTCAGGGCTACCCTTCTTGGAGTAGTCTTGGTTTTTTCTACTTCTAAGGTTATACTACCTATGAGCTTCTATAATGGCATTCTGAAAATATATGACAGGATCTTCGAGATCTTCATCATTGGTTTCTTCCTGACTTGGATAGCATAACTCTTGCTCTTCTGGTGTGAGGTAAACCTTACTCTCTTTATCAGAACCTATGAGGTTCCAATGATTTTCATCAATGGGTTCAGTATCCTTATCCTCTTTATCAACATAATTCTCACTGAAGGATGGTCTGATTTGCTGATCATTTCCTCTTGGTTTATTTTGAGACTGACCTTTTCTAAAGCCTTGGTTCTGGTTTTGATGGTTTGGTTGGTTGTCCCTAGGAGGCATTCTTTCACTCATTTTTTCCCACATCTTTGTCATGGATTTGACCAAGCCATCTATTCTAGGATCTAGGGAAGGAGATGAACTGGATACCTCATCTCTATATGGGACTTTTCTTTCTAATCTAGTCCTAGCTCTTTTTTCTGCTAAATTGGCTTCTTGTTTTATGGCTACTTGTTGCATTTTCTCTAGGGTAGGGGGATCCTTGTCTCTCAGATGATATGTCATGTCTGGATCAAAACCCTCGGGGAATTTTTCCAAGACTAAACCAAGTGGGGGTTTGAAGTGAGGTGGGAGGGCGTTATACACATTGTTGAACCTAGTGCAGTATGCCTGGACACTTTCCCCATTTTCCCGTTTTAGGTTGTTATATTCTGACAGAATTTGAATAGGGTTCCTTCGGACTTCCCACTTGTTCGTGAAGACTTGGAAGAGTTCTAGGATGTTGTGGATGCTGTTTGGAGGCAAGCTTTTAAACCATGTTTTGGGTTCTCCACCCAGGCTTTGGGCGAATATTCTCATTCTGACGGTTTCGTCATGTACTTCCATGTATTCAAAAGCATCACTAATCCTACTTACATGCTGTTGAGCTGTGGTGGTGTCTTCTCCGGTAAAGTGTGGGATTTTGTCTTGATATTTATTTGGGAGAGGAGCCAAGGGCGGTGGTAACACCAAAGGTGCGTACCAGGCTGCCATGACTGGAGCTAATGGATGATGCGCAAGATGAGGACTAGTAGGCTGAAATGAAGTGGTTTGAACAGTGGTGGTTTGACCAGGTGTAGCGGATGAACTTGGACTAGTGATCTGGTTTTGAGCAGATCTGGGATGATAAGAGCTAAACTGATAGAGAAGCTGGAAATCAGGAGGAGTGGTGGGTGAAGCTTCTCTAATAGGACTCTGTGGTGGGTTTAGGGGTTCAAGATCGTCGAAGTTTATCTTACTATATGATTTTCTTCTGGGAAGAGTTTGTGATGACTCTAATTCAAAAGGTGAATCTAGTAGGATAGTGCGATGTTTAGGTACAGATCTTGTTCTACGGATGGATCTACCAGTAGCTAGATGATCAGTTTCGGAAGCTTGACGCAGAATCTTCTCTGGGTCATCTACTATGATAGGGGGATTTGGGTCTGGATGAGCTCTGGTATTGATTCTTCGTGAAGCCAGATTTTAGATCCAGAGTTTTAAAGAGAGTGGTATTAGTGAATGTTCTGGATGAATGGTTTCTCTAAAGTTTTACTAAGGTGAAGTATGGTCAAAAAGGGATGGATTAGTGGAGTCGCCAGGTGGAACTGGGTTGTTTTTGTGAAGATAGCTATGGTTCACCACCAGTAACTAATCTGAGAATGTTTTTGGATTTTCTGAGTTTTATGTGCAGCCTATGGTTCAAAGTATCCTAGACTTGTTTCAACACTTTGCTAGGGTGATGAGAACAAAAAGAGTTTACTCTTAAATGGGTCTATGGACTGCTTGCTTGTTTATGGTACCTAAAAGACCAAAGAGTCTATAAGATTTTGCTGGACTATTATGTACTCAGTGTCCCACCATCTCCCGCTATGTTAGTGAGCGATGGGATAGGTCTATCGGATAGTAGCCTAGAGTTTGGTGAAATAGTAAGGCTCACTAGAAGTTAGTGGAGTCGCCAGGTGGAAAATCAGTTGTTTTGAGGTATATGTGTATGGTCCACCACCAATACTAACAAAAACCAATCTAAAGGATTTTTTTGTGGTTTTTTGAGTTTTATGCGCCTATAAGGTTTGGAAAGGTTTCCTATAACTGACTCATCATTTTGCTAAGATGGTGAAGGAGCTATTTTCTACCTTTCAAACAATTTCTAAGTTTACGAAGCTTGATTGAGACTTCAGGAGTTACTAAGTTGTACTTAGATTGTCACTAACTCGGAAGATCCTACTGTGAGTGTCACTATGTTAGTGAGCAGTGGGATAAGTCAATCAGATAGTATTCTCAAAGGTTTCTAAAGATGAGGGAAACTAAGCTTTTAATCACTCAGAGTCCCACCGTGATCGCCATTATGTTAGTGTGGCGATAAGGTGGATAAATCGGATGGAATTCTAAAATCTTGCAAGGTTGTAAGGCCTACTAGAGGCTAGTGGAGTCGCCAGGTGGATTTTTAGTTGTTTTGAGGTATATTTGTATGGTCCACCACCAATACTGACAAAAAGCCAATCTGGGAATGTTTTGGGGTTTTTCTGAGTTTTTTGTGCTTATGAGGTTCGGTAGAGCTTCTTATAACTAAATCATCATTTTGCTAAGATGGTGAAAGAGTTAGCTTCTACTCTTCAAGCAACACTTAAGTTTTCTAAGTTTGATTGAGACTTCGAGAAATCTAAGGTGCACTTAGAGTGTCACTAACTCGGAAGGTCCCACCGTGATCGTTACTATGTTAGTGAGCGGTGGGATAAGTCAATCAAATAGTATTCTTAAGGCTACTAGACAAATTAGGGAAACTAAGTTGTTTATCACTCAGAGTCCCACCGTGATCGCCATTATGTTAGGGTCCCGTGATTTGGCCGATTGGCTAGCCAAATGATGATGTAACATCAAACCAAGCTTTGGAGCCCAAGGACCTAGCCTTCCTGGACTCAGAGAGGGCTCTCTCTATAAGTGTAAAAGATGTCGGTGTGTTTACTTGCGATGTTCTGATATTAGGCTAGTTATGAAGTATATTTTTAGTTTTTTTGGTTTTTTAAGTTTGTGAGGGATGAAACTGATCAAATACATAAACTGGATAACAAGATGTAGATAAATTGGGCTATGGGGTCAAACAGGTCAAGGAAGCTATGAAGTGATGATGTAAGGCTGCTGTAGGGCCGATTTGATTCACAGTAGAAGGGATCTCTGGGCAAAATGGATTAAATGGACAGTAAGTTGGTGAAAGACAAGGGATTTCAAGTGCAAACTAGTTAATAGCAGACATAAACATGTAATAGCAAGCCATTAATCATGCTAGAAATAACTATAAGCTAATCAATACATAGAAATCAAACATTCCAGCCATACATAGAGGTATAAGACCCTCTAACTTCGGGAAAAGGCTATCAGACTTTGGGGAAAACACATGAGACAAACTAACAACTCATGAACTATGCCGGAACGCCTAAACATAGTCTCTAAGTCATTGGGCACTTGGACAAATAAGTTTTCATATTTTTAGGCAAAGGGCTAGATCGAAACTAGGCCTCCTTGGTTCAACAAAATGATCAACAAATCAGTCAAAGAGAAAGTTTTATGGACAGAACTATGGGCAACTGATAGGTAGGTAGGGCAAACCATACATCCTACTCAACATACATGGAACTGATGAATAAAACTAAGCAACAACACCTTAGGTTACTAAAGAGCAGCTAAGAATTCTTTAGCATAACTAAGGGAGAAGAAAACATCAAGCTATGAAGATTAAGGAATTTTGAGGTGCCTCCATGGGCATGTCTCAAAATCAATCTTTACTGATCTATAGCAGCAAGAAAAATGAAATATGAGTGAAAACTAGAAGACAAAAAACATTAAGAAGCACTATACCATTCTACCATGTCAAGGAATCCATCAACAAGCCTTCAACATTCCTCAAAAGCATCCAAGAGGCAATCCAAACATCATAACTCAAGTGTATTCTTCAAAGCTCATATGACCAATGCATTAATTCTTCTCTCAAGTTCAGCCTCTGATTTTACAATGAGAAGTATGGGATAAATAGGCTAGAAGGAGGAAAACCTCATGGAGCAACTAGCTATCCCATTGGCCAAGTCAAAATATCTAAATTTGCCCTTGTGGCTTTGCAAAGCCCAAGGCACAAAATATCTAATAAAATATCTAAAAAATTGCTAAAAACGGAAATTATATTGACTTTACATGATTTTCCCATGATAAAAATAGCCTAACGCACATTTGGGAAAAGCAGATTTTTGGAGTTCAAAAAATCACAAAAATACTTCATATTTAGGTCTAAAAAGGTCCCCCGACTTGTTTAAATGCGGATGGCAGCCCTCCCTAGATGTCTGTAAATGAGGCTCATGAGGGCTTAGATGGAAATCTTTCTGAGTCTACTTTTCCTCCGGCGCAATCGGAACCAACTCAATCCGAGGTCCGGAAGTCATCCAAAACCGCACTGTGTGAAAACACCAGTATAGCATGAGCAGACCGCTGATATAAGTGCGTGAATGTGCAAAATGAGGCAGCGTTTTCGCTCAATTTGAGGGCCAATGATCTCTCTCAAATGCCCTCGAAATCCGCTGAGACCTACTTCAAGGAATTATGGCATCCTATCGGCATCATCCTCCTCCTTTGAAAAATCCTCGAACTGAAATCGATAATTATGAGTTTTTGACTAAAAACCCAAAAAATGCCGAAAAACAAAAAAGTTGCCGAGTACGCCCAAAGATCGAGCATGCATAGACCCTCGAAGGGTCCATAGCAACATGCTTCGAATCTGATGCCACATATCAAGGGCTAATATGTCTTTCTTTCTCTTTCCTGCGGCGCTCTAAAATCTGTTGTTCTTGATCATCATCCTTATAGTTGTTGCTCAACCTGGCTGAGTCGTGGTCGTTCAAGCACTATCCTCCTTCCCGGTTCCCTGCTTCGCCCGATCTTCACCACCCGTCATGTTGCTCCCTCGTTGTCTTGCTTTTGGAGTGCATTTTGACCTGAACTATGCTTTTGAAGAAACCAATCGCCTTTTATATGAACAATGCCTTCATCGGATTGAAAAATGGCCACTATATTGTTTGGATGTGATATGGACACCTGTGGATTGGATGAAATGCAACACATGCTTCCTTGAATAAGCTCTCTACACTTCCTAAAAACACTCTTCAACTCTGGATATACTTCAGCTATGTAACCTTTTTAACAATGGTACCTGATGTAAGAAACTCGCTTTAGACTTTTGTAAGGCACAGCCTTGAACAAATCCCCTTTGTGACCTTTGATTAGAGGCTCGCTGCACTTATATTTTTGTTTTTTGAAACCAAATCCTTCGAAATTATAACCCTCGTTTTCAAAGTTTTTACCTTGAATTTTGCCTCGTTAACAAACTTCTATGGAGAACTACACGATGGGAAAAGAAGAGACTCGTGGGTTAGGTGAAGATAGCCCACCGTGTCAGAGAGGAACTTTTCGCTTGTGACCCTTTGAGAAGTCAATCACCGCCTTTATAACTCAGCTTCTGCCGTGTTACTTGATCATCATAGAATGCCCAATCATCTACACATGGTCAATCATCAACCAAACCCGTTTACCTTTTGGAAAACGTCGCCAACAACTCAGAATGACAAGGTAGTGTAGTGACCAAAGTAATTTAGTTTAGGTGAAAAAGTAAATGCAATGCTGGTTTCTCGTGAAACAAACTCTCTCCGTTTTATGAGTTAAAGTATGGTTCACCAAATATTTCACACTTTCTGTTTACAGTATTAACTCAAACACTAACCATTCGTTTTGCTTTTCGAAAAAGGACTCTGCTTCTCCTTCGTAATTTCCCTCTCATCAACAAAGCTCAGATTGATATAGTATAGTGCAGGAGAAAAACAGACTTAGTTTATGGTATGAAACTCAACGCATGCGTATGGGCTTTAAGAAACATGTACCCTTGGTTTGTGAGTTTGAGAGATAATAACCAACAAAATATCCGCACTGCTTTTTTTTAGCAACTTTGATATTAACTACACCTTTTATACCTATGCCTCCATACTTTCTACACACAATTTTCACACCACGGAATACATGTGGTTTTTAACACTTGAAATTTTAGATTTTTCGAGCAAAGGGGCAAAGTACCCTCGTGAATTTTATAGGCGAAATCCTAGATGGAATTTGAAGTGCACCGTTTAACCTTTTTCAAAACGAAAAGCGCAACCCTGGAGTGTAACCCGCGCATACGGTGAGAAAACGCCTGGTGGGAGTTGTCGTGGCTGTTTCGGCGGGCACCTACAGCTCGTCGCGCCCGCCTACGCACTGTCGCGCCCGCGTTGTACACCCCCGTGTATTTTGGAGCCCTAGTGCTCGTCGCGCCACCTACCAAAGCTCGTCGCGCCACCCTAAAAAACTCATGCAAAGACCTCGAACCGCTTGAAAAGTCGTCGTGATGCTTCGGGAGTCACAAGCGATTTGCTTTTTTGGATTTTCACAAGTGGTTTATTATTCCTCCATTTCATTCTTATGACATGTTCAAAATAAGTCAACCGTCGCTTTGAATACATATATTCTCCCTTTTCTAAATAGATGCACATAAGTATTTGTATCAAGTTGCTTTTTAAACAATGTGCAATCTTCCAGATCCGCTTTTGTCAGATCATATATTCGTGCTTAAACTCAGTCTTTAGGATGGTGACCATTGTGTCTGCTTTCAGTAATATAAAGATAAATGATAATTAATTAAAAACAAATTCCTTTTCGCCTAATCATAGATCATATACTCACTTTTTTCTTATTTGAAAAGATAAACTAGGTAGAATATGAAAATTGTGTTGGACACAAAGCCTTTATTCTATTCTCAGCCAAACGATTGTCAAATCTCTTTGTCAAGAGTAACATTTCATGACTGGACCTATGTTCGCTGCCATCCTTCTCTTGGTGATTTGCTAGTGAAGAATGGCTATTTCATAATGCACTAAAATGTTGGAAAAGTTGTAGCAACACCTCTTCTCGAAAGGCGCCCTTTTTGAATCTCTTGACATATGGTATGTCTTGTCAGTCTGTCCCTTTTCCTCACAGGAGAAAATCTTCTTTTGATATTAATGGCACACATATGCTCAAAATTGTACCACTATTTTATCTATTCCTAGCATTGCATACCCGCTCATTTCTTTGCCTTTTATGACTCAACCTTAGTCAAATGTTACATTTCTAGTTGCATCTTTTCACTTTTCAGCTCTTGTTTGTTTGCTTGGAGGATTTTCCTTTGATTTCTCGGATAGGTGCTCTCATGAAATGCCTTTAACCCTTTTTAAGTCCACCTGCTTCCTTTTGGCACTGCAGCATAAAGTATGTTCAAATTTTTCTCCTTTCGCCGGATGAGTTGTCGATGTGAAGCTTCTTTGAAGAGGGAGATCAATACATTAGTATCAATACAGAACACCTTCTTTATTTCAACTCTTTGAGTCTTTTCTCCGCACTCCTTTGGACTTACCATTTTTCAACTACCGCAATGATTTTGGCTCTCTCGCTTATGTATGATGTAGCTATTTCATCTGGCAAATGTGGTGGTAAGTAAACCATCCGAACAACACCAATCTTAGCATCTTCATTTGCAAACCTCACTCGTGTTTTTGAAGGAAACCTAGCCATAGTGACACCGGTTTCTAAGGTTGCCGAGATATTTGTCACTTGGCTTGTTCATCTCGTGACCTCGGGTATATTGACTCGAACTCTTTGTGATCATAAAGGCCGTTGTTTTCTTTTCGAAGAACCGCAGAACCTTTCTCCCTCGCCTCCGTGTAATGGCATGATGATTAACATCCTGCTCTATTTGATGCCGCACCAAACATGTGCCTCTTATGATTTGGATGTTCACCGATGAAATGGCCTTCTAAAGTTTCAACCATTTCACCCGACTTTCTGAAAGTTTCTCTGTGATGATCTCTTTTATTAGGCTAAAACTCTTTTCCTTTTGAGCTATCATACTTGGTCACTCACAATAATCTTATGGTCAGCAATTACATTCATGAAACTCAAGAGTATTGTTTCATTGTTTCTGCATAGTGGCAAACCCGGACTTTGCAACCTTCTCGAGTCAACTCGACCGCGCCTCCGCTTTGGATGCATGAAGGAGGCCGACCCTCTCGCTTGCTAATGAAGCGCAGAGCTCCGAGCCTCGACAAATTTACCATTGTCACGAGACAAAGGGCAATCCTTTTTCCCCGTGATTTTGCATACCGAAAAGAGCCAGTAAGGTCCCTGATTGAGAGCTCCTTGTTTTGGTGTGCTCTTCATCTCGCGTGCTCATAATACACTTGGAAGCAAAGCTTGTTCCTCTAACCGTAAACTCAAACATTTACTCCATGAGAGATGAAACATATTTCTTGTTTTTGAAGAACCATAGAACACGTTGAAAACCTACTAGTCAGCCTTGAGAATGGGCTTTATGCAAGTAGGCTGAGATCTAGGGGGTGTGAGTGGCGCGACTTAAGGTTGTTTGTCAACTTCTATTTGCAAATTAAGGGACTCAACATGGTAGAGATTGCTCGCCGTGATGGGGACTTTTTTGGCTTTTTGATGATTGCTAAAGGTGAAATGTCCTAAACGCCACTTCCTAAAACATAGGGTAGACTTCGAAACAGTATGTGGATTTGCCCTTGTAAGGCCGATGGCATGTCAATAAGGTCGAGCTAGATGAAAGGATTGTAGATATGAGGTTTTTTGATGTTGCTGTGGGTGGAATGAATAGGTAGGAAGGCGAAAAAGTTTTGGGAGGGTTTTCTCGGATGACATACTGACCATAAGGAAATCAGTTTCTAGAAAACTCAGATGAAGATATAGTCATCACTAACATGTAAAAAATACTAATGGCCACCAGACTATACGGGTAGCCTATGGCCAAATAGTCCGATCCCAATGGGCAAAGAACTCCGGTCGAAACACTCGACCGACCGCCCCTCCTCCTCCTCTGCAGAGTAGTCGCCCCCAACGACGCATTCTGGGCTCTCTCGGGCCCCCATCTGGAAGCTGCACACGAGGCCTCAAGGTCGGGATCTTCTCAAAGAAGAAGGCGCACAATAAAGTCCCACATGAGCAATCATGATTCACCTGCCGCCTGCATAACGACAACTGTCGCTTTAGCGCCACCAGCATCATTTGGGCCCACCCAAAGTAGGTTCCACCCAACACACTCTCCACTATCATCATCTGCCCACCGGTGATGTGATGGAATGCCTAGCTGCCCAGGATTCGCAGCACAGCTGCGGCCACTGCACGGGTTTCTAGCCTCTCTAGATCCCCGACCGATATTCGAGTCCCCTTGACTTGAAGACCCGGTCGACAATGGCGTTCCACGAACTCCATGATATGCCGCCCCCGCAGCAGCACTGGCTGCATGTCTCCCACGATCCCCAGTGGTGGGAGGCCGGTCAGGAAGTACACATCCTGGACCGTCAGTTCGATCCTGTGCCCTTGCACTACAAAGATCTCCTGATCTGGATCCCAATAACTGATAATCCGGGCCAGTAATGGTTCCCCTGCTCTCATCAAGGGGTCTCCACAAACTTGAGAACCCCAAATCTGGTCAATACACGACGAACGCCCTGATCCGCCTGGATCTCTGTCCGAAGTGTTCCCAGATCCCTCTCTCTCCAGTTGACCCGCAACTCTGCCATACCTGCACAAACACATTCTTTTTGTCAGGGTACAGATCGGGAAAACCATAACCACACACCAAAACCTAACTCCCAGCCATAAAACAGCACCAAACCCCCCCTCATCTCCCAGGTCGCAGTTTTCTGCCATTTTCTGGACCAGGTCGCACTTTTTGCCCTATAACCTGCGTCCTGGGTCGCACTTTTTTCCCCAAAAAGTGCGACCCGGCCGTAGAGATGAGGGAGGGGTTGTTTCTAAGGATTTGGGCCCTAAACTGCAAATGTAATCCATCAAAATGAAAGAGCAAGGTTAGGCCTCCTACCTCCAACTGACGGATCTCGATTCCAACGGTCGGTTTGTCAGCTACGTTCGCCGCAAGATTTAGGGCCTTCTCTCCTCTCCACATTCACCACAGCAACAATAACAAATGAATGATTTTGGAGGGAAAACTGCCTTATTAAAAGAGAACCACTGTTTCTTCTTTCGACTGCCGCGACCACACCGTAGCCCTGTTCGACGAACCGTCAGCACCGCTGGCAAGCTCTCACCGAGCTCTCAAATGGGTTTCTGTTAGTTTTTGGTGATTTGATACTTCACCTGGGCACATTTTGTCCAAGAAGGGTCACTTCGCCGCTCCTTAAAATCGAATTTCCTCACTTACGACACTTGTACTTGGGGCACCATATTGCTCCCTTACTTGTCCACGTTCGTGTCGATTTTCGTCATGAGTTCCCACTTTGTACTCATGCTTCCGGGTCCCCCATTAGGGCCCTTACTGTGTGGAAGCACCATCGAGCCGCCCTTGTTTAGAGCATCCAAGTTGAGTCATCATTGCATCCATGGAGTCTATACCACGTCCCTTTGCACCCCACTATAGCCCTCCACCCTTCATTGCTTGGTCTCTCTCTTGTGTCGCACATTATGACCCTCAGTCTCACTGTCCCCTATCCCTTATGATCTTGTGTCAGTGGCTGCCATGTCATCCATGCTCTTTATGCTCTAACAAGGGAAGTCGTCCATTCGCTACTCAGTCCGTCCCATTTCCACTATCGTCATTAGTGTCAGTCTGTCCATCGCTCTACTATTTTCTCTCGTGCCTTAGTTGAGGATCTCCTCATCGCTTCACCTGCGTTTAATTCTTCCGTCGACATCAAAGACATTCATTCCGTACAAGGCTCCGCAGGGCTGGTACCTTGTCTCCACGCCCTCCACTCTTGTTCTGCTCCCCATCAGCAGATCTTCATTTCCCTTTGATCAGATTGTTTCTCCGTGCCCTCCTTTCATGATGATCGAGATTCGTATACTCGATTGCCATTCAAAGCACCCGAAGAAGAGTTCTTGATGATTCCCGGGCGTGTGTGAGATGTCTCAGCCCTCATGAGGGGGTGGCCCTGCAGGTAGCCCCCCACATGCCCGGATGACCTCTTCGTTGCAGCCTTTGATGCCGCTCCAGATTTGGATGATGTTGGCCTTAGCCACCTGCAGCGCCTCCATGATTTGCATGTATCAGTCAGATTTTGTGAGCCCTTCCCCATTTACAGGGGGCATTTGGGTTGTATTTATCTCATGTACTCAGATATTATTGTACTAGTCCTGGCTGTTATCCCAGGCACAGCATGTATATGAGACTCTTCATTGTATTTTTATCTGGCCCTTGATTATGCCAGCCGTACTCTATGGTTCGGTCCCTTGTTTACTGGACACACTATTCTTTTGTACTTTGTCACGGCGGGCATAGGTATGCCTCCCCCGCCGCCTTCAGCACAGGTACCCTCTCATAAAAAGAGACTTGTTGCACCTGCGAGTCTCGTCTCCTCAGGGTCTAGTCCTTCAACACACTATCTACCTTACATTTCTCTCTCTGACATCCCTTTTGTTGTCTAATGATTGTGTTCTTACAACGTACTTCGGTCATACGATTTGCTCCTGACACTCGCACGCTGGGGGGAAATCTGTTACACCATTTTTTGGTCATCTAACCTCTTATCATTAGATGGACCCAAGTACACCATGTAAGACCAGTTTTACCCCAAGTAAAACTGCTTTCACTATGTTAATTAGGAAACCCCAAAAGGGAATATTAAACAAACCCATATTTGTTTGATTTTCCCCAAGGAATAATTAATTAAACCATAATTTAATTATTATTCCCAGTCATGTTTAACCCAAAAACAAAGAAATTAATGAGATAAACCCATAGTTATCTTATTTTTTTCTAGGAATAATTATTTAAATAATATTCCTTGTTAAATATGACCAAATCAACCACCATTAATTAAATAAATCATTATTTATTTGATTATATCCCAACCACTTCCTTAAAAAGATAAATAAACCATTTATTTATTTATTCTTCAC
The DNA here is from genome assembly GCA_034641835.2 of Pinus albicaulis. Lineage (NCBI taxonomy): Eukaryota > Viridiplantae > Streptophyta > Pinopsida > Pinales > Pinaceae > Pinus > Pinus albicaulis. The sequence goes on along the minus strand of CM076578.1, from coordinate 869,753,909 downwards.
TAATCAAGGGATTTGACCCAAGTCAAACACCCTTTCCCTCCAAACAAATAATAATAAAATATTCCGTAGAGGTGGATCTAGATTTGATTAACATTATTTTAATCATGCACCAAGATCTAGAATGACCCAATATTTTGTTATAAATAGGAGGGTTTTCCCCATCATTCTTCACCTTTTGTTGCCTATTAGATCACTCTGGATCTATACACTTGGTCTCATTCCTACCATTTTTGCTCCCATTGAGCTCTATCTTCTACATTGGGTTTTCTACATCTACAAGAGAGAGAAAGCTTAGATCTGAAGTGCCGAGGACTACAAAGAACCCATCCCATTGAGGAGATCTGGATACACCTTCTTGTTTCCTCCCAGGTGCCCTGTAATATAAAAATTCATTCAAAATCGTGTTCTTGTCTTGTCTGTTGGATGCATGGAGCAAACTCTTTACTTTACTGCTTAATGTCTTTCCATTTATAGATCTGTTTGTTGCAGCATTTTAACTACTAATCGTAGATCTGAAGATGTTTGGCAGCCTCTATTGTTGTTAGGGCTATTAGTTATGCGTAGCTAAAGTGGTTCTTTTTCGTACACTTCGACGAAGAATTCATACTAACACACAGATTTAGTTCTCTAACAATATTTCACATTCATTCATCCATCAATTCTTCCTTACAATTCCCTTCCCATCCTGTGCGCACAACAGCAAGGTCTGCACACAGCTGGACTTGGATCTCCGCACACACAGCCAGTAGGATTTCGTTCCCCAAAACCCAAACAGATAGCCTAAATCACAATTTGCATCAATAGCTCATCCTATCCTACCTTTTTCAATACAAAATGCATCTCTATTTATAACAATCTAGCCTCCACTTTCCTATGGTCTACAACCCATGGTTTTCAGACCCCTAGTTTTCCCTTTTACCCAATACAATGCTTTCGGGGCTTTGACCCACCCCAAAACCCCTCCGCTAGATTAAATCTAAAAAATATAAAAAATGGACCAGTTTCGCAGCATGTTAGGAGACCCTATTCCAATAGTCCCCCAACACAATCTTGTGACTCGTCCCGAGTCACTACAGTGGCGCAACATCTATTTGCACGCGCAAGGTAGCCAGAGTGCAGACGAGCGGAGGGAGCACTTCCTGACTCTAGGCCACAGCTTGTTGCGCAATGTTGACAAGTGTGAGGGAGGCAGGGCCATATAGAGCCGCGGTAACCCTTTCTAACAACCGGTGGAGACGTGTAATGGAAGACTGAGCATCTTCGGCGAGCTGGAGTGTGGTGTCGGCCCATGGTTTCAACCGTTTTCAGATGACATGCTTATCATGGCAAAGGTTCTCTAGCTTGTCCAAGATGGCTAGAAACTGCGCGGAGGTGGTGGAGGCTCGAACTTGATCCAAAGTAGCTTACGCTTGTTGTAATTCCTTCTGGATATGCTTAAGCGTAGGATGGTGTTGGATGGCCGTCCATAGTTGGGTAGTTGTTTCGACCCATTGTGCGCCCCACGTCAGCTGCTCCTAAATAATATGCATTGCATTTGTGACCACTGCAATCCGCTGGTCCCGTACATCCAAAGGTATGGCATACTGTTGTTGCATGGCCTAGCCACGATGGAGAAATTCGTGCAACACTCTGGTTTATAGTCCTTGGAGCTCTGTGTGAGATAGCTTCACTAAATATATTTGGATGTCCCCAGTAGTTGGGTCAGGAGCATTGACTAGGGCAAGGCGAGGGAGTGAACACACATTGCTTCTGCTAGTCAGTACTCTAGAGTTGTGGAGAAGTCGCAACATGTCCCTGTATCTCAGTGTTCCTTCTTGGCGCAGATTCAGTTGGGACCTAACTGTGATGCTGCGGGTGGGGGACTTTGGTACTAGCAGACCTTCTTCTGTTATATCTTCTAAGGCTAGCCGGGTGGGTCCCGTGGCTCTCCCTAGAGTACGAAGGTTGGTTACGCAGTACTGGTACCTCTCTGTTTGTGGCTCACAGAAAATTCTTTCTGCAGGAAGCCAATACTCATTCCTTTAACTGCAGTCAGCATTCCCAAGCTCTCGTAAGATGATATCTGCAGTTACTAAGCAACCTGGGACCGAATCATTCGGCGAGTTAGGGTCCATCCAAGCAACAAGAAAATGAGCATCCTAGAGAATGTTAAGGAGTGCAAAAAACCAGTATGCAAATAGCAGGAGCATGTTGTAGGGTGAATAAATAGCCTGGTTTGAAGCAATCCAGCCAACCACACACCATCTGGAGCTATTTAATGGTGGATTAGCCCATGCGTGATACTGGCCATCGATCAGGTGGATCAACCTTACCATAAATGGCTGCATTGATGATCTGCTGCATATTTTGCATACTTGTAAGATTCCTTGTTTATCAAATTAGGATGTGTTGACAGGCATCCTTCATGCCTGAGGTCGTTTCCATGGAATTTCAGACCACGGATGACGCCTGCACGTCATTCATGTACCCTAAATGAAGGTCGACGTGAGGTGTGTCTGCAAGTTAGCCATCATTATTTTCAAGCCATGTGCTTCGCCCTTGGTCGAGGCGTCTCTGCACGATAGAGATACGTCACGCGTCCTCGTGCCATTTATTACTTGAGGCGTCCGCAAATTCTCCAAATTACACATGGGTCTAGGTAGGTCTGTAACCCAACGCATGCCTAGGTCAGTGATACCCCAGCAAGCCTATCTGTGCAAGGTTTGATCGCACCCTTGAGTGTTGTATGTCAGCAAGTATCCGCGTAGGTCGACTGACCTAGGAGCCCATCTGGAAACTGGGGTCCCTATACGCAGGAGCACCCTTCTCCAATACTTGTCCTGAGTGAATAATACCGGTCCTTGCGTAGGTGCTTCGCGCAGTGTTAGTGACAGTGCCCCTAGCCTGCATTCCATGGGAATCTTAGGTTCAACCATCTTTTGACTATCATCTGCATCCTCCTTGGAGGGCAGGTTTCTTTCCGTGGTAGAGATGCGATGAAAATTCCTGATGGTCTGAAGACATCGAAGTGCCAAAACCTCGTGCAATCAGCCTTGCCAATTTTCCAACTCCTCATCAGAGTCAGAAAAACATTCACTGTCCTTTTCCCAGCAAAGCATTCCTTCATCCGTGGGGTTAACCCAATCTTCATCCAACGTAATTAATTTATAAATTTGATCTAATTCCTCCTCCTCATAGGCTAGCTCTGTATACCGCGCACCTTCTGCTGGATCTAGTGGTACTATGACACACATGCCTTTGCTTTCAAACATCATGTTGCACTTCTTGAGATTGATGACACCCCCCATGTCAATTGCCCAGTCTAGTCCAAGGAGCGCAGGGTAGGGATCCGCATCTTCCACAATTTTTATGACTTTAAAGTCAACTAGGACCCTTACCCCTGCGATGTCAACCATGACTTTTGGTAACCTCCTTAGAGGGATGATTTTTTGTTGATTGGCCATTCGCATCTGGATGGTGGACCATTCTAATTTAGATTCTCCCATTCATTGCCATGTCTGCTTTCGTAATACATTCGCATCTGACCCTAGATCTAATATAACCTGATCCATCTCATAGTCACCAATCTGCACAGTCAATTGCATATCTATTCCGATGTGCTTCTTATAGCTATATAGTTTGTGTACATCCTTGGTCTCAGGGATCAAATTGGACCGAACTGTTCAGGTATTCAGTAGTGCTTGGAGATTTCCTACAACCTGCAGATTTCACAGTAGCTTCAGACATGCCTTTAAAAAGGGCTCAACCCCTTCCTCTATATTAGGTTGTGTCAACGATTGCGTGGGGACTGCCAGTGGCGTTTTTTCATTGGAAGGCACTCCTTCCCCGGAGGCAAGCTCCTCTTTTGCTCCCTGGGTGACTAGCCCGCTACGTGTCATGACTTTTACAAAAGGATATGCCTTTCTTAGCTCGGTTTTAACTCTTTGTACGTTCTACGTAGGGGTGGGTTGCTTTTCCTGCATCTTGGATATTAAAATTGGGCAGTCCTCTACCTCATGTTCCAACTGCCTACAATATTTGCACAATGGCCTAGTGGGATTTGGGCATTCTTTGGAAAAGTGCCCTATTTCTCCACAGTTATAACAGATTAGCTACCCACGTTTACCTGCACTTCCTCCCTGACCTCCAAGTGCGCAAAAATTCTTGGCGACGCAGGGTCTGATTGCACCCTATATAAGTTCCCACGATCCATCGTTAAGTCATAAGTATGACAGTTCTTCTCATCATGTCTCACTGATTAGTAGAATCGGCACCATTGTTGCTTTAGTTCTGGGACATACACACCTAGCCGAGGGAAATGGTTCGTATCATGTAGTCCTGCTACCCGACAATCATCACACCATAGCGTAGGTCTGCTTTAACCTGGTCGTAAAAGGATGGGTTCCCTATTTGCCCCTGGGCATACCGGACTAGGTCCTCCTGCTTGCATGTAATCCGTCAGCAGAGGGCCCTGATCCTTCGTATGGCCCGACACCCGGCATCGTATGCACCATAGATCTGCGCAACCATCCTTCCCTCGCTATTTTCATAGGTTCTGTATCTCCATATGCATAGCCCTAAGTTGTTCCTGGATTTGTTGTACCCCTGCTGACGTATCCTCTCGGGGGGCAGCCTCTAGTTTCATAGTGACTTCCACAACCTTCTCCTGCGACTCAAAGGTCTGATGACTCATTGGCGTGCGTAGGTGAGGTAACAACATAGCGATGAACCATTCCGTATGTTGTCTATCATCATATTCGAATCATTCTTCCCCGATTTCTTTCTTCAATCGTTGATCAGTCTCCCATACTAACCCAGATGCACCTTGTTTGAAGTCCTTCACTTCTGCTACCAACTGGGAATAAGATTTCGGCTTCCTGAACTAGTGCTTCAAAGCATCCTTGATATCTTGAATAGATGTGCTCCCATTCTGGGCAACATACCGCATATACCAGTCCAGGGCCCTGTCCTCGAAGGCCAACGACAGCTGCACCCTTTTTACCATATCACTCACCACATTCTGTGTAGTCCATACAGAGTCTGCAACGAACCAAAACCGATCCATATCCTCATCTCCCACCCCCTTGAATGTAGGTAGTTTCAGATGCGCAACCATATCACTGTCTGGGGGGGTGGTGGTATAGGTGAATTCTTACCTTTGCGCGACCTTAGTGGTGATGTAGCTGGGGGATCTTGCGCAGCTGGTTCCTTCAACAAATTGTAGGCAGATCTCCCTCCGTCAAGGTTGGTCCGATAGTATTTACCACTGCATGTTGCACTCCCGTCTAGATCCGAGGTCATTTAGTCAGTATGACTACACAGAATGCTCTTTTCACACAGTAATTCCTTGATTAGCAACGGTAACATCCTCAGAAATTTTCCCCGAAACCCTTTGAAGAATCATCGTTCGGCCTCAGAGTATGATACAAATTGATCAATGGAAAATTCCGTCACAAATCCTCCCAGCACACTATCCACCCAGTGATCCACCATGCGCGTGATAGTATTATCAATTTTTTCTAGCTGTTCAAGCAGCTCTGGGGTCCACTGAGTGACTCGCTCATCCTTCCAACACTTTTGGAATTCCACAAGTCTGGCCATCCACTCCTGGAGTTCAATCGCAAAGGTTACAAATAATATTTCATAGCTTTCAGTAAGGGTGTACCTATTTTTCCACCTTTCCGCCATTACCTTCTCACTGCAATTTTCTTTTACTATGAACTCCTGGATCTGTCTTTCGAACCAGTCTTTGATCTCTTTTCTTTCAGGTTTCCATTAATCTCTTGTCATTACCCAATTCCTCTCTCAGACTCTTTCGGTCCCGGTAACAGAACCATTTTTTGGCTCAAGGGGTCCTGACCCAGGTTCGGTGTGCAAGGTTTGCCAACAAACCCCTATACTACTGGCCCTTTCGGCAATGACCTTCTTACGCAGGTCAAAGTCTCACCCGAAGTAGGATGGGTGGATGCTGGAACCAGGTTTCTACACCCTGAGAAAGGATGGGTAAAGCAAGAAAAGCTACGCTAGGTCCTGTAATCCCCAATTACCTTGTTCTACACAGGATTAATTAAGTCTCTATTCGCATCCATGTGCACTAGATCTATAGTTATATGCTTGTTATAACATCGACACAGCTGTACATAAACAGAACATAACAGATACAGATCCAAGAATGCAGTATACAGATCTTTCACAGCTTAAGGACAGAAAATGCACAATGCAACAATTATCAGTAATTCACATAAAAGTACTCACAGATTCAGATCTCTAGCAATCTTTCACATTCATTCATTCATCAATTCTTCCTTACAATTCCCTTCCCAGCCTGCACACACATCAGCAGGGTCCGCACACAACTGGACTTGGATCTCCGCGCACACATCTAGCAGGAGTCCGTTCCCAAAAACCCAAATAGATATCTTAAATCACAATTTGCATCAATCACTCATCCTATGCTACCTTTTTCAATAAAAAATGCATCTCTATTTATAAAAATCTAGCCTCAACTTTCCTATGGTCCGCAACCCATGGTTTTCGAACCCCTAGTTTTCCCTTTTACCCAATACAATGCTTTCGAGGCTTTGACCCACCCCAAAACCCCTCCGCTAGATTAAATCTAAAAAATATCAAAAAAGGACCAGTTTCGCAGCATGTTAGGAGACCCTGTTCCAACACAAACCATTGTTCGTTGACAAAAAAAAAAATCATGATTTTTTTTGGGATAGGCAACATTCATTTTTTTTTTAAATTTAAATTTCCCTAACCTTAGTTTTGTTGGGATTCTCATAAAATTGAAGAGGGTTTCAACTTGTCTTCTTCATTAAAATTTGGAATGAAATTTATTATCAGTTTTATCTTGAATTTGGTCGGATTTTTGTTCTCATATTTTCTTACAGGCCACATAGTTTATTTTTTGGATAAGTCGTGAGCTGTAGAACCTCTTTCGTCTATTCGGGAAAAGGTTTTGATACAAAAGAAATTTGTGAACATATTTATTTTTGGAGGAATTTCTCAATGCAAATTCATCATAAAATTTCACACTTTTAAGATCTGGCGCTTTTTATCAACTTCTGAGAGAAAGCCACTTTTATTTGGTTACTTTTGGGCATATTGTCATAGCCATAGGGTTTGAAGAAGGATTTCACTTGTTTTAAATTTTCTGTCTCTAGCTTTTGTTTTGAAAGAAGTTTTAACGTCAACCTATTCTGAAAATTGCCAAAATTTATCTGGGTATGTTTGCATGAATTTTCAGTTACTTCCATCTTGGACGCAAGCCCTTAGTGCATCAATTTGCTGCTTGTTGATCTTGGTCACCGCAAGTTGGAAGAAATATTTCACTAAAATTTTGGAATGATACAAGGTTTTTAATGTATTTTTTGAGCCCAAAAGGTGAGCTCTAAAGCAATCCATCCACAGGGATATTCACATAATAATTTATGTTATGTCATGGGCCTAGATAGGTTCTCAAACCATTGTTCATTAACAAAAATATTTTTTCATGATTTTTTGGGATAGGCAGCATTCATTTTTTTTTAATTTAAATTTCCCTAACCTTATTTTTGCTGGGATTCTCATAAAATGAAGAGGGTTTTGACTTTTCTTCTTCATTAAAATTGGGAATGAAATTGATTATCAGTTTTATCTTGAATTTCATTGGATTTTTGGTCTCATATTTTCTTGCAGACCACATAGTTTATTTTGTGGATAAGCCGTGAGCTAGAGAACCTCTTTCGTCTATTCAGGAAAAGGTTTTGATACAAAATAAATTTGTGAACATATTTAGTTTTGGATGAATTTCGCAATGCAAATTCATCATAAAATTTCACCCTTTTAAGATCTGGCCCTATTTATCAACTTCTGAGAGAAAACCGATTTTATTTGGTTATTTCTGGGCGTATTGTCATAGCCATAGGGTTTGAAGAAGGATTTCACTTGTTTTAAATTTTCTGTCTCTAGCCTTTGTTTTGAAATAAGTTTTAACGTCAACCTCTTCTGAAAATTGCCAAAATTTATTTGGGTATGTTTGCATGAATTTTCAGTTACTTCCATCTTGGACGCAAGCCCTTAGGGCATCAATTCCCTGCTTGCTGATCTTGGTCACTACAGGTTGGAAGAAATATTTCACTGAAATTTTGAAACGATACAAGGTTTCTAATTTGTCTTTTTTGAGCCCAAAAAGTGAGCTCTAAATCAGTCCATCCACAGGGCTATTCGCATTAGATTTTATGTTATGTCGTAGGCCTTGAAAGGCTCCCAAACCATTGTTCGTTGACAAAAATATTTTTTTCATGGTTTTTTTTAGATAAGCCAAATTCATTTTTTTTTAAATCTAAATTTCCCTAACCTTAGTTTTGCTTGGATTCTCATAAAATTGAAGACGGTTTCAACTTGTCTTCTTCATTAAAATTGGGAAAGAAATTGATTATCAGTTTTATCTTGAATTTCGTTGCATTTTTGGTCTCATATTTTCTTGCAGACCACATATTTTATTCTGTGGATAAGTCATTAGTTGTAGAAACTCTTTCATCTATTAAGGCAAAGGTTTTGATACAAAATAAATTTGTGAACATGTTTAGTTTTGGAGGAATTTCTCAATGCAAATTCATCATAAATTTTCACCATTTTAAGATCTGGCCCTGTTTATCAACTTCTGAGAGAAAGCCGCTTTATTTGGTTATTTCTGGGTGTATTTTCATAGCCATAGGGTTTGAAGAAGGATTTCACTTGTTTTAAATTTTTTGTCTCTAGCCTTTGTTTTGAAAGAAGTTTTAATGTCATTGCCAAAATTTATTTGGGTATGTTTTCATGCATTTTTAGTTACTTCCATCTTGGATGCAAGCCCTTAGCATCAATTCGCTGCTTGTTGATCTTGATCACTGCAGGTTGGAAGAAATATTTCACTGAAATTTTGAAACAATACAGGTTTTTAATTTGTCTTTTTTTAGCCCAGAATTCCAATTTGTAAAGCAATTCTTTCGTTGGACTGAGAACAAAGAAAGGTTTTCTCACCTCTTTACATCTGTGAAGGTTGATATCTTTTGACTCTTAACTCATCACAAAAAATCACCATAATAATCTCGTACAAGTTTTAAATAAAAATTGTGATCATTTTAGGGCTGGCTGCAGGGGCTAAGTTTTTCTTCTCTTGAGGGCCTTGGGCACTGTTTGATAACTGGTAGCTGATTTAAATTGAAGAATGACTGCTCCCTTTAATGTTGAAAGTTCGATGTAAGCTACAGTAGTTTTGAAAGTGTTTGACAAATTTTTCATTGAAAATTCTAAACCTTAAACCTTGAGATTCACCCAAGAAATTTAATTAAAAAAATTTTAGTCATAAATTTCTAAGCATATTTTGGTCTAGGCTGTGATAAATCTTGAGACTTTCAAAGTTTTTCTTGGTGGGCCGGAAGCATATCTATTTTATAGTGTGAATTCTTACAGAAAATTCATCATTTTCAAGGATCTCTTATTTGTTCTTGGGTCATAAGACTGCAAAATATCACTTAATAATAAAAAAATTTATGCCGGAGCATATGTCAGATGCTAATGAGTAAAAAGATCTTACCACTAACAATAGCATTCACTTGAAATTTTAAGAACTTAATATTTATATTGCAAAACAATTGGACTATAGCTTACTCACCTAGATGATCAAGAATTGGAGGTAGTAAGACTGCAAATTTTCCCAGAGAAAACCCATCCAACAAGTTCGACAAAATATATTAGAACTTCCTGAGATTAAGGTGTCTCCAAAACTCTGGTGTGGATTAAAACAAATTCCACACTGTCTATATAAAATGAGAATCACTAACCTTTGTCTCTATTTTCCAACTGGGGCTGCAAAATAAACACAAACACTTTCATGTTAGAAATGGTTGTAGGAGTGTCTTTTATCAAGAAATGGTATATTTCTGTTTTGTTGCAAACCTTGAATTTTGTTGCAATTTTTAATCAAATAAGTGATCAAGAGAAAAATTATGTCTCATAATGATATATCAGAGCAAAGGACATGTTACCCACCCCAAGGGTGACCCCTATAGGATTCATCATCTTCCAAATTTGATTTTGGCCAAATTTTGAATCACATAGACAGTCTTTGTTGGTAACAATTGGATGACGACTAGTATACCGAGTTTGGAACTAATTCCAAATTTGATTGAGGATCCATATTCTTTAGAATTTGATCACCATTTGCAGCAAACTTCCATGCAGAGTCTTCTTTCATGGAAACTCTCATGAAATATCTATATCCTAGCAGCATCAGATTCTAAAGTGGAGAAGTAATCCTTTTTTACAATCTATGCCCTTTAGGTCCTTCCTTAAGTTTCAACCAAGATCAATAAACGGGATTTCATATAGTTCAACATTCCACAGTTCTAAGTAGTCGTACCCTTCTGGTATAAAGAATATACCATGAAGGAACACTAATCACAAATGATTTGGTAGATATTCATGGGAAACACTAAGATATTTATAGGTCCTACCGTTGCATCTCTAATTGTTGTATTAGCCACTACAATCCCCTTTTATTCCATCTAGTATCTCGTTTTCATAGGGTGCCACCTAACAAAACATATCTGAATTCACCTTGCAAAACTTGATTGACCTTTCTGATCAAGTGATCAAGTCCTTAATGGAAAAATGCTCAAAAAATTAGTTGCTCAAAAATGGCCCAAACTAGAACGATAGGAAAGAGCTCGAAAAGACGATCCTATAGCCGTGAATGGCACTGAAAACCGATGTTGTATGAGAAATTTATTCAGCTTTGAATTTTCTCAATTTCAGGGAAAAAAAAGGACAGTTTGACAATTTGACTTTATAAAAAAAAATTATTAAAAAAAAATATTCCACAAAATATTCAATGGAATATTCTGCAGAATATTCGGGTGGCAACCAATGGTAAGTCAAGCATGGTCGAAATGGTTTTATACAAAATTTGTCGCGGACGGGAGTCGACCCCGGTTCAAGTCAGTAGCAACCGAGCGGCCCGACCAATGAGCCACAAGCAGTTCTTATAAATATATGTCACAAACTTTATTATAAAGTTTGATTTGTTTTGGGCAGGGCCCAAAAGGGGGGCAACCCCCTCCACATACAACCAAATACTGGAACCATGGCCTAAACGCAATGGTGCGTAACGTGGATAGGTCATGGTCACGTGCGTTTTGGCGAGCGTTTGCATATGGTTTTATATTATGGTTTAAACATTAAAACATTCCGCATACAACTCAAAGTTTTCAACGGAATTCTGACAAGCGCGGTCATGCGACCTTATCCTTTAGCCCCGAAGTTTGGCGGGATAATTGGCGATTTTCGCCTATTTTGGTGGCCGCCCTAATTTGGTGGGGTTAACTGCAGTCCCACCACTTTTGGTGTAGTTTTCCTAGCCCTAACTGGGCAAAGTCAGTTTTGATCATAACTTTGGCTAGGGAAGACCAATTAAAACAAATTTTTTTTTTGGGGGGTATTGGAGCATTCTAAAGCTACTGGAACAGGTTACAGAGCCATCAGGGCACTCTGTTAAAGGTTTTATTAGTGGATTAGCTAGAGGAGCCACTGGGGTTTTTGGAATGGACAGCTGTATTGGGCTATGTTCATCTGTTTAAGGTGAATTTGCAGTCAATTTTTACTGTTTACAGCACTTTGATTCTGTTTAAGAAGCTATTTCTGCCTATTAAGGCTTGTTTCATGATGTATAACTATTTTTTAGAATTATAAGAGAAGGGAAAAGCCCATTTGGGGGCTTCTGGACGCGGCAAATGTAGGCCAAGAGAGGGGTGAACTGCCTTATCAGATGCTTTGTTATATGCTGTGAATTCTTGCTGCTTATTTCTAGAGTTTAATACCTTAAACAGTAAATTGAAATAAGTCCTCTTAACACAAAAAGATTTATACAGTTATCAAAACATATTTGTTCCATTCCAAAACACATTTGTTCCATTACAGAACACCTTAACATGCTTGCATACTCATAATATTGGTTAATGAATAATTTTCAATCAGAAAACAAATACTTTCATTAACAGATCGCTTTAGTGTTTACTTCATATTTCTTTATGCGGAGCCTGTAAGTGGGCTAGAAGCTTCTGGTTTCATCATTTCTTTGAAAGGTGAAATAACCAGTAAAAGCCCCTATAGTCTATCTCTGTATAAGAAATATTTAGTTCACACATTTCAGATCAGATTGGTATCAAAGCTCGAGTTGAGCATTTGCTATTGTGCAAAAGGTTTTAAAACAGTGTAAGAGATTTAATGTTTTATTGGTTGCAAAATGGTTGCATGTATGAGTTTTCTTGAGTTGGAAGGATAGTTGTTGTTAGCTAAGTCTTGGAAAGGATTGAAGACTATTTTCCTTACCCAATTTACCTCAAAATTATCTTTGGAAAACAAACTCCAATCGTTTGTGTTTTATGGCTGCTTGAATGAGAAGGGGTCTTTACTGACATTTGGTTAAAAGCTTGTCGTTTGTTTGAAAGCTTTGAGAAATTTTATTTGGAAGTTCTTTTTGGTTTTTTTGACCATTTACATAATATCAACTTCTTCTACAAGTGAAGTTTCCTCCTTCACGAGATTCTTCAATGATGACATGAATAATGAGTTCTTTAAGGTGAAGGACATGGTGTAGATTCTCATTGAGGATCAAAGAGAAAGCGTTAAGCTTCATGCACAATTGTTGGCTATGAAGGATGAGAAGGAAGAAATTCTCCAAAGGTTGCATGACATAGAGAAACAACTCCTTCAAGCTCAAGAAGCTTTGTCCAAGAAAATTCTTGAGGAAGAGGTTAATCGTTCCAACTTGTCTTCAATTTCCTCCATTGAAAAGTGTGTTGGTTCTTTTGAAAAACATACAAGAGGCATCGGGTCCAAACTAATGTTTAGGATGGGCTATCAAGAAGGAAAAGCTTTGGGCAAGCATGCACAAGGCATGGTTGAACCTATTACAGTTGTGGAGCGACCCAAGAATGTTGGTCTTGGATATGTGCAGTTTTATGGCAAAGAATTCAAATCCTTGAATGCATGTAATGCAAATTTTAAGAGAACCTTTGTTCCAAGTTCTCAAATGCATTTATGTACAAAATTGTTTTAAGGATTATTGCCATTTTTTTAAGCCATCATTGCAGCAAGTAGAGGGTAAACATGTCGCTTATGGTGAGCCTTCTAGTTCAAACAGTTTTCAAGACAAGAACATTGATGAAAGTCTGAAAAGGAAAGTTGTCTCCTCTACTAGTTCATCGTCTTTCGAAGACAAAAAGGATGGACATTCCATGCAGAAAAAGAGGTATAATCATTCACATGATCAATTTGATTATGTTTCAGCAAAGAATGATAATTTTTCTTGTTCAAATGAAAAGAAGTTTTGTTGCACATTTTGTGGTGGATTTAACCATGTTGCTTCAAGTTGCTAGTTGAAAAAGAAAGCACACAGGAAGCAAAAGAGGCAAGGTGAATCTTGTTTTAAGTCTTCTTGGAAGTTTGATCAGTGTAGAAACAGTTTTTTTTCTGCAAATTATAGTTGATGTTCTGCAAATTTTAATAATTTTCATCATGACTCAGTTAGTCTTAGCAATGGTCGATCAGTTAATTCCAGAGACAATTTATCATTTTCTTAAAAGCTCCATTTGATGAAATCGGGTAGATTTCAGTTATTCAAGGGTGGAAGAGTGGAGAGTTAGTCTCCACATTATCAGTTTCACTAATCAGAGAGCTTTTGTGGGTCCAAAAGCTTCTCATTTGGGAGGTGTGATCAAGTGATCAAGTCCTTAATGGAAAAATGCTCAAAATATTAGTTGCTCAGAAATGGTCCAAACTAGAACAACAGGAAATAGCTCGAAAAGACAATCCTGTAGCTGTGAACGGCACTGAAAACCGATGTTGTATGAGAAAGTTATTCAACTTTGAATTTTCTCAATTTCAGGTTAAAAAAAAGGCCAGTTTGATAGTTTGACTTTATAAAAAAAAATTATTAAAAAAATAATATTCCATGGAATATTCCACAGAATATTTTGCAGAATATTCGAGTGGCAACCAATGGTAGGGCGCCACGTGGCCCCAAGAAGTCAAGCATGGTCGAAATGGTTTTATACAAAAATTGTCGCGGACGGGAGTCGACCCCAGGTCAGGTCAGTGGCAACCGGGCGGCCCGACCAACGAGCCACAAGCAGTTCTTTTAAAGCTATGTCGCGAACTTTATTATAAAGTTTGATTTGTTTTGGGCGGGGCCAGCGCCCTCTGCATACAACCAAAGACTGGAACCATGGCCTAAACGCAACGGCGCGTAACGTGGATAGGTCATGGTCACGTGTGTTTCGACGGGCATTTGCATATGGTTTAAACATTAAAACATTCCACATACAACTCAAAGTTTTCAACGGAATTCCAACGGGCGCGGTCACGCGACCTTATCCTTTAGCCCCAGAGTTTGGCAGGATAATTGGCGGGTTCCGCGTATTTTGGTGGCCGCCCTAATTTGTCGGGGTTAACTGCGGTCCCACCACTTTTGGTGGAGTTTTCCTAGCCCTAACTGGGCAAAGTCAGTTTTGATCATAACTTTGGCTAGGGAAGTCCAATTAAAACGAATTTTTTTTTTTTTTTGGGGTATTGGAGAATTTTGAAGCTACTGGAATAGGTTACAGAGCCATCAGGGCACTCTGTCAAAGGTTTTATCAGTGGATTAGCTAGAGGAGCCACCAGGGCTTTGGGAATGGACAGCTATATTAGGCTATGTTCATCTATTTGAGGTGAATTTGCAGTCAATTTTTACTGTTTCCAGCACTATGATCCTGTTTAAGCAGCTATTTCTGCCTATTAAGGCTTGCTTCATGATGTATGACTATTTTTTAGCATTATAAGAGAAGGGAAAGTCCCATTTGGGGGCTTTTGGACCCGGCAGATGTAGGCTAAGAGAGGGGTGAACTGCCTTATCAGATGCTTTGTTATATGCTGTGAATTCTTGCTACTTATTTCCAGAGTTTAATACCTTAAACAGTAAATTGAAATAAGTCCTCTTAACACAAAAAGACTTATACAGTTATCAAAACATATTTGTTCCATTCCAAAACACATTTGTTCCATTGCAGAACACCTTAACATGCTTGCACACTCATAATATTGGTTAATGAATACTTTGCAATCAGAAAAAAAAATACTTTCATTAATATATCGCTTTAGTGTTTACTTCATATTTATTTAGGCAGAGCCTGTAAGTGGGCCAAAAGCTTCCAGTTTCATCCTTTCTTTGAAAGGTGAAATAACCAGTAAAAGCCCCTACAGTCTATCTCTGTATAAGAAATATTTAGTTCACACATTTCAGATCACTTTCTCAAGATGATACCAAGTTTCTATGTCCCTTGAGACCCCTTAAGGTATATTCTAAGTATGATGGATAATTTTTCCTCAACCTAGCAATACAAGGAGCATTGTTTCTCAATCTAGCAACACACACGAGTATTGTTTCTCAAGGCAATGACATAGAGGAGCATTGTTTCTTAATACAGTGATACAAAAGAGAATTATTTCTCAAGCCAATGACATAGGGGAGTATTTCCCACTCTAATAAAGGTCTTCTAATGCTTCCAAACCATATTGTTAAAGAATAATTTTTTGGGGGTTTTTAGTCTGCTCTAGGACCTTAAACATTGATGTATTTTAAGTGCAAGTTGGATTGTATGGTTATTATGTTGGTTTGGATTATTATGCCTTGAATGTTGTGATGGAATCACCACTTCAAGTTACTAATTCTATCATCATAGAACTTGAAATTCCATGGATATGCCACTATTATGTTAACCCTTCTTCACAAGAGTGTCAGGTCTGGATGTTGAATATTCTACTCATGTAAAAGTGTTGATAATGAATGTCGAATCATATAAAAATTTAACTTATCTCATGGGTGTCGAGATAGTCATCACATGAATCTGAGTTCTGTCCTTCATACACATTCTAATACTGCCATTATAAGGCAGTTTTAGAGAAGGTAAAGATCTTGTCCCAAGATTTACATTCACTATAGTCACAAGGACACCACACCCATTACATCATGAAGATATTATAGGTGTGCCAAGATTTTTATTGAGAGACCAAACAGGTTTGTCACCTCTAAGTGACAGAATATATGCTTAAACAGTCATTATACACCAAGAGATCAAATGAATGTTTAATATATTGCCACATTCATCCTAAAGAACATATGCTTGTTGAGAATGTCATGTAATATGAATTCTATAATATTGTTGGAGTTGTTTGTCAATATGTCAAAACATATATGTCTAGGTCCATTCATACTTTTCAGACATATATATCAGATCTGTCTCCAAACAACCACTGAGATAATCTCCATAGGAACCTAAATTTGGTTTACTTGAATGTTGGAAACTGAGGCATCTGAATCCACAAATTTAATCTGTTATTTGAATGTCTGATGCATGAACTCATATTTACAAAATATAGGATGATATTAATTGTTTTTTAGCATAGGATATGTATCTAGAAACAATGAAGTAGAAAAGTCTGTAGGCACTTATAGGATACTACAACGTATTGCTTAAAATGATACTTAAAGGCTCCATTGGATTATATCAAATGCAATCTGTTGGTGTAAGGATTTGATCTACATAAGTCACAATGATAAAACAACGACCAGATCTACCCATTCAACATAAATGATAAAGACACTCAACTACAAGTTTCAAAGCAGTGAAGAATTCAGAAATTTTTCCACATTTGAATGGATCTAACTTTTATGGCAAGCGTATGATAAAAGAAGGTAAAATGAGAGAATTTGTAGAGTACGGTGCTTCGAAATTCATATCCTTTCTCCATTAGGTTTAATTTTACATGCATGTATTTTTTACAAATTTTCTTTGTACAACTTGGTTATTTCATTTGTTCTGAGGTATTGTCTTGGACAAGTCTTGGTGTCATGGCACTATCTTTATTATGGCTCTCTGGATCTTATTTTTGGTTGATTTCTTTGCAGTCTTGGATTTTCACTTTTCAGAATTGTAATTTTAAACTTTTCTACATTGGTTCACTTATGTTTTCTCTAAAGAAATTATGTTCTTAGATCAAGGTACATGCCACTGTTTAAACCAGTAGCTCAGTTAGAGTTGATAAGAGTTTGATATTATGTTAATGAGGAAGCCATGACATTGATTTGTGTATTGACACCTATACCCTAGACCCACATTGTTATGTGGTATAGTATGGGACTAAGTTTAAATGAGAATTGGATCTCCTCAGAAACCCTGAACAAGTTTGTGCCATTTCCCTCTTTGACTAAGCCTGCATCTTATTATCATTTAAATATAATAAGTCCAATGTATTGCAGCAACTTTTTCATGACAATTTTGGCTTCCAGTTGAAGAGAGATCTAGAAGAAAAATTATGGGGTCACCCACTTTTGGTGGGTAACACACCTTAAATAGAATTAAAAACATTTTACGCTTTTAAAATTTTGTTTATATATGTAGATTGATGTATCATCTTTTTAAAGCCAAAATAATGTGCTATTGTACATGCTGTCAATGGAGAGTACATTTCACGGTTGAAAAATGCAATTGTAAGTTTCAGAAGTGAAAGTGACTTGTCCTTCTTTTGTTTTTGCAATAGCTATCTGTATGCTTATTATATGCTTTTCAATGTTCTTATGGTTGTGCTTTTTCATGATATAGGGACTATATTTACTGAGAGTTCAAAATTCATATTGATTAAAAATTAAAATACTGCCCATACCTGAAACCACAGGCAACCACAAATTCATTTTCACACCTCTGTTAGGTGATAAAAAATCCCAAGCAGTGTAATCATTAATACTGAGTTTGTTTGATTCTTTTTCTATAAGAATAAATTTACAAGTTCTTGCATCTCCTCTTTATTTATGAACATTGTCATAGTTCATAATCCTCCCTTTTTCTCTTGTTTATATTGAGTGTTTTTTATTTATATTGCATATATTAGGCATTTGACATAGATAACAGGTTATTCTAGCTGAAATTTCTCTTTTCTTTCCAAGAAATGTAAGTCTGGTAAGTTTAGGGGGGTGCAAAATTTCTAGTTTTGTACAATGCCTGAGAATATGAGTACATTACCAATAAATTATTTAAGTAACCTTTTAAGCTTGTGACTTCTCAGTAGATGGGAACTAGCATGCACTTTCATATGATAGGTTTTTGAGCATACTGGAGAATTTGTAACATGGATATAATCTTCATGGTATGAACAAATCATTTTTTGAAATTTGGCATCAGGTATGAGTTGTGATCGTACTATAGTTTGTTTTTTGAGCTAGAGTGGCCTTGGTCTGCTTTAGTTGTTGTTTTCTACAAATAAATTAAATGCTCATATTTGAAGTTTTGGTTTTAGGCATGAACTGTGAATTATTTTCCTGAAATACACAATATATCAAACACACTAGGGTATGTTTTGTTTTCTATTTCTTTTGGTAGGAAAATTGGATTGTTCATTAATATTTTTTGATACTAAAGTTAAAATGCAAGCAGCAAAAACAATGAGGTAAACCATGCAGCTATTCCATACAAACTGTCTTTGTGATTTAATAAAAAAAGAATTTCTTCCATTTTGAGTACAGTACCTACTCCTTGGTTGCTTTCATTTCAAAACCTTTTCCAGAGCTCCGTTGCACCTCGTCCTTTATTGGTATGCTTGTATTTAGCAGTCCCATCTATTGATTTCACTTACTTGTGGACATCAATGTTATGTGTTTCTTTGATTGAGACCTTCAGATTGGAAGATGTGAAGTTAATATAAGAGGGAATATATGTTATCTTAGTTGTCCATTGATCACGATTCAAGTTTTAATCCATTATTGGCCTTGTGGATTTGCAATCTTAATGCATAATTTACCTCATCCTAAATTCCATATGCTAGTGACCAATATTGAAGCTCTATGCTTATTTCCAATATTATATACTTATTTACAATGGTATGAATACCTACAAAATAGTTATTGTTTTATTATCTTATGCTGCTTTCCACCTTACATTTTAGGAAATCATACATGGTTCATATCCATTGGAATTTTCAAGGTTTGAGCTAGTCTTTGCGTCCAAGGCATCAAATGCATTTAGCATAACATGTATGATTTTCAAATTTCACGAAACACTCAATATTGTTAGTTATTAAATTTTAATGTTTATTTATGTTCTGTGATTAGATGGTGGGGTATATTTCTAAACAAAAATCCATTTTTGGTGAGGATTTGTTGAAATGTCTTCTTAGAATATTTCTGTGCAGAACAATTCACTCATCGATATAGAATTTTTAAGTCATCTTGGTTGAAGAGCTTACTATATGCTGATGATGTTACCCAAAACAAACTCTATGTTGCTTTATTTAATACTTTATGATCTGTTTTTCTTTCATGAACTTTTGGGATCCTCAGTCTGCATTTGTCAACTTCTGTTGGACATAAGGAAATATGTGCCTCCCTTGGTTAAATATCATTTTTGAGCATCAGTGTCGTGGGGCTTTCACATTTTTTGGCAATGAGTAGCTACATAATTATTCTTTGTCCTTCTAGAGAGTCTTAATCCCAATTTGTAAATTTGTATTTTGAAAAATATATTTAGATCTTTTATGTCCAATGGTACTTCCCTTATGCATGCAGAAGAGTCCCTACCACTCCCCTATTCTATCAGGATGAAAATTGCATGGGTGCAACAAAAGGTCTGGCATTTATTCATGGAGGGGCTGAAAGACCAATGATTTATCGGGATTTTAAAACATCCAATATTCTGCTGGATTCGGTTTGTACCTACAACTTCAAAATTATGAGATGGCTTAGTGTTACACTTTGGATTCTCTTAAGTCTTTATGGAGAGATATGTACTTGGTGCATGAATACAATGCCAAGTTGTCAGATTTCAAACTAGAAAAAGATGGACCTAAGGGAGACAACACCCATGTTTCAACATGAGTTATGGGAACATATGGTTATGCTGCTCTAGAATATGTAATGACTGGTGAGGATTTTAACTAGTTTAAAACCTGTGGTAATTATATCTTGGTGAGGAAATTTTAAGATTGATATAGACCAACAAGATTTCTAACCTCTTTAACGGTCTTGTCTAGTAAATGGGGCAAGCAGCAAAACTGACAGGTTTTTTCTGGGAGAATTTTTCAGGTCTCGTCCTATTGGCCTAATGTTGAATGTAGACCAACCAATGTTCAGAACTCAGGATAGTTTATATGAGGTTGAATTTTCCTTAATTTATGAAAAAAGTATCTAAACATGCATACATATCCTAAAAGAAACATGTGTTTGGTGATACAGATTTAAGTTGATCTCAATGTACTCTTCATTGGATTCTCTCTTATTCTTGACTTACATATTAGCACATGCATTGCCTTTTTTAGTTTGCTTATTACTGATGTGAGTTTTAACAAAAGTTAGCATAGACATTTCAGATATTTACAAAGATAAACAAGAGTAACTGAGTCAATGATTAAGGTTGGAAGTCATGACAGTTTGCAAACTGCATTTTTGTTCAGTGTCTGGATGGATGCATCCAACAATAATCCTATTAAAACCTTTATATGGAGATATTATTATAATACAAAATTTGGCTTTCTTCAGTTCATACTATCTAGGTTTTTAGCTTCACTAGTTCACACTCTATTGTTTAGACATCTTCCAGGCTTCAAAATCACTCATATTTTTTTGAGAATTTATAGTCTATAAAACAATGTTTCAAATGACTAAATACCCATATCAATAGATATTTAGTTGAGGCAGCTTAAATTTTATATCTCATTACCCTAGCCACACTCTTAGACCTTATCTCTCTACAGTCGCCCCCTTTGAATCCCAGTAAACTTGACATGAACATGAGGTATTTACTCCCATTCCTCCTTACCCTACAAGGAAACCAAATTATTCTAGTCTCTATTAATATTCAAGTATAGATTAGATCTCTTACTATATCTGGGTAGCTATAGTAATGGGCAGAAGTCTGGCATCATGCAAAAGGAAATTGTTAATATAAGATGTCAAGTCTGATTTGTTAAATTGTGAGTAATATCCTTGTGACATTATGTTGTAATTTTATGTTTGAAAAGTATTTTGAGATAGCCACAAAGCTGGAACATGATGGAGATTGTATTTTTTTTCAGTCCTTCTAATCAAACCTTAAGCAACACAACATTCATAGGTTAAGGCCTTCAAACTTTCCTATAAAGTGAAGCATGTGTGATTCAAATTTTTACATCGTTTAATTTGCTACTTCATAAATTTTAATTTTTACATCCTATAGATATCCTCTTGGATGATTTTTTCATCTTTTATTTGGTTGGTAAGAGATGGTCAGGTGCATATAGGGAATATTTGAATGGAGGAAGTTGGTCCATCATAATACTAATTGAATCAAGGAGATCAAGCCGAAGGAGTAGTTTTTGCAATGGACTCTGATGAGAAAAAGGCCAAGTATGGATACCAATCATGCCCCTTTGTTGTATCAATGGATTTTTTAGCATAGTGTAAAAGAGGGACAAGACAAAACATTGTCTCAAGTAGGAATGGGTGAGCTGAAAACTCTATAAGGATGATGGGTTGAGGAATTGGCTAATTGCATTGAACAATGCAACAAAGGAGGATGATCTATACTCTCTTTGTATAAGACCAATTAGACTCTAGTAAACTAGGTACCCAAACCTTGGAACCATTTAGAACTCTAGGTTGGGCCAAGAGTGTGCATGAGTGACATCTTGGTAGATATGTCTTGAAAAATATTTGAGAAACTCTACCTCTCAAAAGTGCCAAGGACCCATAGCCCTTGTTGAGTCAGGGCTGAAGTGCATGTTGCAAACTAAAGCAAGGTCTTGTGAATAGTACCCCTAGATAAGTATATGAGTTTGTTATCTTGATCTCCTCTCCTTTGAGAAAGTAATGGTGATCATGGAGAATTTTATTCAACACATTGAAGGTGATGACTTTGGTTTTTACCTAGGTTGACATTCAACTGATGAAGATCACAGAAAAGGGCCAAGGCATCGAGTTGTCTTTGCAATTTGTATGGGGATGAGACTAGAAGGGCCACATCATATGCAAACATCAAAATATAAATTAAGACATGGTGTAGAAGGAAATTATTTCCATCTTGGATGTGCTCATGCAAGGTTTCCAACTTGTCAATATAGATCCAAATAGTGTAGGGGACAAGGGGCAGCCTTGTTTTACCCTAATGATACTTAGGATAAAATTTGATAGCCCGTGTGCCTGCATAGATGACCAAGGATTGGCTCATATAAAATGCATAATGGTTAACAAAAGGGTTTCTGAGATGCCAATAGCTCCGAGTATTTGGAATAAAGCCTCTATGGGAATAGAGTCAAAAGCATTTTTGAAAGTCTACGAAACAATAGTAATATTCCAGGAACAATTTTCGGCTTCTCAATTATGGCCTGGAGTGTAAATATGTGATTAATAGTCTGGTGCTCATGTTGGAATCCAGCATTTCCTCTAGCTCTATGTTGCATCTTCTAAATCTCGCTAAATAGTTGCAGGTGGAGGGATGTAGCATAGAGCTTCAAGAAGAAAATCACAACAAATAGGTCGAATGGACTGCAAGGTACAGCAGAAACAGTATGTAGTGGGAGCATGGGTTCAGATCCTATAACGGAATATCTAACTTCTGAGGCCCAAGACCTAGAGGGTCAAATTATTCATCTAAGATATAAAATGTTACAAAGCTGAGGGTCCAAGAGAAGAAAGGGACCCTCTCAAGAACTTGAGAATTAGGAGAAATATCTTGATTGAAGGTTGTCCGCAAAAAGTGATCAATGTTTGGTGGAGCTATCACCTACTAATTAGGGAGAATAAGGAGAAATTGCTAGCCTCTAAAACTGTATTGCCAGTAGGTGAATCTCTCCTACCATCTGAAGGTCAAGTGAAGAATCCCCTGATGCAGGATGATAATTTTGAATATCTAATGTTTTGTAAGATCTAATCTTGTGCATATATATTTCTCTTTGTTGATTCCTCGATTAGTGGGAAGGAGGTTGCCTTATGTGATTGTAAAAAGGTCTGGACAAAGACACTATTGCAAGGGTCTCATGGGTGGAGGTCAGGGGTCTCCTCAATATCTCATGAAACTACATACTGAGGTTGCACTGCTCTCTACCTGTAAATTATTGCTTCTGTTATCCTCCTGTATTCTACAGAGTTCACTAGATGAATATGTATTTTCTACAAGCACCTAAAGATAGCATTATTTCCCTATCAGCTATCTTTAGAAATCTCACTACCTTCATTATCCTAAATAAACCTATTTCACTATATATTTCATCTCTGCCTTCTTAGTTTTCCTTACTGCTCTTAAAGGAATTCATTTTTGGGTTTTTTTATCTCATTTTCACTCTCCTCCTTACCCCACTCTCATTCACTCATTCCCCCTTTAAAACCCCATTTTTCCCTTCAAAACCCTTCATAAAAAGACCTCCCTTCATCATTTTTACCTTATATACAATAAAACAATGTAAAAAATGTTTTTTACATTATTTTGTGTCTAAAATTTGACTGTCGGGTACTTTTTGCCTTTATACATATTAAACTCTGCTTTTAATGTATAAACCCTAAATTTTTCGGTTTTACTAACACGACCCTATGTCAACGATTAAACCCTATGTTTAAAGGTTTTTAAACCTGCTTCTATTTTTCTTCACCCTAAGCCCCTTTCCCTTAAGACCTCGCCCATATACATTTAAACCCCATTCCTACATGACCCTAACCCCGCCTATTTTCATAGGCCCTGCCCATTGTTTAAAAGCCCCTCATAAACCCTTTCTTTCCACTTTATAAACAAGTGCATCTACTTGGTTTATAAAGACCCTGGGCCCCACTCTTCCTCAAAACCCACGCTCCAATAATACTCCGCCATGTTGTATTCCCCTAGGCCCCATCCTAAACCGCTATGCACCGTCAATCTCCGCCTTCGAGATTCGACAGCCCACACAACATATCGCAAATCAAATGGCGCCCAGGTTAATGTTTTTAAACATTGCGATATGGGCAATTTTGTCTTGCCACACGGAAGTCGTTTAATTTTTGATGAAACATGATCATCGATGGTTATTAAAACCTCCAGCAACAAAAGAGGCGTCCCTGCACCAAAACAAACATAGGAACAGAGACACAGTGAGAGGAAATACATTCAAAGGATTGTGCTAAAGAAATGGAGATTAAAGGTTAAAGGGGCTAATCATATGTCAAAGACAAATCATGAAGGATTAGCCAACAAAACAGAGTTAAAAGGTAATCAAGACAGATTGAATAGGTTTAAGGACTAAATTTTAATCAAAGGATTAATGAAGTAAACAGAGATAAAAGCAGAATAAAGAGAAAAGACAGTGAGACAGTTTATAAATGTCATAAATCAAAGTTTAAAGGCCTAATATAGAGTTTAAAGATAAAGCAGAAGCATATTAATCCCAGAAACATATTCGAATGACTTAACCTACAACAGTTACTTCTTCAAAGGATATTTTGCCACCTACAACATGTTTTCATTCAATAAAATATTAAACAGTTATTACAAGCAGTCAGAGATATTTTTCATCTACCAGCAGTTATTGTAAAGTTATTGAAAAGAGACATAAAGTCAAACATTTCACAGAAATTAACTCAGAAGTTAAGTTAGGAGTTATTATTTCAGAGAAACACCTTTAGATATTTTTTCCTTGGGCCTTACATGCTCTCAAAGGTCAAAAATCATTAACTCTGTAATAAATGACATTATAAACCCTAGCTTAGCACCACCTCCTCATTCTGCAAATAAATACTGCATATGAATTTCATTTTTAGTTGTTGGTTTAGTTGGGGTTTATTTGACTGATTTATGCTGCTAAGCTAGTTGAGGATTGCTAGGCTGGATTTGAGAAAGCTCTGAGTTGCAGAGAGCTATTGTACATGGAGTATTGTAACTAGTTTAATCATCAATAATACAAGCACGTTCACAGGATTATTGAGCTATGTTAATGGTGAAGTTGTCCTCATTTGTCACTATTTTTCTTATGTTTTCCATTCTGTCCACATTTCTCTAATAAAAGAACAGAAGTTTTAGAGTAGGATATGTTGTCTCAGCACCCTATTTCTGTCTCCATTATTTATCCTTATGTTTTATTCTGCAAGGTATGATTGTAGGATTCTTAATTTCCCTCCAGTTCCATCTAGCTTGTTGTCTTATAAATGATTCAATAGAGTGAAACCAAAGAAGTTTATGGTGAGCCTTGTTCTTTGGTACGGCTTGAGATATTGTTTTAAGGCCTTTCTTTGAAGTATACTTAGTAGATTCTAAACCAAGGAAGTCTATGGTATGCCCTGTCCTCTGGTCTGCCTAAAAATGTTGCTTTGAAGATTTTTTTGAGTGTTGAGTTGAAGAATATATGCTTCAGTTTTCTATTTAGCTGCTCTCACTGTTATCTTAAATGTTTTATTTTGTTTGAAAGTCGTCTTAGGATTGTTGGATTGTTGTCTTAAAAGTTTTCTTATTAAATTCTGGTTAAAGAAGTCCATGGTATGCCCTATCCTTTGGTTTGCCTCAAACAGTTACCTTAAAAGGCTTTTCTTGTATAAGTAGAGCTAGAAGATTCTTAACTGACTATAGCTTTGCTGCCTTCACAACTTATTATTGTTTCATATCACAATCTAATCTAAGAGATCCACTTGATATAGTTAGATTGCCCTATTAAAACCCTTGCAGAGTTGATGAACAATTAAATCCTTTTATGACTCCATATCCCAATGGATCAATGTTTTCTCATAGTCTATCTATTCAGCTGAAACCTCCTTTCAATTAGTCACACCACAGATTTGTCAATCTATCAATTAATTCAACCAAAACAAACAATTCCTTAGAACTTCATAACTAGCCTAATATCTTAAAACAAAGAGCATAAAGATATATCATTTTAAAACACTTATAAATAGAGAGATCCCTCTCTGAATCCAGGAAGGCTAGGTCCTAAGATTCCAAAGTGGTTCTGATGTGGCCCGTGTAGTGTTTTTTCTTGCCAATCTTGTAAATCACAGGGAACCAACATAGTGGTGACCATACTAGGGAAATTGAGTAATAAACAACCTCAAAACTCATAAAAACTCACTTTTAAAACTTATATGAATCAAGAATTAGTGAATAATGGTTTCTGATTGCTAATGGTGGACAACAATCAGCTATAAAACAATTAAAATTCCTCCACTTGGTGACTCAACTGGTTTTCAGTAGGCCTGTTGACTCCACTGGGAAACTTATTCTATCATCAAAACATCAGCAATACCCAGTCAAGAATACTTTGTGGATTAAGTATTTCTTTCACAGTTTGGTTTTTGTCTCAAGACTGCTATGCTTCTTGACCTTTCTGATTTGTTCAGTCCAGAGTTCTAGCTTCTAGAAGAATTCATACTAGATCCTATCCTGACCCAAATCCTCTTGCTATAGTTGACAATCCTAAAAGCATTCTTAGGAAGTCTCCTAGATCTAAAGATTCAGCTATTAGCAAACCAATACACAAAGCAAGTTCCCTACCTGAGAACCTCAAAGACTTGCAAAATATCCCCTCTAACCCACCCCTAGAACAAAGCTTGTCTAGGACTACATCTCAGAGTTGGATAACCCAGATATTTTTAGACCCCTCCACCTTACAACAGAATTCTGTTGTACTAACTTCATCTCCCACTATTCACCTTCCTCCGTTTAATCCTATACCTCTTGTTGTAAACCCTTCACTCGTTAACGCTCCATTGTGTCCACAACCTCATATCATGGAAACATGGTATGCTCCATTAGTCCTTCCTTTACCTTTGGTTGTTCTACCACAGGAATATCAGTCCAAGATTCCTTTATATGATGCTATTGGTTCTACTACTGCTCAACAACACGTGGATAAAATGAATGACTACTTTTACAAACAAGAAATAGATGACGAAACTGTTAAACTTAGAATTTTTTCTCAAAGCTTAGGGGGACAAGCAAGAAAATGGTTTAAAGGCTTAACCCCTAACAGTATAAATGACCTCCCTGCTTTTCATCAACTATTCTTAAACAAATGGGAAGTTAAGAGAAATCCTCTTCAAATCTTATCAGAATATAATGACTTTAAAAGAAATACTGGAGAAAGTTTCCAAGATTACTTCACTAGATTCAATATTTTTTACAATGCACTCCCTCCCCACATGAAACCCCCACAAGGCCTAGCCTTAGTGAAATTTCCTGAAGGATTTGACCCAGACATGTGATATCAATTAAGAGAAATGGATCCCCTCACCTTAGAGGACATGAAAAGAGGAGAAATAAGTGTATAAGCTATCCTAAATGCCAGAAGGGCTAGATTGAAAACATAGAAAAAGGTTACATACAAAGAAGAAGACGGACCCTCCACATCTGATGCTAAATTTGACAGCTTAGTTAGGAAAATAGAGAGGATGATGGAGAGAATAAACATGAATGAGAGATCTTATCCTAGAGAAAACCAAATAGCTCCCCAAAATAGAAATCAAAATTAGAACCAAAACCAAAAATTTAGAAGGAATCCCCCTCAAATTAGACAAAGAAGCCCTGATCAAAAAATCATACCTCCTTTCCAAGAAAACTATGTTGATGAAGATGAGGGAGTGATTTAAGAAACAGAAGATAGTCACATAAATTTAATGGGAGTAAACAATGAGGATATTGTTTTCGTCACTGAGGAAGAACAGGCCAAATTTACACCTTATGAAGAAGAAATCCTAGAATCTAAAGACTACAAACAAGGCTTTGAAATTTCCATCATGGAAGTGCACAGAAAATATGACCTTAGGAGTAAGAAAAACCAAGACACTCCCAAAAAAAAACCTCTGAAATTTCTGCTAGGAATAATCCTGAAAACATTTCTAAAAAGACAGAAGAAAACAATAACATAGAGGCTGAAAGTTCTGATAAAAACAAAAATAAAACATCTGGCACCCTAATCCCAAACATAGTGGTGACCAAAGTAGTACTAGCAGCTCAGCTAGTGCTCCTAATAAAAAAAATTTAACTGTTGTTCATAATAAAAAACAGCAAGCTGAATTTGCTGAGAAAACAGTGACTAAAAAGGTTGATTTAAACATTTCAAGAAGTCAAACACCTTTCATTATAGAGAGTGAAATTGCCAAGATTAATATCTCCATCCCTCTTACTGAATTAGTCACCCAAGATGTATATAAATCCCAACTTTTAAGAGCTTTAAACATAGGAGAGAATGTTGATTCTGTTAATTTAAATGATGACAAACCTGAGCTTCTGTTTGGACCAGAAATAGAAGGAAATTTTCAAGAAGGAAGTGTTCCTCCATTTTATGTCAGTTTAAACATCCATGATAAAAAAATTCACAATGCCATGTTAGACTCTAGTGCCTCACACAACCTAATGCCAAAAGTAGTGATGGAAATACTAGGCCTTGAGATAACTAGACCTTACAAAGATTTATATTCTTTTGATTCCATCAGAGCTAAGTGTCTAGGCCTAATCAAAGATTTATGTGTCAACTTAGCACAAATACCAGCCAAGAGCCTAGTGATGGATATTGTAGTGGTTGATATGCCTCCTAAATATGGCATGCTCCTTTCAAGGTCATGGGGTGCTAAACTCCAAGGTACCCTACAAATGGACATGACTTATGCAACCATCCCTGTCTTTAGTCAACCAAGAAGACTATATAGGGAAACACATATTAAATACATGGTTAGCAATCAAGAAAAACCAGATAAATCCCCTCTTTATTCTATTCACACAGACGTTGATTCATTTATCCTTTACAATGATGAAAATCTTAATGGACAAGTGATAGAAAATGAGCAAACATTAGTAGAAAAAGAGGGAAAGGAAGAAGAACAATCAAAACAGTTTGCTAACACAGAATATTACAGCGAACACACTAGAAACCATCGGCAACAAAGCAACCACCAACATAAGGTTGATCATGTAAAACAAAATGAAAATCAACATAGTGAAGATCGTGATAAACAAAACAATGACAGTAGGGATGCATGAATTTTAGCAGTTGGTAAGACTAAAGCTAACTTGAGAAACAACATCGTTCTTCAACCTTTTGATTCTAGGATCTAGCCCTCCTGAATCCGAGAGGGCCGAGAGGATCTCTCCAATAAGTGGAAAGATGGATTTGTCTTTGAGTTTGGGGTTATGATATTGGGCTAGTTATGAAAGGCCAAGGGTTTGTTTGTTTTTGGATGGTTGAGCATGAGTACTTGAGGGAAAGTTCTAAATGCAAAACGGTTCAAAGTGAGAAGTTGCAAGAAAATAGAACGACAGGCTAGATAGATATAACGTTTGGTTTTTAGTCCATTGGGCTATGGAGTCATATACGGGCTTTAATTGAGCAACAACATCAAGAAGTGATCCAAGGGGCAAGTCATCTCTATACCACAAGATTATTGAATTAAATGATGGAATGAAGACAATAAAGTGTTGGAGGGTGAAGCGATAATAATTTCACAAAGAATTTACGATCAGGTCAAACAAGAAAAGCATCTTAAGTAACTGTTTAAAACCAACCAAGGACAGGGCTAACCATAAACTTCTTGGGCAAGTTCTATTAAAGCAGCTTAATTGACAAACAATCTAGTAATCCACATAATTACCTTTAGAAAGTATGAAAACATATAAGAGAAACAAAGTGTAACTTAAGATCAGATAAAGTACTTTTAAACCTATTCTGCTTTCAGTCAACACCAAGGGAAACTTTCAGAATATGCTTTTGGAGAAAAACTAGGACCAGGGCACACCATATCTTCCATAGTCATCTTTAATAAGCACAATAAGGAAAATAACTTTCAAGAACAATGTTTTTAAGGCAAACAGTAGGACGAGGAAACTCCAACATTCCTAACTGCTTAAATGTATTAAATCATTCTTAAATAAACAAATTTGAGGAAAACATTAAGACAAATATTTTCAGTCAGAGAAGGTTACTGATATACAGTAGGTCCTAACTCTATAATTGTTGTTCTTTATCAGATAATAGTGAACAATATGACATACATAGAAGGAGAATAATAACAATGAGAGGGGCACTTCACCGATGATATAGACTAGAATCCCAAGAAACAACTTTATATTGATGTCAAACCAGTTACAGTCTTCAAGTCCAATGTTTCAGTTCAGCAATCATCTTCACTATTCAGCCTAACTAATCTATCACAAGCAGAGCTCCAAGGGCCAGTGAATACTATTTACAATCAGAAGTTCAAGCTCAAATATATTTCAAAGTTCTACAACCAACCCCTCACTCATCTTCTGAAGAAGTATATATAGAAGAATGAGGAGGTGAGATCTGATAAAAGATCTCAATTACAATTAATATAGAGTTAATGGTTTCTTGGCCTTTGAGGGCTCAATGAATAAACTTATAGATATGTGTACTCTGCTAAATTTACTGTTAAATATTAAGCTCGGTAGGAGCTTTTGTTGACACTTTGAGAATGCAGTAGCAATGTTTGGGTAACTCACTTGAGATATTTTTCATTGATTTGTTTACGAAGTAGCTCCTTGGTTGTCTTTGAGGCCCGAAATATTTGGTTCTGTAAATAGCTTCGACCCTTGATTGAGTACTTTGAGAGCAATTGGCACTATGGTAGGCGAGGAATCAATTTACCCCAGTTTTGGCTGGTGGAGGCATCCTGCTTGATAAAGCACTTTAGGTTTTATGCTTGTGTTTTAGCCCCAGGGATTAGGCTTTTGATAATCATTCTTAGCCATAATCTTCATAAGCTGTCTTTAATCTTCACGCTTTCTGATACATTCTAGTCTTCAACACTGATACTCTTTGACTGTGCCCCTTTCATGGTGGTTTTGTTGGTGTGCAGGGTTGCGCAGGGTTCATAAGGCATCAATGGTTCATGAATCATTGATAAACGTGAATTTTAAACCCCGCAAGTGATTTCCTGTGGTAAATCGAAGGTGAGAGGATCGTCACCCTCAACCTTCGTAATTTATTCAGACGTAGCAAAGAAATCGTTGAAACCCTGCACAATACGAAAAATGTTATAAAATCCTGCATAAACTAGGTTGACTGCTTCAAAGGACGAGTGGAGGAAGTGTGGCCGTTGGATGGCATCATCCAATGGTCAGGATCAATCGGGAGAGATCGTGGAATGGGCGAAAGAAGATTGAATCTGAGCCGTCGATCGTGCAGAGATCGACGGTCAAGAGCGGAGGTTGAAAGTCAAATGGAGGAATCGGGCGATGGAATATGGATCATCGATCTGCAGATCAGGTCGATGGTGGAGATTGATTTTCCGCCGCGCCATAGCCCGGTTATCACGTGGGCACCTTCGTTAATTGTCGGGCTTCTTTGGCGAGCGATCACCGTTGAATGCTTGCTTGAATTGGATGGATTGTGCGATATCATTGCAGGGGATCGATCGACGTTAATGTTAGCGATGGGCCGGATGGACGGAAATTTTATAAAAAGTACGGGGCTGGCGTGGCGAGCAGAAGTGTATGGAATCGGCCCGGCCATCGGGAAAAAAACCTTTGCCACGGCCGGTCACGATGGACTCTCAGTTTTGAACGCTGTATTTGAGTGGGGACCATGATGAACTCCACACCATCGATCTTGAGCAGATCGGCGATGGAGATTACTCGGGAATTTGGACAGACGGAGATCTTTCAAAAAACCGCAAAAACCCAAAGTTTAAATATAACATAAGGTTTTAATTTTTTGGACGGGATATATAACAGGGTCCATCGCATATCGCAAGTTCGGACATGGGCTTTTCAATCTACCATTTACATTTTCTGCAATTTTCGATCTGTGATTGCTCTTTTCAATCTACCCATTCAAATATTTAACACGTGATTTTGGTTTTTAGACCAAAACTTTGGAAAAGTGGGTTTTGGGTTTTTACAAAGAAAAATATTGATCGGGAATGAAATATTTACAAGGTTTAAATACGAAGGGCGGGCCCATGGTATATACATATAAAATAATGATGTGATTGGGGGTTTTTCAATATAAAGGCTGATCACATCGCAAGTTTGGGAATATGGCACAAAGACTCGCGCTCTTGGGTTTGTGTGATGCGATAAGCGTTGTGAGGGGTTTAGCACTTGGTTCTAGGGTGCGGGTAGGTGGGGGAAGTGGTTGAGACCTGGCCCAAAGGGCTTAAAACCCTTATGCACAAACATGTGTTTTTTGTGATTTTTTTTTTTAATGTTTTTCAAAGGATTTGAGGGTTTCGGTAAAGTTAAAGAGTGAGTCTTTAACTTGGTAAAAGCAATTTCCATGAGTGGAAGAAGAGATCTCATGACAAAATAGAGGAATTTTATGGAGAAATAGGGAAGCAAATGGAGGTTAGTTTTGATTGGGAGAAGGGGAAAATGATGACTTTGCAGCAATATTCTGGCTTGGAAATCAACAGGATTTCTAAGTATAAAATGGGAACAACAACGAAGATTTTGGACAAAGGCATGAGGCCTTCAAGGAGCCTTCAAGAGCCAACAATTTTTAATGATAAAATTTGTTCCTTGGAGGCTCAAAAAGTCTTAGCCATCTTTTTCTATGACAAATATTATAGGTGGCTAACAGTGGCTCCACTTGGGGATGGTGCCTTCTTGAAGGCATCAAGAACTTCAGACTTGCATTCTCTGGGAGGCTGATCAGTTGCCTCATCCATTTATGTTCTCTGGGAGGTTGACCTGTGCCTGATCCATTGGGCTGCCCTTCCTTTCTGTGGATGATGTGTTTTGAAAACATATTAACAGCCATAAAAATAATGGACCTTCATCAATACATACTATCTACCTACCCAATCCTACTGATCTAGCATTTTTTCTTCATTAGAGTGCACTTGGATTGGAAAATCTATTCACAACATTTTGTTATTTTGAAAGCAGGAAATCTAATCTATTTCTACTCCTTATTTCTCCATGGACTCAGATTATACAGTTGAGTCCATATGATTCTCTACCTAATCTACCATCTGTTGGGATTAAACTATCCAACAAATTTTCATTCTCTAAATTCTAAAACATAATTTTAAAAACATTCAAGTCAAGATTAAGTTGTTTGACTTGTTGTGATCTATGGCATAAAGACAAGCTGCACATAGACATTTATTTTGCAGAAAAAATAAATAAAAAATGGAAGGCTTAAGGTCTGTAATTTGAAAACATTTCCTTCCTCTTTTCTACAGCTCTGATTTGACTCTTATTGAGTTGTCTTTCCTTTTTCTCTGGTTCAGATTTTGAGATAATTTAGAACCATATCTTTTACATCCTTTGACTCAGAAAATAAAACAAATTTGAGTCATCTCTCTTTTGGAAACTTAGGTTCTGATTTTGATCTTGTTTGAACCTTTAATTTCTATCCTAAACTATCTACTGATAAGCCAAGGTTAGACAGTTTGGAAAATCGAATTCACTATCCTATCAGCAAAAAATTTAAAACTAATTAGTCAAGATTAATCTGTTTGACTAAATAGAATTGTGTTCTTCAAGAGTGGCATTTAATCTTGCACATTTTCAGAATTTATTTCTCTTTTTTGGTATGGGGCTATACCTTTCTTGTTTTGACAATCTGCCCTCTTTTCTCTTTTCTATTGTTTTTGTATCTTTGAATCTTTGATTTTTCTTCAAAGCAGAAAACAAAAACTAACTACATGCTCAGCACTAAGCTTTATTGACATTCCTATCTAACCTATTCTACACATGGAGTATTTACATTTATCATATGATACAAAAATTCCAATGCAGCCAGCTGAGTAATGTCAAGAAGAAGTAGAAACTATGGATGCTTGTCAGAGATATCCATAGAACATATTGAAGATTAATCTTCAATATCAAGGCTATCATAGAAGGTGACAAATTTTCATGTCTCTGGCTCTTGCAAAGGATCACTGCTTGATAATTTGAGCCAGTTGGGATTTCCACACACTCTTCCATAGGATCAACAAAGAAAAGATGAAGATTCTCTTCCTTTTGGTCCTCCACAATTGGTATATTATCTACTTCCAAGACATCAGCTTTGAGGACTATATCTTCAGTATGTAGCTTGGAAGTATCGTCATCCTTAAAAAAAAAGGAAGAAGATTCTTCTTGAGAAAATGATATATCATAAGTAGGACAATCTTCTATTTGTTTCTCTCCCTCTTCTTCATCATCATCTGAACTAGAGGACTCATCATATTTGGCAGTGTTGTCCTCTTGTAGCCCTGGTATGCTTGGATTCAGTGGGCTGAACTCTGTGAAGAGGTTATTATATTCTTGAGTGGGGGTGTATTCAATGGTTTCCTCTTGCTCAAAAATTTCTTCATTACTCTTCTCTTCACCTTCTAAGTTGAAAGGCTGCTGATTCCCAATTAAGTGAAAGCTTTTTATGATGGATCAAAAAGGATGATTGCGGCTCTCAAGCTGATGATGGTGAAACTCATAACCCCAATCAAATGCTGGTTGCCCTGCATGATTAGTTTCTGCTTGGAAATCATCATCATCATAAGACTGATTGAAGCTTGAAAATTTATTAGAATAAACATTTTCATTAGTCAAACATATTGGGATATCAGTAGGTCTTTCTTCATTCTGATCCACAAAATAACTTTCTAAATCTATACAACAAAGTTCTCTATGTGAATGGGCAAGAGTGTTAGTTTTGCAAAAAGTTTTAGAGACTGACTGCTTATAAATAGTCTGATCTATTTCCATCTCTGTCAAAGGGGAAGATGTTTCCATGTCCCTTTGAACAGAAGTACAACAGTTCTCTGTCTCTTGTGAAGACTGATTTTGAGGCTGGATGTCTTCTTGAGCCTCGGCTATAAGGGATGATGAATTAATTTTTGAGTTTTCAGGGATATCTTGAGGGATGTTATTTATTTCTTAGATCATCTCTTCCTCAATTGATTCATCTATGTTCTTAAATTTTTTCAATAGGAGATTAAACTCATGAATGGTTGTTAAAAGATCTTCAGGATGCTTCTCTTCCAAAGCTTCCTCATTATCTAGAATCTGTTGGGTGATGTTTTGTGATGGATCATAATATATTTCACCCAATGATAATGATGTAGTGTTTTCTTTATAGTTCTCATAGAACACATATTCAAGGTCTCTTAAAGAAAAAAAACTACTAGATCTTAAGCATTCATACCAATCCCTAGCTTTTCCTTCTAATGTTAACATGAACATTTTCATTAGGCATTCTTCATGCCATTCAACTTTCAACCTCCATACATGTATGTGAAATTTGATAAGATGTAATAAAGGGTCATCAAACTTTTCACCTTGAAAAACAGGCAGGTTGTCATCCCAATTCACCTGGGGCATCTTATATGGAAACCCAGGGATATGATCTCTATTCATTGGGGCATATCTTCGTTGTATTCTTGGAATCATGTTTGTAAATCAAGAAAGAGGTCACTGTGTCTGGTCAATCAGTTCAGGGTCTTCTACCAGTGGAGTCATTTGGTCTTCTGGGAGTTTCAGAGTGTGGAGAGTGTGGAGTCGCCAAGTGGAAGATTTTTAGCTCCTAGGGAGGTAAAATGTTTTAATGGTTCCACCACCATGTGTTTCTTGTAGAGCTGCAAGGTTTTTAGGAAATGAATTAGCTCTCAAGGGTGATCTGAAAACAGTTGATAATTTAATCTTAGGAGACTTCCTAAGGATACCTTCTGGGTTATCAACTACTTCAGGTGGATTAGGGTCAAGATGGGCTCTAGTGTGAATCTTTCTAGGAGCCACTATGCTGTGTTTTTTAGACTCAAATAAACAAGACAAGTTCAACCAGGTATGACAATCTTTGAGAGGTTAGCTAGTCTGTTTTGCAAAAATTTTAATCCTGCAGTCTTCTGACTGAGTTTGAAAAATATTATAATGATAAGGATTCTTCCCAGTGGAGTCTTAAGGTCTGTTCAGGATTGTGGAGTCGCCAAGTGGAAGTTTTTAGCTCTTTTTAGAGGTAAAAGGTATTATGGTCCACCACCATGTTTATTGGATACCAATCTAACCAGAGATTCTGGGCCTTTTGAGTGCCTAAGGGTGTGTAAGATAAAATGCACTCAATCCCCAGCGGAGTCGCCAGAAATGTTAGGGATCTGTAATTTTAGTAGATTGGTAAGACTAAAACTGTAGAAGCAACATCATTTCAACCACTTTGGGATTCTAGGATCTAGCCCTCCTGAATCCGGAGAGGGATCTCTCCAATAAGTGCAAAGATAGATTTGTCTTTGAAGTTTAGGGTAATGATATTTGGCTAGTTATGAAGGCGAGGGTTTGTTTTTGGATGGTTGAGCATGAAAATTACTTGAGGGGAAGGTTCTAAATGTAAAACAATTTCAGAAGTGAGAATTTTCAAGTGAATGGAATAGCTTAGGCTAAAAATATAGATATAATGCTGGGTTTTAGTCCATTGGGCTATGGAGTCATATATGGGCTTTAATTGAGCAATAGCACCAAGAGTGATCCAAGGGGCAAGTTATATATACCACAAGATTATTTAGATTAAATGATGGAATGGAAACGATAAAGTGTTGGAGATGGTGGAAACTGATAATAGTTTCACAAAGGATTTATAATCAGTCCAAACAAGAAAATCCTCTTAAGTAACTGTTTAAAACCAACCAAGTGCAGGGCTAACCATTGACCTCTTGGGCAAGTTTGTATTAAAGCAGCTTAATTGACAAACAATCCAGTAATCCATATAATTACCTTCAGAAAGTATGAAAACATATAAGAGAAACAAAGTGTAACCTAAGATCAGATAAAGTACTTTTGAACCTATTCTTCTTTCAGTCAACACCAAGGGAAACTTTCAGAATCTTCTTTTGGAGAAAAACTAGGACCAGGGCGCACCATATCTTCCATAGTCATCTTTAATAAGAAAATAAGGAAAAAAAATTTCAAGAACAAGATTTAAAGCAAACAGTAGGACGAGGGAACTCCATCATTCCTAACTACTTAAATTGTATTAAATCATTCTTAAATGAACAAGTTGGGGGAAAACATTGAGATAAAGATTTCAGTTAGAGAAGGTTATTGATATACATTAGGTCCTAACTCTATAAATGTTGTCCTTTATCAGAGAAAGTGAAACAATATGACATACATAGAAGGAAAACAATAACAAAGAAAGAAGCACTTCACCAGTGATATAGACCAAGATCCCAAGAAACAACTTGTTATTAATGTCAAACCAGTTACAGTCTTCAAGTCCAATGTTTCAGTTCAGCAATCATCTTCACTATTCAACCTATCTAATCTACCACAAGAAGGGCTCCAAGGGCCAGTGAACACTATTTACAATCAGAATTTTTTACTCAAATATATTTCCAAGTTCTGCAACCAACAGTTTCTCATCTTCTGCAGAAGTATTTATAGAAGAATGAGGAGGTGAGACCTGATTAAAGATCTCAATTACAATTAATACAGAGTTAATGGTTTCTTGGCCTTTGAGCGGCTCAATGAATAAACTTACATATGTGTACTCTGTATTAAATGTTCTACATAAAGATTAAGCTCGGTGGGAGCTTTTGTTGACCTTTGAGGCTACGCATAAATGTTTTGGAGTAACTCATGAATATTTTTACATTGATTTCTTTGCGTAAATCCTTAGATTTGTGCTAGAGCGAAATATTTGGTTAACGATAACCCAGCCCCCGATTGAGTACTTTGAGGAATAGGTGGCACTGTGGTAGCTGAGGAATCAATTTGCCCCAAATGTGGCGGTGGAGGCTTTCTGTCTAATGAAACACTCAAGATTTTCTGTAAAATGTGTTTTATTTGGGGATTAGGCTTTTGATAAGATTTTTAGACGTAATCCCCGCAACTCTGTCCTTTAATCCTCTGTTCTGGTGCATTTTTGTCTTCGACGCTGATACTCTTTGTCTGTGCCCGATTTTCTGTGTTCTTTGCTGTTGTGCAGGGCTGCGCAAGGTTCATAAGGCGTCAATGGTTCATGAATCATTGATAAACATGAAATTTAAACCTCCCAAGTGATTTCCTGTGGTAAATCGAAGGCGGGAGGATCGTCACCCTCAACCTTCATAATTTCTTCAGACGTAGCAAAGAAATCGTTGAAACCCTGCAAAAATACGAAAAAATGTTATAAAATCCTGCATAAAATAGGTTGACTACTTCAAAGGACGAGTGGAGGAAGTGTGGCCGTTGGATGGCATCATCCAACGGTCGGGATCAATCGGGAGAGATCGTGGAATGGGCGAAAGAAGATTGAATCTGAGCCGTCGATCGCGCAGAGATCGACGGTCGGGAGCGGAGGTTGAAAGTCAAACGGAGGAATCGGGCGATGGAATATGGACCGTCGATCTGCAGATCAGATCGACGGCGGAGATTGATTTTCCGCCGCGCCATAGCCCGGTTATCGCGTGGGCACCTTCATTAATTGTTGGGCATCTTCGGCGAGCAATCACCGTTGGATGGCCCACCCCAGATCG
This sequence comes from Pinus albicaulis, assembly GCA_034641835.2. NCBI lineage: Eukaryota > Viridiplantae > Streptophyta > Pinopsida > Pinales > Pinaceae > Pinus > Pinus albicaulis. Next base: position 869,715,505 of record CM076578.1, on the reverse strand, counting down.
GACGGTGGACAGCGATATCGCTGGGCATCCCGGTCCGAACGTTAATGCGCGATGGACGGCGGATGGACGGTGGTTTTGCAAATAGTACACGGGACGCGTGGCGGAAAGTGTATGGAATCGCTGGCCATCGGGGGAAAACAACCTTTTTCCCGAAGGCGGTGCGATGGATACCGCCGGTTTTGGGCCACCGGCTTTCGGGTGGTGGGGACCACAAGGAGATGACTAATACCACTCTATCCCCTAGCACCGCATCAATGGTGGATATGTCAAGAATTTCTTTGATCGGCGTGCGATCTTTCAAAAACCATAAAAACCTATAAAGTTTAAATATAACATAAGGTTTTAATGTTTTGGACGGGATATATAACAGGGTCCATCGCATATCGCAAGTTCGGACACGGGCTTTTCAATCTACCCATTGAATTTTCTACGATTTGCGATCTGAGATCGCTCTTTTCAATCAATCCATTGATATTAATATGTGACTTTGGTTTTTAGACCAAACCATTGGAAAAGTGGGTTTTTGAGTTTTACAAAGGAAAAAATGGATCGGGCATGAGATATTTTATAAGGTTTAAGCGCCGAGGTGGGTCCACGTTTAATATGAAAATAACAATGTGATCGGGGGTTTTTAAACATAAATGTTAAATCGCATCGGAACTTTCGGTGATAGCAAAAAGACTTGTGCACATTGAAAATCTTGCGATGCGATTAGCGCTGTATGGGTTTTGCGCTTGGCTTTTATGACAAGGGCACATGTGGGGAAGTGGTTAGGACTTAGCCCAAAGGGGCTTAAGTCTATAGTAAAGACTTGTATTTTTTATGAGTTTTTCATAGCTTTCAATGAAATGGGGGGTTTCGAAATAGTTAAAAAATGGGTTTTTAACTATGGGAAAGTGATTTTCATAAATGGAAGAAGAGGATTTATGAAAACGAGGGAGTTTTTATGGAGAAATAGGGAAGCAAATGGAGGTTAGTTTTTTGATTGGGAGAAGGGCAAATGATGACTTTGCGCAAAGAAGTATTCTCAGGGAACAAGTAATGAAGATTTTGGGATAGAGGCATGAGGCATCTTCAAGGAGCCTTTCAAGAGCCAACAATATTTTAATGATAAATTTTGTTTCCTTAGAGGCTCAAAAGTCTTAGCCATCTTTTTCTATGGCAAATATTATAGGTGGTTAACAACACTCACCAAATACAGGCTCCAAAACACTGCGCAGCACTCATAAATGAAACCAAAATCACACGATCAAGCTCAAAAAGCTCAAGACAGAAAGCAAAACCCTAGCACCTTAGCAGTAATTGGCGCAGCATCAGTTAGGTTGCAATCTAGCGCCAGAACAGACATTGGCGCAGTAATACATCAGCAACGTAGCACCAATTGGTGTGACTACGGCAGCCAGTAAGCGCGCTAGTTGAGTTTACTAAGAAAAAATGAAAAGAGAAATCCAAGAAGTAGACTAGTGATGGTGGGGCCAAACAAAATCCAAACACTCAAAAAAGATCCAACCAAAAGAGCTGATCAAGCAAGCAAAGACAAGAATTGACCGAAAGGACAAGACAATACTCAAATCAATGTCTCCCCAGTATGGTCGCCGATGGAGAGTAAATCCCCTGTACGTACGCAGGCGATCCCTACTAGCCCGACATCGAGTCTAGCAACAACCGAGTCACGCTAAGACGCAAGTTCCTAATTGCAAAAGACCAAGATGCGTATACAGAGGCCTATCTTAAAGTATTACGTTGTCGTCTGCTTATGGAGAATATGGTGCTTTTAGTCCTCGCTTTGGCAGATCACAATCTCTCGCTCAGATGCGATCGACCACCGCAGACATACAAGAAACAACAAACACATAAGCGTAAAACCTAATACATGCAATTATGTATCGGTCGATGAGAAGATACAACTCATAACATGAAACATGCAGAACATCTCGAGTGGAACCATAATCAAGTCATTTAGTTATTAATCAAAACAAAGAAAGATACAACCCGAGCTCGACGCCGATCTTCCTTCACAGATAAAGTCGACGTAGGAGCACGCCCTCGCAAAGTTTCGTTAGGGACAAGGACATTCCTCTGCCTCTTCTCTGTCCGTCTCACGATAATCTCCTTTATAATTGATTCAGTCTCTATTCGTGCTAGCTTGCAAAGGGAAAAATGACAAGCTTATATAGATGGTGGAAGGGGAGCTGGGATCCCTACAAATGGTGGGATTGGCCCTATCCTCAAGGAAGCTTCCATGATAGGTGGAAAACCACTCTCTCCTTACATGGAGATTCTGAGCTCAAACCTCCCATCTCAATCTGAGAGACTAGTTCAAAAGTTGGTTGGAAACTTCAAAAATTCGCCATTTATTTTTAAAAAACACTCCTTATTAAGCTCGGCATGTGGTGCATTGGGACAGAAAGCACCCGATTGGCACGCCCTCTTTGGTGGATTTCTCACTACTGGCGCGAGGGCTCGAACTGTCTGAGTCGCACCATGCTAAAAAGGCTATTTTTAGGCTTTTCACCTACGAAAATTTTCTTCGTAGGGAATAGATTGTCCTTGTCAAGGGGGATGCCAAGAAAGTGATTTGAACAGGAAGTCATGTCACCACACAGTCACAGGAATAAGCCCTCTCAATGTATGCGTGGATGACAAATTAGGACGGGTGACAAATTACTGCGTGTAACACATGGATATACAAGATATATGAATCCCATACAACATTGAGAGGAAGATCTCAGCTCCCAAAGACTACCTCAAGTAAATCTCTGGAAGGATTGGCTACAATATACAAAATTTAGCAAATGTCGTAGTTGTCTTGCAGCAGCAAGAGCAACTCAAGAACTAGGGAAATAAGTGGAGAAGGTTGAAGATGCTGCATCCGATGAAAAGACTCTCCTCCAGATGGATCTATAGAGTGAAAGGTTGATCCTCTCACCCTAAGATCTCACCTCCAAAAACACATATTTGCAAAGCCCCACAGATGGATCAGTCACTAGAAATAACGTTAGACCACTGTAAGCAAACCGCTACGTATAGGGGCATGGGAATGGGATTTGCCTGATGCCAAGATCTCGAAAATAAATTTCGAAACCTTCCCCGACTAGCTTCCCAGAGGAATGGGATACTCCCTCCTCTCGAAAATGCATTCGAAATGGTGTTGAGGTCCTCCATCTACAACACCCTACAACATAATGTTACACTTGAGTAGAAATGACGTTAGTAGCTACAGAGGAGGTGGCTTTGGCCTTAGCCACAGAAATGTGGAGAATGAATAACAATCCCTCAAGAGGCCTTCAAGAAGGATAAGGAATCCTAAACAGAATTCCAGCAGACTCCCAGCTAAATAGTAGGAGAATGCACGATGTCTACACAGACAATGAAATCAAATAATCCATAAGATGAGAAATAATGGTCTGCTTTCGTCCCTCCTTTTAAACACGTGAAGGCCCTCTCCATGGGTCCCAATTCTTTTTAGGGTTTCTCCACCAACAACCCTCTTCCCATTCATACCGTGTTGTTATGCTCTAAGTGTTCTCCACTCTCTTATCCTATGACTGCTTGATCTTGGTCAAACTTGACCTTGTCCACTGGTGCAATGACCTCGTTCACACATGAGGGTGTGAAAACCAACCTCCAATGATGATCCCCTTTTCATACTATGAGGATTTTATTGAGATTATCATTATGCATGTGGGCCTCCTTCCCCATTTATTCCTCTCATATTTGAAATCAACAAAAATTAATATTCCAATTTATTGTAGGAAAATTTTGGAATATTGACTAGTCCCTTCCTCACAAATGTTGCTTGTCCTCAAGCTGAACTCACAAGGATAGGACCGGGAGAGCCTCCTCCCACAGGCATGGATTCTATGACTTTTTTGAGAACTTCTTTCCACATGTGGATCCTCCATCCCCCAAGAAATCATCCATGTGCAAAAATGAGTTACCTCCCAACATGGAAACTCCTTGAAAGCCATCTTCAACTCGGGCTGCCTCAAATGTATGGTGGGATGAAAACATCGATCTTGGTAGACAAAATAGCCTACCCCACACTATCCTCCTATCCAATTAGGATAAGTGTAGAGTGTATGCTGATCCTGGGCTACAATGATATTGCCCTTAAATGGAAAGATGGAGATTAGACCTCTAAGGATCTCTCTTCCAACGTTATGAAACATGTTGGCCCAAATCATCTCATATGTGATGAGTTGGAAGTCATCATCATGATGGGCATCACATTCCTCATATGGCTCACCCTCATAAGGAACAACAAATGTGTCGTCGTAGTGGCCATACCATTTCCCATGCTCCCTTTAGGAACATGTAGTGCAAAGAGTGTGATAGTTCTCTCCTCCAAATGAACACATTCACCCAATGTGTCTCTCCTCCAATCATGCTCCCAAGAAAAGCTTTAGCAATATCAATCGAAAGGAACCATAAGGAGAATCATGTTGGCTGTCATGTTGGCTAAAGGAGAAGGAAAATGGACTCCTCAAATGTAGCCAACGCTAGCTTGACTCTCCACCGCCATGGAAAATAAAATATGGGTGGCTTCCCACCATATGCATGCTACCCCAATCTCTTCACAAGTGATGAGAAAGTGAGTGATGTAATGTGCAATGTGAGTATGCTCTCCATGAGAGAAACTCTCCCATATCCACTTAGGGAGTGATCATCCACAATGGCCTTATCAGACCACACTAAATCTAGAAGCGAATAATATCCTCTTTGAGCAAATTCCCTGCATATATGGTTACAGAGATGCATACATATAGGTATCAAATTACTATGAAATTCAACAATACTCATATCATATTTTTTGCTCATATAAATGAGGGTTCATGGATGAGTCTCCCTCATCATCCTTTAAAGGGAAAATATTTGGTTGTGCTAACTCCTCCATCTTTTCATGATGCATGGAGTGCCTCCTCAAGTTCTTTCTGCAAGTGGTTCCTCCCACTAGAAGAAAAGAAATACACGTGGAAATCGATGGCTGCGCCCATGGTTCCTCTGGGATATGTACAAGCATGATGTATAGTAGGAGTATCATAAGCTTCCAATGGGCATCTTCAATCTCAAGCCCACTCTCCAATCGAAAGCTCCCCATCGAATACATAACTTTCACATCAAGACAATATACGAAGTAAGATACAATAAGAAAAAGTCACAAATGACAACCGAAGAGTGAATGGCATAGTTCCAAATCCCATGGAAATCCGCTAGTGGTATGCATCCTTTACCTACATCATTAAATGAAAAATAACAAGTGCTTTACCAGCAACTTGTTTGCTGCCACAATCATTTTACAAGATATAAGCATGAAAGCACAAAAGGGTGTCAATGGTGCACACCAAAAATCATGTGGCTTTCCCACAAACCATCGAATGAGATAGCTAATCCCAATGCTACAAATGGCTTCAAGTACATCATCATACAATATGCAAGAAGAAATAATCCTCCTTGGGACAATATGTTGCTCATAAAAAACAAGAAGTACAAAACATACAGGTGAAATTGTACATATTCATTGTGTACTTGAAGACTTGAGCTGAAATGGGCTCAACCTGAAAATGCTCCCCTTTACTTCCAATGAGTAGGGAAAGGTGGCTATGACATCCTCACACATCATCATCTGGCTATGCATCTCTCCACATGCTTAAATATAAGCCCGACATCCCTCCCAAATGAATCCCTCTCGCCAAGGCAAGATATGCATCAAAATGCATGCAGAAAAGAAGTCCTCATGTGTTGACGCAACAGCCCCTTGAGACTAGAATCTATAGTCAAGAAGACTCTACACATGTGAATAGACGCACTGACCATATCATCCACCATACACTCATCATCTCCATCCGGTCATCGAGAATCATGCAGTGCATCACAAGATCCTTGGAGTACGTCTACTAAGAGCCGAGGATCTCCAAAGCAAGGATCAATCTCTCCCAAGAGATAGCGTTGGTAATCCCGGCATGTGAAGCTCCTCTCCTCCTACTTTTGTCTCGCTACTTTGATATACCCTCATGCCAAAGTTCTCCAAACTCTTCACCTCTCCAAAATCCAAGAGCGTGAATCCAAAGACAAGATTTCCTTCATCAATGGTAGATCTCGGTGGCCTCCTGCGGAATGCTCTCCATGTGAAGTGAGACATCACGTCGAGAGTGGAATATACATGGTTGCGCAACCTTTCCATTTGGGCTTTACCACGCATAGGATACACGTTTACGCTCTTCTTCGCACTCAGCTCTCTGGAATAGAGAAGGGTGTGTGCCTCTCATCACATGAGCTTGTTCCTCCCTACCTCCTCCTTCCGGCCACAATGCCTGCTACAATCATGTCGCTCACCGATTGTGCTTTGGACCTCCATGTATGAGATCCTTTGGGGGACTTCTCTTGCAAAGATGCAAGAACCCCTTTCTAGTTGGAGCAAGAGCTCCTCCTTCCTCTCGCATGAGGGTGTCATAGATAAACTCTATAAATGCATAACATTGTTTCCCTTATCCCCTCGACATGAGTGGGAAACCCTCCAAATTGGTGGATCTCTTCTATAGAGAAAGGGACTTCGCTCTCCTTGTGCAAAAATACAAGATGAGAAGGTCTAGCCCAATAAAGTATCATGCAAGATATCAGCCTCCTCCTTTATAGTCTCCGTAAAGTGATTTTTGAGTCTATAGTTTCTTCCATCACATGCAAGGGTTTTGTATATTTTTTCCTCAGTCCTTCTTGAGTTGAGGATTACTTGGTGCTCTATCCAAGTGTCCTTCTCAAAATCTCTTGAGCTTAAGCCTAGTAAGCATCAAAACTTGCAAACAAATAACTATATCTTTGCATAAGAATGCAAATACAGCAGTAAAACTCTAGCTCATGATACACTTATATGATTCGAAAAATGGAAATGTTTGTAATGCTATGAAAAGTATCCATTTCCATATAATTTAGTGTGCAAATTATTCTCCATGACTCGTAGTGTTAAACAAAAAATGAAGTTTTGGTAATCGTTTTTGAGTTTATGTGTGAGGATTTAAAGCGTTAATTAAATTCTATTGTTTTAATATATAACATTGTAGAAATACACAACAAGTAAACTTCACCATATCATAACACAACAAAATGATGAGGCATTTCACCCCTCCCGAGGCCACATCGCCGCGCACAAGGCTCCCTAATAGCATGTCCTTGCTCTTAAATAGTGAAGTACAACACAATATAGCCTTAATCTTCCGTAGATGGCTCCTCATGGCTCTTTTGTCTTCAAGCTAAAAATTCTGTTGTAAACACTACCTCGTTCGCTCTAAAACATGCTCTAAAATCTCTAGAAGGTCTAAGAAAGCCAAAAATAACTAAAATTTCATCTTTCGCTGTGGTCAAAAATTGAGAACTTTATAGACCCAAACAAGATTTTTCCCCGATGGCACTAGAAAACCTCCTCCAAAACTCGGAGGAACTCCGTTAAACTCACCAAAAAAGTGAAATAGCTCCAAAATCCATGAACCACGCCTAATTTTTGGGCACAAAGATTAAATTTGAACTCCGTTGATGGATGTGCGCATTCACAGTGCATATCTAAAAAGGCAGCTTAACTGTCATGAAGCGATAAGGTTTGAGGTCAGCGCTCGTCACGTGCTCAGAGGTCATGTAGCTGAGGAGCTAACCCCAAAGGGTATTAACTCCTAGCTTTCCCACCGGTGCAATGGATCTTGGCCCTTGGGCTATTTCCTTACTGCAGATGACAACGATATCGGGGCTAGCCCCAACCTTCACTTTCTCATCAAACGAGTCACGACTCTGACTCCACGCATCCCACGCACAAGTCGTTGCTTTGAACATGATCCGCTCGATCGTTACGTTGACTCGCCCAAACGATGAACGAATCCCGACTATATGCATGCATTGTGAGCTCTCATTCGTTCAAGCCTGACTCGAGCCTTCGTTCAACCGACTACCCCACTTGCCCATTCCACAAGTCTTCCCCGTGGCGTGTTGGTCGGGAAGGCCCTACTGTAGTAGTTGGGTCAAGGTTCAAAACCCATGCCCTTCCTACAAAATTTTTTATCTCGACCTTTCAATCAATCGGCCTCGAGCCACATGGCGCTCCTTCGGGTAGGGCCACAAGGCACCCATTGATAGGCCAATTAAAACCTTATAAAAATCGAAATTTTGCAATATAATGTTATTTTTGAAAATGACAAAATCATAGTAAAAAAATTCCTATTTTGGAGGTCACTCGGATGATTTCAAATCCCTCAGAACTTTCTACATAAAACATCGGTTTGTGAGTCCCGGTTCATGGTACCGGAATCGTATCGACGTAGGCCTTTTCTGCTTCATTTAGACCTACAACCATTTCCGAGCATTTCCATTTTGAGCATTTTTTCAACTGACATGATCTCCCGATTTCAAATATTGATTTTCCCGATGTCACTCTAGAAGTGCGTGAAAACCTCTTTTTTCCAATCAGATATTTTTGACATTTCTCCAAAAACCAGTGACACCGTAAACAATGCAAGATTTTTTCTTCTCCCTTGGTCTATTAAATGGAAAAACATCTCTCTCACTTTTGTCAAATTCATCTTTGTTTGGTTAAATTACGTATGACAGAAAAATTGGTCCCTATGTGTGGGAAATGATTTGTCCCTTGGAATGAATTCTTGAAAATGATGGGAGACATGAAATTTATGAGTTGGAATGGCCTCATACTTGCTAAAATGACCTCCCTTATGCCTCCTTCCCTGCTAATATAGTCTCTCGCTTCGATTGAAACCCTAGCTTAGTGAGAGAGGAAATTAGGTTTGGTGTAGGCAAAAAACAGGATTTGGGAAATTTGATAGGAATGAAGGGAAATAAAGGGAATAGGGGATTCTGAAATTATTATGAAATTTTTGGAGGTAGGGAGGGATGATAGCGAAGTGACCAGGAAAGTGGAATTTCGAAAGGATTGAGTGAAGGGAAGGGGTCCAAAAGGGCAAAACACAACCCTAACCTAGGAAGATGTCAAAAGTGTAGCAATGGGCTAGGGGTTTTAGGAAAGTGAGGGAAATGAGACTAATGGGCATGGAAAAAGGTCAAGGGAGGTATCTGGAGTGTAGGTGAGTGATATATCGATGGATGAGAGTGAAAATGAGCCTTCCATTGGTCTTTGATGTAATAGAATGGTGTTTTATTAGACCTTGGAAAATGAAAACCTAGAGACCTAATGAAGACCTTGAGTGACTAGACATGTGACCTGACTTACAAAATGACATGATGAAATGGAATTTTAGGACTGAAGTATGCTCAACATGGAATGAAGGTGGGCCAACAAGTATGAATTTTTGAGGAAGAGAATCATTTTTTGGCTAGGGCTACCATCAGTGAGTAAATTTTTGAATGAAGACCTAGGTGGAATGACAAAAATGTCTGAGTGAGACTCCTAAAAGGATATGGAAAGATTATTTTTGATCACTGACGGTAGTATGAAAATAATGACACTAAAATTGGCCTTATTGGGGATGATAGCTCGTAAAGAGGTGTCAATAATCACAGAACTCTGGATTTTGCAAATTAGTGTCTCTTCCATTGGGCCAATACGGTCAAAGCTCAAACAATAACATGAATGAAAAATAATACTCGAAATAATAGAATAACTCAATGAAAACTCAAACGAATGAAAATTGACTCAATACTGGCTTACTTGACTGAAAAATGAACTTTTGAAAATGGCAAAAAATCAGTGAAGCTCCATGGCCTTCACTTCGGGCTCCGAACTCCAATGCTTTTCTACTTCACACTTGCAGAAAACTAAATATTGAAAGAAAATTGCTGGTGAAAACAAAATAAAATCATACTGAAATGATACCAAGCTACTCTAATTTGCTGCACAATTGCTGATTAGGTGAAATGATCCTTCCGGTGTAATCAATCCAGGATATGGCTACTTACTGAAGTTCTTCTCTCACTTTCCTTGAGCAGGCATAATGATGTACATGTAGGCAAATCACAATAAAAACTGAAACCAAGGCTTATTCTGACAAACAAGACAACATTAATCTTCTCTAATGTTTGCAAAATACTGCCGAAGGGATCTTGAAAATCCTGAAGCATTACCTTGTCTTGAGATCTGTTGAGCCCCAAAGATGTTCTTCTCTTTCACCACATTCCACTTCATTTTCTTTGTCCCTCATCAATTACAGGCTTAACTGATCAATAGGATTAATTAAAATTGCTTTAAGAATTTATATAATGACTAACTTTCTATTTTTTTATGATTTTGTTGGTGTAGTAATTTTGACTAAGACTCGGCTATAGAATACAGGCATTTCATAGCCAGTCGTCTGTTCTGCAGCCATCCTCATGTTTATGTAGGTTCCAGGTGTCATTGCAAATAAAAAGGCATATGGGTGAAATCCACAACACTTCCCCATCATCTCTTGCTCCCCACGAAGTCTGAGTTAAAGTATCAAAGCGGTTATGCACGTAGAAGAGAAGTAGTTTCCTATCAAAAAACGGAGTCTATAGATGTCCGCAGTAAAGCACAAGACCATTAATAAGAGTTTTAATTTGATTAGAAGTGGGAAAGACACTTATCCCCGTTTTTCTCAAAGAGTAGTTATGTAACTTCATTATAAGTATGACTCGGGAGACCGAGAAATTGTTGGTTAGATTTTTTTTTTGTTGCTAGATCTTTGAAGGCCGTAAATACTCTGTTTTGAAGAATTTCTCCTTTAATGAAAGAAACATCATTTTATTACACGAGCTGAGTCAATCTTGAGTAGATTTTCGTGCTACTCCGGTGGTAGAGGGCCCCTGCTACCTGAGGAGCTTTTTTCATATAATTTAGATAAGTAATTTAGCCTCATTTCATTCCTAGTTTAATTGACTTTCTGAACTTTGAGCTTTATATTCATTTGCATTGGATGCTACAGTTTAGTCTCGTTCTTACGTATTATTCCAAAATATCACTAATGTCGAATGAGGTGTAACTGTAGTATTTTAGGAGTTAGTTTTATGTTCTTATGCTCAATTACATCAGTTGTTACAGCTAGTCATGATCTTATAAACTCTTCCAAAATATCACTAACTTCGGATGAGACATAGCTGTGGTGTTTTAGAGCTTTGTTGTGTTTTGTTGAATTGTATGCTTTCATGCTCATTTACATAACATGTTGTAGCCAATCTTGTTCTACAAACTATTCCAAAATACCACTAATTCCGAATGAGACAGAGCTGAAACATTTTAGTGATTAGTTGCATCTTTAGTCTAGTTGTAGCACTCCGGAGGTAGATGTCATTTTAGTTTAAATTCTATCACTATATTTCAAGTTTGATAATGGCACTCTAGTTCAATTTTAGTTCACTGCATTTCAAGTTATATTAGTGGCATTCTATTTCAACTTTGTTTACTGTATTTCAAGTTAGGCTAATGGCATTTTAGTTTAGTTGTGGTCACTGTGTTTCAAGTTTGATCAATTGCATCCTATTTCAGTGTTATCCATTGTTCTTTAAGTAGTATTAACTGATAACATTAGATTCCACGGCCTTCATTATTTACAAAACTACTTTTTTTCTGAATTTCTATTAATACATCATCATCTGGACAGGAGTTAGTGATATCAGTTTAAGGCCTTGATTATTCTGCAATCCTTTACAAATTCACAATTAAACCTTTCTTTCCAAAAACTATTTTAGGAAATCTCTAACTTTTGGATGAGGTTTACTAGTGACAAGCTGAGCTGCAGAATGGAGTAATCTTAGCATTAAAAGTTAATTTAGAGTAGAAATCTTATTGTGCTACAAATAATCTCTTTTCAATTGTGTTCCAATAAACCTCTAGCTATGGATGAGATTCTTTGTAATATTGTAAGATGATTGTGTCCTTAGGAGAACCTCATTTGTATTAAACTTGTTCTTTTCTCAAACTATTCCAACATACTCCTAATGAATGAATGGGATGAGTTCATGCTATGAGTTATTGAGTTCATGCTGTGATTTATTTCCTTACTAGGAGTCATTATCAAGCTTTGCATTTTCTGTTATTTAGTTCCTTACACAGTTTAGAATAGGTTTTGCTCTGTTTTTAGTGTGTCCAACAACTGTCCTTCATCAAGATTTAGTGCTTTCCTTTTTAACATAAAACCATAAAACCAAAAACATCAGAAAAACACTAAATACAACGTAGTGAGAAACAGATACCTAGGCACATATAGTGCACCACACTTCAACAGTTTATTAGCCCTGGTTGACAATTAATGACCTCAATTTAGGAACACTAAGTTGAGCACAACATTTTGGCGCCATTGCCGAGGAATTGTAATTAGGTAGCCTTGTTTCTTACCACCCAAAAACAATGATATGCGTAGAGAAAGAGACTCAAGGGGTAGATTCATAAGAAGCAGAAGCTTGATTCCTAGAACACCACTTGTTTCACCAAGACCTAGAGCCAGCACACCTCCAACTCAAACCCACATTCCATCCTTTACTGATCCTAGACTTCCAGATAACTTAAGATCAGATATTCCATTAGAAAGACCTTCTACTTTACCCACTGAGCATGTCTTAGAAGAAGATTTAGGAACCCCTGCTAGGGACATAAACTTTTCAACTTCTACAGAAGAATCAACTATGGCAGAAGAAGGGGGAGGAGGAATTTTTAATGGAGAACACATACTATTTGGAGGGGGTAGAGGTAGAGGTAGAGGTGCAGAAGGAGAAAGAGGTAGAGGATAAATGGGAAGATCTTTTGGGTTTCCTATAGTAGATGAAGAAACCAATACAACTATGAAAAACATTTCACCCTCTGTCCTTCCAAAATTTTATGGACTGAAAACTGAAGATCCTGAAACCTTCCTATTTGAATTTGCAGTCCTATGTGGAACCTATGACTACTTACAAGATGCTCAAAAACTTAAATTATTTCCTTCAACATTGAAAGGAGCAGCATTGAAGTGGTTTATGAGTTTGATCAACAGTTCTATTAGGACATGTGAAGACATGAAACAAGTATTTCTAGAGAGGTATTTGGACTACTGTATGCTAGCCAACCATAAGGAGGAAGTGTTTAAACTGCTACAAAAATAAGATGAAAATTTGGAAGATTTGTTGGAAATATTTAACTACAACATCAAAAGAGCAAAAATGGAAAACCTAGACCAAGACACTTTGAAAGCTCTCTTGTTGAAGACAATTAGGGATGAATGGTTAGATATCCTTAACATGATGGGAAAAGGGGATATATCTCAGCTTACATTACCTGAAATATCTTAATTATGTATCAACCTTTCAAGAGGGAAATCTAAAACTGTAAAAGGACCAAGAGACCCTGCTCTTGCAAGGGCAAGTAAGTCTGCTTCTCGGACAGTAAGTAGGGCAGAAATAGGACATATGCTTGATGAGTTCAAATATGATATCTTGGGGAGTCTTAGTAAAAAAATAGACACCCTTAAGTTACAAAACGAGAAAAAAGTTGAATCTGATGCCTTAGCAATCTTTTGTCCCAAATGTAGAAAGAAAAATGCCTTGAGAGAGTGCCCTTTGGATGCCAAAGTTGTGGAGACTTGTGTAATTTGTTCAGAAAAACATGAGACCAAGAGTTGTACTTCAATTCCTGGTCTTAAAGCTGTCTTTCAAGAAGATACTCCTACAAGTTCCATAGAATCTCTCAATTTTGTCTCCAGGAGGCCTTGGCAAGGACCTCAAACACAAAGATTTCATGATTAGATGTACAATCAACCTCCACCAAATTGGAATTCTTGGCAGCAACCTTGGCCCCAATTTAAAAATCAATCACAAACTTGGGCACAAGAAGCACAAAATCCCTATGGAAGATACTCTCAGTATTATCAATATCCACCATCCTATCCACCATATCCATATTTCCATCCTCAACAAAATCCTCAAAATCCACAACATCAGAATCAACCACTTCCATTACCATTTCCTCAGAAAACAAATCAGTTGCCTGCCCAACCCATACCAAACCCCAACAATTAAAATCCTCGGAACACATACATGATAGAAGGCCAACAGTTTCCAACTTATTTGATCATTCCTTTAGACCTTAGTGATGTTCAACTTAGGTCTAGAAGGATACTTGAAAAGAGGAAACCTTCTGTAATCATACAAGAGCAAGATAATTCTGAGGAATATTCTCTACAGGTAAATAAAATTCTTGAAGAGAACACAATTTTCCAAGACTCAACCATTGAAAAATAAAAACAAAAAGAACCAATAATTTCAACTCCTATATTACAGCATCCATCAACATCCACTTCTACACCTCCCTTCCCAGAAATATTACAAATTGATAGGGATGTAGAAAAACAAATTATGATGCCTAATTATGATTTCCTAGATGAGCTGAGAAATGTTTGTATTAAGATCCCATTATTGCAAGCCATCAAGGAAATTCCAATCTTAGCAAAAACTATAAAGGAGTTGAGCATGAAAAAAACAAGAAAAAGAATAAGAGAGACAAAGAAAATTCAACTGGCAGGAAAAATAGAAGATATCATGATGGGTAAGATTGCTATTCCAAAGTATCTAGACCCAGGAAATCCAGTTGTCAAAATTCACATCAATGGAATTGAAATCCAAAACACACTCATTGATTTAGGAGCAGCAATCAATATTATGAGTAGACAAATCATGGATAAAATGAAACTTCCTAATCTTATTTTTACACCCACATTATTACAATTAGCAGACAGATCTGTGATTAAACCTGATGGGGTAATAGAAGACATTCCAGTGTCCCTAGACTCTTGGGAGTATCCAGTGGATTTTATGATCCTAACTCCTAAGAATAAATTAGGAGGACATCCTATTATATTAGGAAGACCTTGGTTAGCTACAGTTGATGCTTTCATTAGCTGTAGATCCGGTGATATGTATATATTTGATGGTAGTTCAACCAAGAAATTTACCCTGTATCCTCCAACAAGAACAATTATAGAATTAGATGATACTCAATGGATAGAGGATGAAGAAGAATTACAACCTCTCTTCACAATTTTAGAAATTAGTGAAGATAGACATATTCTGAATACCTTGGAAAACTTTGAATCCTCTTTGGAATATAAACATGAACAATTTCAAGAAGACTCCAACATTGAGTTTTTGTCATCAAGGCAGATGTCTCTCTATTCCATGGATAAATTTGGCAGCTCTACAATTGAGATATTTCTAGGAAAAACTTTAAACATAAACAAGAACCTAGAGAAATATCAACAAGAAGAGCTATTCAAGATACTACAGAGACATTCTTCTGCATATGCATGGGAGTACACTGATATGAAAGGGATAAGCCCCAAGACTTGCACTCATCACATCTACATAGAGGAAAATTGTAAACCAATCAGACAACCTCAAAGAAGGATGAATCCAAATCTTAGGGAGATTGTTAAAGAAGAATTGTAGAAATTATTAAATGTCAACTTTATCTATCCCATTTCAGATAGTCAGTGGGTTTCTCCTTTGGTAATTGTGCCAAAGAAAAATGGTAAATGGAGGGTATGTATTGACTACCGGAAATTAAACAAAGCTACTCTTAAAGATCATTTTCCCTTACCTTTCATAGATCAGGTGTTAGATACATTAGCTGGCAAAAAGTACTTTTCATTTCTAGATGGGTTTAGTGGTTATAACCAAATTCAAGTAGCACTTGAAGATCAATACAAAACCACATTTACCTGTCCTTGGGGTACCTATGCTTACCGAGTATTTCCATTTGGACTATGCAATGCACCCGCAAAATTTCAAAGGGCAGTACTAGGAATCTTTTCAGATCTAATACATGATTGTGTAGAGGTATATATGGATGATTTCACAGTTTATGGAAACACATTTGAAGAAGCCTTAGTAAACTTGGAAAATTTCTTAAAGAGATGTAAAGAAGCAAATATTTCACTAAGTCATGAAAATTGTTTTATGATGTTTACTGAAGGAATTGTTTTTGGACATCACATTTCAGGGGATGGGATTAGAGTTGATGAGTCAAAAGTTGAAGTCATTTCTAACTTATCTATTCCAAGTTGTCAAAAATATGTTAGGATTTTTCTAGGATTTACGAGATATTATCGAAGGTTTATAGAAAACTTCACCAAGATAGCATCTCCACTTTTCAAATTACTTACCAAAGATTGTGAATTCAAGTGGAATCCCGATTGCCAGTTAGCCTTTGAGACCCTGAAAACAAAAATCTTTGAAGCACCTATTTTAAGGGGACCTAACTGGAAGCTACCTTTTCATATTTCAACAGATGCCTCAGATACAGCTCTAGGAGCAGTATTGGGACAAAAAGACCTGATTCCTTATGCCATCTACTATACCAGTAAAAATTTGACTCCTTCGGAGTTAAACTATACTGTAACTGAAAAAGAGTTTTTAGCTGTTGTTCATGCCATAAACAAATTCAGACACTATATAACAGGCTATGAAACTTTTGTTCACACAGATCACTCTGCAATTATATATTTAATGAACAAATCAATTACTAATGGCAGAGTCATAAGATGGTTATTGCTTTTACAAGAATTCAACATTACCATTCTAGATAGGCCTGGAAAACAAAACACAATAGCTGATTTCCTATCTAGACTCTAAAACATCCAAGACAATACCCCAGTTGAAGATCAATTTTCTGATGAATATATTTTTGCAATTTCTACTCAAACTCCTTGGTTTGCTGACATTGCTAATTATTTAGTTTCAGGGAAATTTCCTTCAATAATGAATGCAAGAGACAAAAGAAAGATCATTTATGACGGTGCAAAATATTCATGGGTTGCTAATGAGTTATAGAAGACAGGTCCATATTTTATCATTAGGAGATGTGTTCGGGAAGATGAGATGCCTGAGATTCTCAAGGCATGTCATGATGAACCTTGTGGCGGACACTTTACTGATAAAAGGACAACCTATAAGATCCTTCATTTAGGATATTATTGGCCATCCCTATTTAAAGATGCTAAATAGTATGTCAAAAGGTGTGACAGTTGTCAAAGAGTAGGGAAACCTTCTCCTTCAGGTGAGATGCCATTGCAGCCTCAGGTACATATTGAACCTTTTGAAAAATGGGCTTTGGATTTTATAGGACCTATTAGTCCTCCATCAAGACAAAAGAAATATATACTAGTTTGCACTGATTATGTTACCAAATGGGTAGAGGCCAAGCCATTACTTTCTGCTACTGAAGCATCTGTAGTTAATTTTCTTTTTGAGGATATTTTTACTCGTTTTGGTGTCCCAAGGGAAATTGTTACAGATCAAGGAGCTCAATTTACATCAAAGCTAGTGGAACAAATGATGGAGAGGTAAAAAATCAGACATAGAAAATCTACCCCCTATCATCCACAAGCAAATGGTCAAGTGGAATCTACTAATAAGGTCATTGAAGGAATCCTAACGAAGACTGTTCATTTACATAGAAGAGATTGGGTAGATAGGCTTCCTAAAGCCTTGTGGGCCTATAGAACTACATGGAGAAGCACAACAGGCCATACTCCTTATGAACTTGTTTATGGAAAGCAAGTTTTGTTTCCCATAGAGTTCCAGATTCAAACTTTCAAAATGGAAGTTCAGCTAGGACTTGATCTAGTAGAGGCACAAAAGCACAGATTAGAGCAGATTAATGAATTAGATGAGATCAGACAAGATGCAGTTCAGAAAACAAGTATAGTCCAACAGCAAAGGACTAAATGGCATGACAAATACATCAAGGAAAATAAGTTCAAAGAAGGTGGCTGGGCTCTCTTGTTTGATTCAAAGTTCAAATATTTTCAAGGTAAATTCCAAACACATTGGCTTGGGCCATATGAAATTATAAGAATTTTTGATAATGGAGCAATAAAAATCAGGACAATAGATGAAGAGAAGGTCACTTTTCTTGTGAATGGTCATAGATTGAAGCTGTATCATAAGCCACTCTCAAGAGAAGAATTTGTCAAGAAATTCCAGGAAAACAGTGATGTGAAGTTAATGAAGAAGAATTTTTCTTCTTCATCAACTTAATTGAATTTTCTGAAGTCGGATATTTGAAAAAAAAAATTAAAAATAAAATAAAATAAAGTATAAACATGAAAACTAATCTCTGATTAGCATGTGTATACAGAAAAGATAGAGTGAAAATCAGAATCTTTCTGACACTTTATCTTTTCAAGTTTGTTTTTTTTCCTCTGCAAGCAGCTATCATAAAATCATAAGTGATTCACATCCCACTTATGATCCATTTCACTCCATTCATCCATACTCCATTTCATTTCATACTCCATTTCATTTCATACTCCATTTCATTTCATTCATCCATACTTCATTCATTTCATTCCATGGTCCACCTCATTTCCATCTCAGATTTTTAAGATTGATTTCTTTCTGCAATTGAATAATACAGATCAGAAGTTGCAAGCCACTTTTTCACTCCACTTCATAATTGTGATTCATTTCATCCCATTATTCACTTCACCCATAATCCATTACACCATATTTCATTATCCATTTTTAATTCATTTCATACAATATTTCATCATTCCATTCATGCTTTAAACCATTTCATTCCATGTTTTAAGACTTCTACAGGTACATGCTGCAATCAATCAGACATTCTGCAGCCAATCAGACATTCTGCAGCCAGAGACCCTGAAGGCACTATCCAGTAAACATTTGATTTAGTAGCAAATTGATCCTACATATTCAAAACAACAAGCAAAATAAAAAAGTTATGAGGAACTGAAGATCAATGATTGAGGACAAGGCATATCAAAACCATAAAGAAAATCAAAGGAAAGGCAAAGGTATGAAATTATTATGGTGACAAATCATGAAAATTTTAGCATAGTTAAGTCATATATGATTCAAAAAGGTTATTTTAATTAGTCGTGTTGATCATGCCTATCAACCATATCATAAAAACTTTGAAAAAAAAAAAAAAACCCTTCCATCTTGCCATACCCGATTATCATTTAAAACTTAATGGTTAAAGTACTGAAGTGATTTGATCAGTCACGTCATTAGGCCGAAGTATTTAATGATGATTTTGAATTGCTTAACGAAATATCTCCGCGGTCTTTTCTTCCGTGTTAGCTTTCAACTCATATGAATCACCTCACCACATTATACTCGTTTCAAAACCACTCCATATCATTCATTTCCGTAGCCAATACTTAGCCATTCTGCTCTATAAAATGGAGGAAAAATATTTGGGGCAGAAACATCTCTTTAACAACCATTTTCACCATGAGCAGAGGAGCAGTAAACTGAAGGTTGGAAGAAAGCTATGGGTCTCATAGTGAGGACTGAACCGGTTGGAACCAAGTACTTGGAGGGATATCCACAAATAAGATAAATGTTACAGCAAGCAGGGTGGTTACAATTTTTGGAGAAATTTAGTGGTTTTCACAAAGAGGTGACTAAAACATTTGCAAGGTCCTTCAATGGAGCCGAGGTCAAAATAGGAGACATTAAATTCACTGTTACAGAGGCTTTCATTGTAGAGGCAATGGAACTACCTAGACAAGGAGAAAGGTGGTTCAAAAATAGGGAATTCCATAACGAAGCATGGAGGCATATGCTTAAGACTCCAGGTATGGATGTTTCCATTTTTTAAAAAGGGTATTCCTAGCTCGGCATTAAAGAATAAGTGGAGGAAAATGTTACTCATTTTGCCAAAAT
The DNA here is from genome assembly GCA_034641835.2 of Pinus albicaulis. Taxonomy (NCBI): domain Eukaryota; kingdom Viridiplantae; phylum Streptophyta; class Pinopsida; order Pinales; family Pinaceae; genus Pinus; species Pinus albicaulis. The sequence goes on along the minus strand of CM076578.1, from coordinate 869,695,876 downwards.
TTATCACCTGTGAAGGTAGATTTGGTACCCTCTATGTCTATCATATTCGGTTAATGATGCATTTCTTAGATGAGGAAATTAATTTTCCCTTTTTCCTACTTCATATTTTGAAAATAATGGCCTCAGATGTTCAAAAAAGGGTTCAATTTCTGGAAACAACTTTGTATCACCATGGTTTAGTCAAAATATTAATTGAACATCATTTGAGTAAAATGGGAGATAATTGGGAAGGATTTCTAGTAAGGAACCATTTTGAGGAACCCAAAGAATCTCCACATGAAAGAAAACCTACAAGAAGAAGCAGGAGAAGGGAAACTTCCAAAGCTATTGAAGTTGAAACTGGTAAATCAATTCAAGAGGACAGTGAAGAAATGATTTCTAAGAAATTGGCTCAAATAAAGAAGCAGCTTAAGAAGGAAAGAATAATAAGAAAATATGCCAAAGACAGAGGAGAAGGGCCATCTCAACCAAGACGGAGCCACAAACTTAAAGGTATACTAAAGAAAACAGAGGTTAGACAAACAGGGATCATAAACATTGAGGATGAAGAAACTCTAGAAATTGACCCAGCACAGCAACAAGTTTACAATTATATTGAGTCATTAGAGAGGAGAGCTTCAGAAAGTAGAGACAAAACTCCTAGCCCACCAAAATCTGAAATTGATGTGCTAAGAAGAGATAAGTATGAGTTATAAGTAATCAATAGGCACATCAAGAACGAGAATGACATTTTGAGGGAGAAGGTGAAACTAAAAATTGATATGAATTCAACTCTGTCTTTACAAATGGAGAAATTGTACAAGGCCGGTGAAAAATTGAAGAAGAAAAACAAAAAGCTAATCAGGGAACTTACAAATTTAAGATTCAAGTTAGTCATAAGGAAGCCCAGAAGACCATTGACTGTTAGGCAAAGCAGAAGAAGAGGGTTGGATGTCCTAGCAGAGGTCTCAGAGTACATGGAGTAGTTGCATGAGGACATGCAAAAACCTTGCAGTGGGCGTATGTTGAGCCCCAAAGATGCTCTTCTCTTTCACCACATTCCACTTCATTTTCTTTGTCCCTCATCAATTACAGGCTTAACTGATCAATAGGATTAATTAAAATTTCTTTAAGAATTTATATAATGACTAACTTGCTATGTTTTTATGATTTTGTTGGTGTAGTAATTTTGACTAAGACTCGACTACAGAATACAGGCATTCTGTAGCCAGTCGTCTGTTCTGCAACCATCCTCATGTTTATGTAGGTTCCAGGTGTCATTGCAAAGAAAAAGGCATATGGGTGAAATCCACAACACTTCCCCATCATCTCTTGCTCCCCACGAAGTCTGAGTTAAAGTATCAAAGCGGTTATGCATGTAGAAGAAAAGTAGTTTCCTATCAAAACACGGACTCTACAGATGTCCGCAGTAAAGCACAAGACTGTTAATAAGAGTTTTAATTTGATTAGAAGTGGGAAAGACACTTATCCCCATTTTTCTCAAAGAGTAGTTATGTAAATTCATTATAATTATGACTCGGGAGACCGAGAAACTGTTGGTTAGATTTTGTTTTTGTTGCTAGATCTTTGAAGGCCATAAATACTCTGTTTTGAAGAATTTCTCCTTTAATGAAAGAAACTTCATTTTATTGCACGAGCTGAGTCAATATTGAGTAGATTTGCGTGATACTCCAGTGGTAGAGGGCCCCTGCTACCTGAGGAGCTTTGTTCATATAATTTAGATAAGTAATTTAGCCTCGTTTCATTCCTAGTTTAATTGACTTTCTGAACTTTGAGCTTTATATTCATTTGCATTGGATGCTACAGTTTAGTCACATTCTTACGTATTATTCTAGAATATCACTAATGTCGAATGAGGTGTAACTGTAGTATTTTAGGAGTTAGTTTTATGTTCTTATGCTCAATTACATCAATTGTTATAGCTAGTCATGATCTTATAAACTCTTCCAAAATATCACTAACTTCGGATGAGACATAGCTGTGGTGTTTTAGAGCTTTGTTGTGTTTTGTTGAATTGTATGCTTTCATGCTCATTTACATAACATGTTGCAGCCAGTCCTGTTCTACAAACTATTCCAAAATACCACTAATTCCGAATGAGACAGAGCTGAAACATTTTAGTGATTAGTTGCATCTTTAGTCTAGTTGTAGCACTCTGGAGGTAGATGTCATTTTAGTTTAAATGCTGTCACTATATTTCAAGTTTGATAATGGCACTCTAGTTCAATTTTAGTTCACTGCATTTCAAGTTAGATTAGTGGAATTCTAGTTCAACTTTGTTTACTGTATTTCAAGTTAGGCTAATGGCATTTTAGTTTAGTTGTGGTCACTGTGTTTCAAGTTTGATCAATTGCATCCTAGTTCAGTGCTATCCATTGTTGTTTAAGTAGTATTAACTGATAACATTAGATTCCACGGCCTTCATTATTTACAAAACTACTTTTGTTCTGACTTTCTATTAATACATCATCATCTGGATAGGAGTTAGTGATATCAGTTTAAGGCCTTGATTATTCTGCAATCCTTTGCAAATTCACAATTAAACCTTTCTTTCCAAAAGCTATTTTAGGAAATCTCTAACTTTTGGATGAGGTTTACTAGTGATAAGCTGAGCTACAGAATGGAGTAATCTTAGCATTACAAGTTAATTTAGAGTAGAAATCTTATTGTGCTACAAATAATCTCTTTTCAATTGTGTTCCAATAAACCTCTAGCCATGGATGAGATTATTTGTAATATTGTAAGATGATTGTGCCCTTAGGAGAACCTCATTTGTATTAAACTTGTTCTTTTCTCAAACTATTCCAACATATTCCTAGTGAATGAATGGGATGAGTTCATGTTGTTATTTATTTCCTTACTAGGAGTCATTATCAAGCTTTTCATTTTATGTTCTTTAGTTCCTTACACAGTTTAGAATAGGTTTTGCTCTGTTTTTAGTGTGTCCAACAACTTTCCTTCATCAACATTTAGTGCTTTCATTTTTAACATAAAACCATAAAACCAAAAACATCAGAAAAACACTAAATACAACGTAGTGAGAAATAGATACCTAGGCACATATAATGCACCACACTTCAGCAGTTTACTAGCCCTGGTTGATAATTAATGACCTCAATTTAGGAACACTAAGTTGAGCACAACAAGATCCAACAACAAAAATACAAGTACTCCCTTCATTCTGATCTGAAAGAACATTTGGTTGTTGATCGATAGGAAGACATAGGGAAGTATAACCTTCTGCTATCTGAGTGTTCATTGTAAATTCCTCAAGCATGAGAAATTCTGAATCAATCTCTAGCATACTATCTCTCACAGGCTCATACTCCTCAAATTCATGTTCTAAGTCATCCTTAAACAAAAAATATTCTTCAAGATTATCAAACAAGATAGCCCTATAATCTTCATGAAAGAAAACAATATCTGTTAGCTGATATCCTTGCAGGAAATCATCATCATAAATTGGTTTACTTACATCAATTTCTTGTATAGCTTCATCTAACTCCTCATTGAAATTATCTTCATATTTATTGTACTTAGGCAAATCAGGTTCAAGATAAACTTCATCAAATACAAACATTGAAAAAGGATATTGTCTTTCTTCATGTTGATCTATAAATCTAGTTTCAGGACTGTACTCATTTAAACTTAGATTTTCATTTTCAAAAGTGGAAGAATTTTTACTAACACCTTCTTGACTATGTGAACACTACAAACCTACATTAGCTTGGCTATAATATAATTTTGTAGGATCTGATCTATCTCCTCTTCAGACAGAGGAGAAAGTAGTCTTTTTTTCTTTGGATGAAATAGTAATTGTCTTCTTTCCCTCCTAAAGATTCACAAGGATGTTGAATATCTTCTTTAACCTTTGGCTGATCAACTTGTTGTACTGCTGGAAGAATTTTCTCCTCTGGGAAGTATTTATGAACATCAAGACAATATACACCATCTGTTTCTTCCATGAGAGAAAACACTTGCTCTTTTTGGTGATGAAAATGATTGTCATATAAAGCCTCTAAGATCTCTTCATCCATTAACTCATTATCATCATAATAATTCTCTAGATTTTGAATGAAAACATCAAAATGGTCACAAAAATTATTAACCAAAGACAAATAAGGGTAGGAATCCTTGTATTCTTCATAAAATATTGAATGGAAAACTCTAAGAGAACAAATATTGGCAGGTGGAAAACCTTCATACCAATATTGTGCTTTTCCTTCAAGAGAAGCCATGAACATCTTTAAGAGACAGTTTTCAGGAAATTCAACCTTCAACTTGTGTGTATGTATGTGAAATTTAACTAGATGTAAAGCAACATCATTCCTATCATCATCTTTAAACATATGCAAATTCCTTTGCCAATCTAACTTAGGAATTTTATTTGGGAAACCTAGAATGTGGTATCTTTTCATTGAAGCATACCTTCTTGCAACAGATTCCATCTTGAAAATTCCTTCAAGCTACTGATTTTCATGTAGTGAAATGGCCATGAAGTGTTGATTTTCTAGATCTTTCAGTCAATGGAGTTGCCAAGTGAATGGTACAGCCTTCCTATGTGTCCAACTTTTGTTCACCATCAACAATTAGATCTAAAATTTGTCAGTATTTCCTAGGGAAGATCTAATCTTTTGTTCCCCGAAAACGGCGCCAAAATTTTATCCCCAACAATCTCCCAGGCTAAGGAGGAAATCAAATGAGGTAACCTCCTCATACCTCTTTTGGCTTGGTATCTAGCCCTACCAAGCTCAGAGAGGGCTCTCTCCAAGGCATCACAGTCAAAAATTGACTATGAGGGAAAGGATTTTTGTCTAGATCTATTAGGCTCGAAGGTTTTGATTTAGGGTTTCTAGGTTGGAATAAGAAGAGAGAAAGTACCATTGGGCAATGGAGTCAAGGCTGGTTTCTTTCTGTAGATTTGAGGCAAAGTAAGTGCTATGTTCAGCCAGATAAATTATATGAAATGAGAGATGGAAAGGAGAATAAATCCCACTACAATAATGGAATTTATCAATGGATGAATATCTAGTGAAACTTTAGAAGAAATAACACAAATATAGGTTACAAAACAGAGCATCAAACATGGATGAATTATGTAAGATAACCCTTAACACATAACAAGCATCATCAGTGTGAAAGGAGCATCTAACATGGATGAATTCCTATCACTTACTCTCAAACAATACTAGAAGAAAAAAATAATCATGGAAATGATATACAGGAACACATATTGAACATAAACACCGTGATGAATCTCAAAACAAAGAAGAGAGAAACTCCTGCATTTAATTACATAAAAATATTCAAGGAAAAATACACAGTCCAACAACCTCTCCCTCTAATTTCCAACCTATACTACATTTAATTTACTAGATATATATAGGAATAGAACCCTTCCTTAAGATCCAGAGGTTGAAATTATCCAATTTCCCCAAAAGAGCAGTCTGTTACATCAAAATCTAGAACTACATTCCAAAAAACAAAGACCAACCTACTACAGAAATAACACTGCAATTCTGAATTTGAAACTTCCAACTCATGATAGTTGTGTACAATATGGAAGAGGTTTTTTTAGATTAGTTTGTTATGAGAAAAAAACTCTCTCATTTCCTTGAAATTTGTTTCCATTTACCCAAGATATGCATTCAAAAAATATGTGTCAAACAGGAAAATTTTGAGATCTGAGAAATAGGGCTCAAAGACGCTCTCGATTCTCACAATATGTATTATCTATGCCAAAACTGAAAGAGTTTATTGTTTTTTAGCCCATGCTAAGGAAAAACATCTTTCAGTTTCCCAAAAAATTTCCACCATTTGCTCAGGAACTGCCTCGGAAGTCAATTGGTCACAGAGAGAAAATTGGATTTTTTTTTATAAAAAGTTTAAAAGTGGGTTTATCCCACATGCACTATGGGAGGTGAAACATTAAGGTTTATATAAAATTTTCCACACCATTTTATTTGATGTGTAGTGCACTCTATTTGGCTCCTTCTTGGGTTCCTCCCCTTCGAAAATTAGACCTTGACTTGGAAAAATAAACCATAACCCAACCATCCATTTGACGAAGCCAAAATTTTGAAGGACACCTTTTAGTCATGTCTCTTTCTCTTTTATTAGTGCTAATAAGTCCTAATATGTGACAAATCCCACATAGTATTGCTCATTTGGTTAGCCAATTTCACCATAACCTGAAGCACTTGAGTCCACTGTAATAATCTCCAAGAAGGCAATGTACACGAAGTGGACCAATAATACTCAAGTATCCCAACACTTTCAAAACATTTCTTTCCTCCATTGTAGAGACATTTTTTTTGGTGAAATTAGCATGTAAAGGATAAAAATATGATATATAATTGGGAAAAAAAAGGTGATTATAAGGATAAGGAGTTTGATGACGTGGCCAATGCAATATAAATGCGATAATGGAAAAACCATGTGAGGCCACTGATAACGGCGGAGATGAGGTGAAAACATAGAAAAATTAGGTGGGGTGGACGGGATGCAAATCCATCTGCTAACAAATCCCATAGTTGAAAATCTTGGTTTAACTGCGATACCACTAACTAGGAATCAAGAAATACATGTAGATGGCTAATGCCATGGTTAGAGGCATCACTCAATAGCCCAATGACTGCATCATATTATGCTTGATTATTGGTAGCTGATCCGATACATACTCTGTTTATGAGGAATGGTGACTGGTTAGAAGATTCTATGGCCAAAACGGCTGCTGCTTGATTTTGTGACCATCAAGAGGCTCCATCAGTGTTGTCAAGATAAATCCCCTATGTGAATAGAGGCGATCTCTCTAGCCCTAGAGTGGGTCTAACAACACTAGATTCTTTCTAATGCAAAGCTCTCTTAACTAACATTTACAATGAAACAAGAAAAGAGACATAAATACATTTTTTCCCAATGCTACGCTTGAATCCATTGATGGTGACCTTGATCCACGTTCACTTCTTGGCTTTCTCCCTACTACTGAATGCATGTGAATACTTGTGGATGATCAAGAGACAACAAAAAACGTAATACAATACATAATAAACATAAACATTAGCTATCTAGCAAATCAAGGAGTACCATAATATTTGCATAAACATTTAGAAAAATATAGAAATCAAACATCAAATTTTATTATTGATAAATAAAAAAGGAGACCTTACAACCCAGGCCTTGATGTTGGAGGCATCCTTTGGTGAAACTTTGATTCCTTCACCGAAGATAAAAACAATTCCTTCTCCTGGACACATAGGCTTTATCATAATGCTAGGATGCAAAGGATGAGAGTTCAGATGAGTTTGACAATGATCAGCCAAGATATAAAGTTGGGGGAATGAGGGATGTGAATTTATAGGAAGTGAGAAGAGGTTGGGAGCCCACGAAAGGAGGAGGAAGGCCCACTTTCTAAGCGATGAACCCCCATGTATGAGATAAAATCTCTAAAATCAGAGAGCTCAACCTTATCACTACTATTTAACAACCAAGTCATTGCCCTTGAGCTTCTAGAGGTAAATGCTTCTCCCCCATTTGAGGAAATACTACCGGAAAGGGGATCAACGTGGTTTTTAAAGATATTAGGGCACTGACAGTGCTAAGCCAAAACTGTGAAAAGGACATCAGCGTGGTCATGGAACTAGGAAGAGCGCTGACCCAGGAAACTAGGAATTTGACCAAGTCCCTTCAGTAATCTTCCAGAGAAGTCTTCTTTGGATCTTCAAGGGATATGTTAACATATCTCATGATGGTGGAAACATTTCATAGGATCTATCACAGGGAACTTCAGGATTAGGGACAGGAAAATGAGCATGGTGAAAAATTAATGTGTAACTGATGCCCCCTGAAGCATGAAGGCAAAACAGTGAGCGATGGCAGAAATGCTTTATGAAACAAGGAAAAAGAATGCAAACCACCTTTTACGATATATGACATCTATGGTATGAATATGCCTAACCACATAATGCTGCAATAGGAATCAAATAACATATGAACCTACGGCATGGTCGCTGCCATCTGTCTAAAGAGATTAAAGAAATGAATCCGCGGTATGGACACAACCATTCGTATAGATAGGATCATGTATACAATCATGAATACTCAATAAATCCTCATAGCCTGGATCAAAAATCAGTTGTGACCCAGGGTCTTCACCACGATCTCAATCAACCCAATGTAAAAATATAACCATGCGAATAAATGTGTTGGTGTTGAACATGGTATAAACCACCTTATTACCAGTAAATTACAAGAACCATTAACAGGCATGAGAGAGACCACCAATAATGACAATGGACCTCAAGTTACTACAACAAAATCTACAAGTTTGAATGAATGTGTTGAATTTGAACACCTCCAGAATCATTTGATCGAAGGCCAATAATGTGAACCTATCGTCGAACACGAAGAACTTGCCATTGAGGCATGAAAGCTCCATGGTATTGAATAGAAGTTTCTAAATCACCTTCCCGGATAATGAGCTGAAGTCGACATGAAGTTATTTGTCGAAGGAGGGCCATGATGATTCCCACATCATCGACACGAAAAAACATATATCATAAGATGATAGGAGTGATTAGGGATTGTAACATAGGAGGTCAAATAAGGAGAGGATGTTTGAAAAAAAGGACTTCTCTTGAACATATTGGCAACACGACTCCAGAGTGTGGTAGCATTTGACTAAAAAAGGATCAGAGGTCATGTTGAAAAAATTGGTAATCAAATGAGAGGCAAAAAGATTTCCCAAACCCAAGGAGGAAAAGTGATGAATGTAGGATGTCCCCAACCTGACACGAACTACAGATGAGTGTCATGTTCAAGGGCGACAAGATGGCCAAAATACACATAGGATGTTCACTTTAAATTTTCACCCATTATTTCTAATGAGTACCTCTTTATTTTTTATAGCTAGCCTAAAGAGGATAACATATGTTGAGTGTGTAAGTTCATTATTTGAACGAATCCATCCTAGTAAGTTTAACGAGTCCTAGGAAGGAGAAACTAGACCTCGTCATGGTGACAAGTCTTTCATCGTTTAATCTTTAACGAGTTAAACGAAAGGGTAACTCGATAAATTTTCAAGTTTAAGGAGTTTGAAAAGAAACAAAAAAGGAAACTCCATCATGTCCATTTTCGTAAGTCATCCCTCAAATCCAAAAAGGTAGAAAATAATATCCGAGAGAACTTCTTGACCATGTTCGATCAAGGTATTCCTTTTTCATAAATAGTAAATCTCAGCCTGAAAAAGGGCTAAACATATAATAAGACCACATCAATAAATTAACTTTAACGAGTTTGAAATGAAAAGTACTCGACAATATTTTCATTTTTCAAGAGTCGGAAAAGAGCTGAAATTTGACTCCAGGGGTTTCCTTTTTCGTAAAAATTTAACGAGCCTGAAAAAGTGATAAAATACAACTCTTTTGTATCGAATGTAACACCAACAATGTGGAAGCCCTATAATGCATAGAAACATCAAACATTACGGATATCGAGGAAAATAATAAAATATTGGCGAAATTTTTTCAAAAATCTGTAAATATACCTAAAAAAGAAATTAATTTTCACCTTTCTATTTTGAGAAGAGCATTTTGTCCATTTCCCCTCTGAATTTCAAATTAGTGGTGTGCCCGATCCAGGACACCATTTTTCGATCTATCAGCATCAGGTAAGAGTTCTAAACCCCCCTTTCATGTTAATTCCATTCATTTGTCATTTCATTTCAGAAATAGGGAGATTGGCGGAAGAATTTCAAGTTTTAAAATCACTTGCGACTAGTGTGATTTCGAGCTATCGGGGTCACATTGGTAGCATCTAGCCGATTAGGGAAGCACACCATCGATGCCGAATTAATTCAGAAAGTCGCGTTTGCTGCAGGAAGGATTTTAAAACAAGAAATCCACCCAAATCCACGGTTAATTTCCAAAATTACTCCAATTAAAACTCCTAAAAAGCCAATAAAACATGTTTTGTGGGTGCTTCATCAAATATGCCAGTCGAATGGAAAGAACAAGGCCATGAGGTGAAAGACCACCAAGCTTTGTAGGATCAAAATTTCATCAATGCTTTGCGCAATTGCAGGTTGTTGAAATTCTTTCAAACATCTAGGCTAAGAGCTCAACTGGAGCTACTCCAATACTTGATCAGTATATGGGACGTGGACCAACAGTTATTTGTCATTGGGGAATAAGAGTTAGAGTTAGATATGATGGAAATATATTTCATCACTGGATTGTCCAAGAGAGGGGAGAGGATCCAACTCTCTAGAGCTCACATAGGGGGTGAGAGTACCAACATGCTCATCCAGATATACTGTACTGGGGCTCAAAAAGCAGAGAGCAGGAAAGTAGACATTTCTTCCATCAGAGTGCTTCCCCTGTGAAAGATTCTACATTGCATTATGAGAGTGACAGGAGCCTAGGCATTGCATGAGTCAAGGAAATATCAGTTCAAATACGTAGTGGACTACTTGGCCCTAACAATGTTCAACTGGTGCAAGGCGTTACTGGCTAACATGAAGAGCCATATAACCAAGTGCAAGACAGAGTGACTGAAATAGTTCAGGTACGGGTTGATTCCAGTGACCTTATTTCTAGAGAGAGTACCCTTGTTTCAGTACAAGTGTCTAGAGAACCACGATCCATCCTTGAGAGATCTGAGGTTGATGAGATAGTGTGACATTACGCCCCGAAAAGGTGGGGGCCAACAGATGAATTTCCCCACAACCTTTTTTAGTTGGTTGTGGCATCAACTTATCGTATTTGAGGACTATGCATATGTTGACATTGACTTCAGAGGAGATCCATATCTTCCTATTCCACTAGGAACACAGTGGAACAATGTAGGTAATTTTTTTTTTTTTAACATTTTTACTTTTTGAATGTTTTTATTATGTATTATGAAACATAAGCTTATGATGTGCTTATAGATATGGGTTCTCAAAAATCTCCTACCATGTCACCGATTGCGCGGAGGGTAGCCTTCCCAGCAGAGAATGATCCTTATGAGGAGGGAGAAGATACACTAGATGAGCTGGAGCGGAACCTAGTTGGCCTTATGAGAGGCATTCCAGAGTATGCTACATTCAATGAGATTCCTTTTCGCCTTCAGAGGCATACATTCGAAGTTCCGGGTAGACTGCGTCGATTACTCTGGCGAATGATTCGAGTAGTCACCTACTACCATGAGCACCATGTGGGCAGATAGTGGCCCTGTTTTTACATTTTTGTACTAATGTCAGCTTGGAGAGCCATTTTTGTAACATAACACATATGTTTTTAGATTTTGGATGTAACACACTTTACAGACTGATATATATATATATATACACACACATATGCATGTTTCTACGACTACTTGTCTATCATGATGATGTCTTGATTTTACATGTTGCGCAAATTTCTATCTAATACATGGTTTGCTAATGTATATGTTAATGTATTTAAACGTCTTAGAATATGTTAATATGTGATAAAATAAAAATGTCTTTCCAATAATCTAACACGTAAATACATACGCAAAATTTGATGATTAAGCACAAGATAATGACAATTTAGTTGTAACACAACGAGTTGTGAGTCCAACTTAACAACCAAATCTCTAATCCCAAGATCAATGGCATTCGAATATAGTTCGATCACTCCACTATACTCGGAAATATTGTTAGTTGTTTGATCCAAACAAATACCTTGTAAATTAATCAACTCGCCATCAAGAGTAAAGAGTGCCCATGCTATGGAAGACAGGCTCTGTGTGCTACGGCAAGTGCCATAAAAAAAACCAACATAATGATTCGAAGACATCTAAAAACCAAGTGGAACACAAGATAAGCATAGGAAACATGTCTACAAGGAAAAAAATCACACCAAAAATCAACTCAAAGCACACTAATGAATGAAACACTAATGTACAAGGTATCACACTTATGATTAAGTGTAATATTTTTTCAAATAGAATTCAACAATGAGCTTAGATGACTGAATTATATCACAATTAACATAAATATACCCACAGTTCTATCGTCGATACTACGTGTAGGCATTACCTCAGCCAAATTTGTGAGAAATTTCACAGCAGCAATGAAGTGCCCATGCCCCCTGGCGGAGTAAGGGTTACAAAACATGGAAATAATGCCCCCAAAGGAAAATGACCAAATTCCAAGAACAGGGTCGAAGGGAGTGGGTGGGTCATGCTTTTTGAGAAAAGAAGTGTAAATCTTGAGCTCATGGGGAGAACAAGAACCCAAAAAAAGACATTCTCAACAATCACAGAGATGTTGAACGGAATGGTTGGAGTGATATTTCCCATGTTCCCTTCGGACCGCACTTCATGAATCAAATTTGGACTCTGAAGTGGGTCAATTGGTACTGGCGAAGCATGGGATTATGCATAGGCAGAGATGTCACCTGGGATTGGGAGAAATGAGGAATGATGATGTCCATCATCCCACAAATTTTCTTTGAGAGACATTAACTCCACGATACTCTCGTCGATAGGGAAAATCTCGTTCAAGGGATCATAACAGTCCCAAGAACCAAACTAGGGAGAATTCACATGAGTGTCCAGAGAGGAAACCAAATGAGTGTTGGTTTCGAATGTAGCCTTAGAAGCTGTGAGAATACTTTGATACATTTTCTTAGCTGGGCTTAGAGGCATAACGTCACCAAAAATCTCAAACTGGTTGGGACTGGAAACAATCCATGGATCGTGACTAGACAAAATAATATTGACGGAGTCGACATTCAAAGGTTGAAGTGGAAAAAATTCCATAAGGGACGAGTCTTTGAACAGACCCGTCTCGATGTTCTCATAAGGAGTAACAGTCTTCCCAGCATACATAATGTTTCCTACTGAAGAATCAGAGGGGAAGAAATCCAACTCATCAATAATCACTATCTTCTCTTGATGAGGGAACAAAGGGCACAAAAAGGGTGGAGACCACACAAACCATAGCATTTTTCCAACTATGTCCAAGAAGGAGATTATACTTCTAGTTGGCGTCTGCCACTTGAACTTCCATGGTTACCATTTTCCCCTCCAAGAAGATGGGAAATACCTTGAGAATACCGTATAGCCGAGAACCTATACCATCAAAATCTTCTAAGGTATTTGAGGCTGATTAAATGGGGGAGAGCTAATGGCTTTCCAGCACGCAATAGACATTATGCTAGTTGAAGCGCCTTCATCAATGAAAATTCAATGAATATTATTTCCCATAATGGTAACTTGAATCAGAAAATTTACCTGAGATGGGAGGCGAAGAAAAAAATTATTGAGATCGAAAGTAATTAGATTAGAATCTGCAGGATCAATCCCTCCCATAGCAGAGAGTAGTGCCTTCCATTGTGATGGGCATGACTGAAGGACCTCAAAAGATGACATCGCCAAAGGTGCTCGAGCCATATCTTCTACAATATTGTAGTGTCATGCTGCTCTCACATTCGGATTATAAGACTATTTTCGAAGAACATATTTCGGGGGTGGTCAAATGATGGAGTCACTACTCAATCTCTCAATCTAGAGAGGACCAGAGGTAGGAGGAGCAGAAGAGGAAGGGTAATCTTTAACTTCTGATTCCACAGTAGCCTTGGATAGATTGGGATAATATTTCATTCTCATGGTAATGGCAATAAGTTGCGTTCCAGCCATGAAAACCTGAGATCTTCTAGACGATTGAATTTGATCTACCATTTGTGTCTTCTAAGAAGGGAAATGTTCTTTCAAATTGTCGGAGTCCCGGGTGCGCCCTTCAGAAGAGGAGCATCTTCGGCATGTCGAGGACAATCCTTGGTGTAATGATCATCATCACATATCAGACAAGGATATTTGGGCTTACGTGTTTAAGAATCATCAGCAGATGACTTCTTTGAATCATGTTTATGGTTTTCGGATTTAGACTTTCCTTTAACTACTGCAATACATTGGACAACATTTAAATCTGAGGTTTTACTAGGATTCTTCTGGTTATTGGAAGGAGTAGGGGGCACAGCGAAAATAGTGGATTTAGACTTCGAAGAAGTTTTAGGTACACTACTATCAGTATGAGCCACTGTCCCAATAACACCATCCACCGAAGGTGTAACAAGAGATGAAGATGATTCAGGATCAGTCAAAGGTCGCGACACATCAGGTAATAACTCATATAGATTCCTAGACTGGGAATAAACTAAATCTAGGTATTGAGCTCTGGCAATGACCTCCTCTTCCGTGACACACCCACCATGGCAAGACCTTTAGCAATCCTAGGAATGAATGATTTTGTAAACCATTCAGTCAATAGTTGATCATGGGTCTCAAATTTTATGAGGCGATGATGATGCTACCATTCATGAATGTGATCCAAAATATGTGTAGCATTTGACTGCTTCAATGAATTGAGACTATGGGTGTCGATTTCATACCAGACATGTAGCTGGAAGTGAGTGAGGAAAGCCATAGACAAGGAATTGAAATTGAAGAAAATTCCTCGAGGGAGCTCAATATACCACTTGGCAGCGATACTGGTCAAATTACGCTGGAAAAGACAAAGATGAATATAATTTTCGACCCAAGAATTAGAGGAAAACAATAAGTGGTATGTTATAACATGGGTTTGTGGGTCTTCCTCATATTTGCCTTCAAAATTTGGAAAATCTCCTGGAATCTTAGTTGGAATTGGTGGCCAATGCAGCTGATGTTGGATGGGGTCATTTGTGATATTTTACACATACGACAATTCTAACGTAGCCAAAAATTTCAAGGGCAGATGATGAGGCAAAAAAGGTCTGGGGTTCCAACTTGATTGATACGGATTCTGCCCCCAATAGGGAAGATTCTGTCCCAGATACGTATACTACCCCCATGGCTGGTAAGGAACTTGCTGCAGATATTGCTGGTAGGGACCTGGTTGGGGTTTTTGATAAGACCCCTGCAAGAACTGAGGTTGTAGACCTTGCTAGAAATAGGATCCAGGGTAAGCTCCCTGTTGAACATGAGGTCCAGTTTGTGGTCCCTGCTGAACGTAGGGTCCAACCTGCAGTTCTTGCTGAACATAGAGTCCAGCCTGCGGTCCATGATGAACATAGGGTCTAACCTGTGGTCCTTGCTAAACATAGGGTCCAGCCTGTGGTCCTCGCTGAACATAGGGCCCAGCTTGAGGTCTTGATTGGGCCTGTCAGTACTAAGGAATCTTCTGATATGAAGCACTAGGCTGAGGCCCAGACTGGGGTTGCTGGTACTGACCTTGAGGAAATGGATGGTATTGAGTACTAGACTGATTGGGGAAAGGACCAGATTGACCCAGAAGGATATTCAGACCAGCTTGGGTCTAAGAACCAAAATGAGGATTAGTCGCAACAAAACTCACCGAAGGCTGGGGATGTTGGACGTACTGCTGAGGCATGTTTGGTTAAGGAACAAACTGATATTTTACGTTTGATTGTTGAACATAAGGGATTTTAGGTTGTTGAACATGCAAATATGATATGCTCAGTTGCTGAAGGGGCTACTGAACCTGATAATACTGAAAATGAGGTTGTCCTACCCTAGGAATAGACCCAGAAATCAGGTGCCCCCCACCCAATAGAGGAGGTACATAAAGAGGGTTAGACTTCCCCACCAGGCATAGAAGAAACTGTGGATTGTACACTTAGTGGTGGAATTGCAGTAATTATAGATGGCGAATAAGGGATAGAGGATATGATCGACATAGTCATTTGACCAATGGTGACCGTAGGTAAAACAACAGGTTGAGACATAAAGACCACATTCGAAAATAATGGTCCCGAAGACTAAGGAATACTCGTTGACCAAATCGGATCCAGAAATAAAGGTGTACCATCAGAAGCTCCAGAAATAAGGTTTCCCAAAGAGATATAACCATGTGGGAGCGTGGACACAACATGCCTGGAAGGTATTTCGGTCCCACTGCCTAAAACATGAGGTGTGGAACCAAACAATTTTCCTTTGGAGGGAAACACTGATGAAGTAGCTTTCAGGATATAAGAGCCACTGGTTTCCTAAAGAGTGCCTTGAGGAGCGCTCACGAATGGAACATCATCAACATTGGATGCCATTTCGTCAGGAAATAACTGACGAACAATAGAGCGAGACACTACTGAAGAAGTATGAAAGGGGATTCTAGGTTGATCAAAAGTGCTATAAGGTTGTTGAGGCGAGACCACAATCGAATCAAAGAGAGGATTCGAAGGAAAGGTTGAGAACTGTGCAGCTTTTTTGGGGCTTTCTGGCTCAGAGTCTTTCAATTTCATCCAAGGAGAATTGTCATCTGGTGGTCGAGATGATATGGGTTGAACACTGATGACAATCCCAAGTTCCTCACATTTCGCTTCAAGGGGTCTAATCAGAAACTGAGGGACCTCAGGAGGAGGTTCTTGAGATCCACCAGGGGAGGGAATGGGAAAATTCGACGATTCAGTCATGAAGACCTTTCAAAAGAAGATCAAATAAGGAAGAGGTGAAAAAATTCACAATTTACCAAGCAATAATGAGGCTGGAGAACTGCACGAATAAGATTTTTTCGTGGGCAGTTACTTTTAGAATTAACAAAAAATAAATAAAATGGAGGTGTTCTAGGCATAAAGGTTTATTAAGTATCCGTGAACTGAAATATACACCTTGGTGATAAATTATAGAAAAATGACCAAGGAATTAACGTACAACAACCAATCTCCCCAGATGTTGTGTTCGGTGTATCACATTTACAAGGCGGACGACTTGGTTACCTATGATAGGCTTGCAACCTAGTGGTGTCTCCCTAAATATATGTGATGGTATGTGGGAGTCCATTCTGTAGTAGTGTTATATAATTTGTAACCATTCGATGAGAGTGCCCTAAATATACTTATCATACTTCAATATACTTCCATATGTGGGATGGGATATCAACCCCGGGTTGTAACGCAGACCATTAGCAATAGCTACTACGTTTTACAACGCCGAAACACATCTCTAGCCTAGACCACTTAATATTCTCATTAGTTCCAATGCTTCTTAAGGTAAATTGGGTTCATTTTAAGTTGCTCTTGATTAAAGTTTCAATTTCAAGGCACAAAATGAGTGTCACCTGAATCCTTATAGTGCAGACTAAATGGAAAAAAGAAAGGTTTCCATTTCATTGAAGTCTAAACTATTTAGGGAAGAGAGACAAGCAAAAATGCAATCAATGCAGTAATAATAATTCCCCCCCAAACTATCTCAAAGCTACGAAATGCAATTCTTTTCAATTGAATTCACTTTTCCAAAACAAATGCAGCTTATTGATAAATGAATTTTTTTTTTCACTAATATGCACAAATTGTTTTTTCTTTTTTTGTTTTTCACTTTGAAATGTAATCAAAAGCAAACAAAATGAACGAAAAAATAAATGCAATTTTTTTCACTTTTCTTTCAATTGAACAAACCAAATGTTGGCTTGAGGGGTCCTGACCCAGGTACAGTGTGCAAGGTTTGCCAACAAACCCCTATACCATCAAGTTCTTTTTCGGCAGCGATTTCATTTCAAGGCACGTTAATCACCCGGTGCAGGCGTGGGTGCTAGAACCAGGTTTTCGCACTTAAGAAAGGAAGGGTAAGGTGTTGTGGGTGCATTATGTTCGACATTTCTGTCTCTCATTGGTTAACTATTATATGTATCCAATTGTATCCACGCACTAGATCTATAATTATATGCTTTTCTTATATAACATCAACACAACATTACATAACCAATTGGGAATAAACATCTATAGATTTACTATTTACTTCAATATACTAGACACTGAAGAAGAAAGATATAACCAGAGCAGAATAGATCCAATCATTCAATATACATACCTTTGCGGCGCAAAGATAGAAAATGCATAACACAGTAATTATTAGCAATCTATTCAATAGTACTCACAGATTCAGATCTAATAATCTTGCATATTCATTCATTCGTCACCCTTACAATTCCCTTCCCAACCTGTACACACAGCAGTAGGGTCCGCACACAGCCGGACTAGGATCTCCATGCCCACAGCTAGCAAGAGGTCGTTCCCCAAAACCCCAAACAAATCGCTCAATAGCTCATCAAATCCTACATCTTACAATCTGAAATGCTTCTCTATTTATAAAAATCTAGCTTTAACAATCCTATGGTCCGCAACCCATGGTTTTCAGACCCCTAGTTTACCCTTTAACCCATTACAATGCGTTCTGGGATTTGACCCACCCCAAAACCCCTGCGCTATACTAAATATAAAAAAAATAACCAAAATGGACCAGTTTCGTAGCTTGTTAGGAGACCCCATTCCAACAGTCCCCCAACACAATCTTGTGACTCGTCTCGAGTCACTTTGGTGGCGCGCCTTCAATCTACACACACAAGGTAGCCAGGGTGTGAAGAAGTTGTGGAAGCACTTCCTTGCTTTGGGCCGCAGCGTGCTGCGCAATGTTGATCCTTGTCATAGAATCAGACCCATCGAGATCCAAACCAACTCTTCCAACAACCGGTGGAGGCATGCAATGGTGGACTACGCATCATGTGCAAGCTGGAGTGCAGCATCAGACCATGGTTTCAACTTTTTGCACAAAATATTTTTGGAGTGACGAAGGTCCTCAATCCGGTGTATGGTAGCCAGGCACTGCGCGGGGGTGGGGGGAGGTGTGGAGGCCCGAACTCAATCCAGAGCATCTTCTGCCTGCTTCAATTCCCCTTGGGCATGCTGAAGCATGGGGTGGTGTTGTGCTATCGTTCATAGCTGCGTAGCCTCTTCAAGCAATTGGGCTCCCTGCGCCAGTTGTTCCTGAATAATGCGTGTTGCATTAGTGACCATGGTAATTCACTGGGCTCGTTCTTCTGGAGGCATGACATACTGCTTGCACCTTTCTCGGTCACGGCAATGCACTTCTTGCATTACTCTAGTAGACAGTCTTTGTAGCTCTATAGTATATAGCTGCGTTAAGTCTACTTGAATGTCCCCAGTAATTGGTTCAGAAATGTGAATTATGGCAGTGCGAGGGAGTACACATACATTGCTTCTATTGGGCGGGGCCTGGAAATGGCGAAGATGTCGTAGCAGGTCTCGGTACCACAGTGTTCCTACCGAACTTGGTTCGCAGCTAATTTTCCTAGGCGGCAACCTGCGTGCACTCCTATTACTGCACTCAGCGTCTCCCGGCCCTCTTAGTAGTTCCTCCTATGAGTTGGGATCCATAATAGAGAGACGAACATTATAAATCGTAGGAATAAGTAGAAAAAACCATAATGCAGGTAGCCAATATCGCTTGACAGCTGAATAAATAGCTCGAGCCAACATCTTCCAGCCATTCACTCCCTAATCAAAGCTACTTAATGGCGAGGTATCTCGTATGTGGTGCGTTCCCTCGATCTATCGAACTGTGCTTATCATAAATGGTGATATTGATAATCTACCACCTTTTTTCTACGTTTGTAAGTGTCTTTTCACATTAACTCAGGATGAGTTGACGTTCTTCCTTCGTGCCCATGGTCGTTTCCCTGTAATGTCAGAGCGTGGCTGATGTGTTGAGGGCAATTTCGTATCTCGAGAGAAGGTTGACACAAGGTGATCCTGCAAGTCAATCAGGAGTCTTTTTGAATCATTTATGTCATTCGTGGAAGGAGAAATTTTGTGCAGGGAAGTTGTGTCATAGGTTTGTAAGTGATTTAATTCTCCAGTCATTTGCAAATTCTCCCGAATACTCATAATTGTAGATAGGTCCGTAATCTGGTTGGGCAAGGGCCGAGCGCACCCTTGAGTGTTATACGTCAGGAGGTAACCATGTGGGTCGACTGTCCTTGGGGACCATCTGGTTAAGGGAGTTCCTATACACAGGATCACCCTACTCCAATACTTCCTCCGGGTCAGGGAGACAAGTCCCTGTGTAGGTGCTTCATATCGAGTTAGCGGTAGTGCTTCGGACCTACATTCTATGAAACCCTTAGGCTTTGCATTCTTCTGAGTGTCATCTGCATCCTCTTAGCAAGGCCAGGTTCTTTCTATGGTAGAGATGTGACGGAAGTTTCTGACGGTCTGAAGGCTGCGGAGTGCCGAAACCTCATGCAGTCGACTCTGACAATTTTCCAACTCCTCATCGAAGTCAGAAAAACATTCACTGTCCTTTTCCCAACAGAGCACCCCTTCATCCGTGGGGTTAACTCGATCTTCATCTAGCGCAGTGATTTTATAAATATGATCTAATTCTTCCTTCACATGGACAGGCTCGGTATACCGGGTTCCTTCCATAGGATCCAAGGGTACTATGACACACGTGCCTTCGCTTTCAAACAACATGCTTCATTTCTTGAGGTTGATAATACCTCCCATGTCCATTGCCCAATCTAGTCCAACGAGTGTAGGGTAGGGGTCCGCATCTTCAACTATCTAAATTACTTCAAAGTCAGCTAGGACCCTTGCCCCTGTAATGTCAACCATAACTTTTGGTAACCTACCAAAGGGAATGATTTTCTGTTGATTTTCCATGTGCAACTGGATAGTGGACCATTCCAATTTTGGCTTTCCCATCCACTGCCATGTCTGCCTGGGTAAAAAATTGGCATCAGATCCAAGATCTAAGATCACCTAATCAATTTCATAGTCTCTGATTTGTGCTATTAGCCGCATTTCTCTCCCTATGTGTTTCTTAGAGCTATATAGTTTGTGCACGTCCTTGATCTCAAAAATCAAAGTGGGCCAAGATGTGCAGGTATTCATTAAGGCCAGGAGGTTTCCTATGGCCTGCGGGTTCCTGAGCAATTTCAAACATGCCTTCAAAAAGGTCTCAATTTATTCCTCGCTCTGAGACTACATAGGAGCTTCCAGTGGTGCCTATTCTTCACAGGATACCTGTTTGCTTCCTTCGGTGTCCAACTCGCTACGTGTTATGACTTTTACACTTGGATCTGCTTCTCGTAGCTTGGTTTTCATCTTCTGCACATTCTGTGTAGGGTTAGGTTGCTTTTCCTGCATTCTGGCTACTAAGATCGGGCAGTCTTGTACCTCATTGTTGAAGAGGTAAATCCCCTCTGCGGACAGAGGCGATCCCTACTAGCCCAGATCGGGTCTAGCAACAATCAAACATGCTACAATGCAGGTTCCTAATTGCAAATAAACTGACTTACGATGAAGGCTTACCTGGAATCCAATGCTGTCATTTGTAGAAGAGGTGGTGCTCCTGTTCCTTCGCCCTGGAAAATCACAATCCTCACGATCTCTGTGTTCGGACACCTGCACATGCAAGAAAAAACACAAACGCAAGCATAAAATCCAGTACATACAACTATGTTTCAAATAAGAGACATACCATGAACATAATCAACATCAGAGGTGGAACCATAACCAATAGTCGCTTATAATTAATGAGTCAAACATGAATATAACTGAGGTTTAATGTTAACACTCTCCTTTTATACACAAGAAACATGTCCTCGATAAAGCCCCATAAGGATGGGACAAGCCTCTCTCTTCCGATAGCCTGACAATAGTCTCCTTGTTGGATTTACCTTAAGGAAGCTTAAAGAAGACTCTTTGCAAAGATATGATGCAGTGCTTCACTAACTAGCTTGCAAAGGAGATGAGCAAGCTTTATAGATGGAGGAAGGGGAGTTGGGATCCCTATAATTATGGGATTGGCCCTATCATCAAGGAAGCTTCCATGAGAGGTGGAAAACCACTTCCTCTCTATGGAAATCTGTAGCCAAACCTCCCAACTCAAGATAGATATCAGTCCAGGAATTTGTTAAGACGAAACTTTCGCCATTTATTTTTAAAAAACACCTCTTAATATGGTTGGTGCGGGTGCGGCTCTATGACAGAGCGCCAATTGGCATGCCCTCTTTGGAGGATTTACCCCCTTGGCACGAGGGCTGAACTGTGGAACTGCGCCAATGGAAAAAGAGCTATTTTTAGGGTTTTTTGTAGGGAGATGTCTTCAGGGCAATGAAAGTATTTTCAAGTCTTATCTTTGCTCACAGGTCATAGAATGAGCCCTCCAATGTGCGGGATGGGGAATGGCGGGGACGGTGACAAATTGCTGTGTAACAGATTCCCCCTAAAGCATGAGGCCCGAGAGAGAGAGAGGGGTGAAATGCTTTACGAGAACATGCCAACTGAAAACACTGCCATCAGAAAACCTACAGAACGAAGTACAACTGATGTCTCAGATACATGATATATATGCGTGGTATGGGCGCAGCCATCCATAACATAGTATACAATAATCGAGATCCAAGGCATGGACGCAGCCATCCAGAGAGGATCGATAAATAGACTCAGGTATGGTCGCAGCCATCCAATCAGTGAGTCATGTAATAATAGTCCACAAAATCGCAGCCTGGATTACAACAGACACAATCCAGGGTCTTGCGCTCCATCTCGACCCGAAAAAAGTACAATTTCAAGCATGCGAATATGTGAGCTGAAGTCGAACATGCAAGAACATCGTCTGATTACTAGCCAATGATGAAAGCTGTTAACAGACGCGAGAGGAACCACCAATAATGACAATGGATCTCAAGGTACTATAGGTACAATCTATGGCATGTGAATCAATGAGATGGCGTCGAACACCCGTATAATCACTCGATCGGAGGCCAATGATGAAAACCTCACGTCGAATGCGACGAACCTACCATTGAGGCATGCAAGCTCCAAGGTACCATAAGGGAGTCTCTAGATCAGATTCCTAGATAATGAGCTGAAGTCGACAGGAAGTGACCTCGATTGAAGGTGGGCCATAATGTTTCCCACATCATCAACATGAGACAGAGAAACATGATGTTTTTGTGAATCAGGATCATATGAGAATTAGAGGAAGGTTGATACTTTGCAGAGGTCAACTTCTCTTGAACATATAACGGCACAATAGTGGATGTGGAAGTATTTGACATCAACGGATCAGAGGTCATGGTGACGAGGCAACGAGCAGATGAGAGGTCAAAAGGGATTATCCAAACCCACGGAGGCAAGTGAAGAACGAGATGAGATGTCCCCAACCCGACACGAATGCAGACAAGTGCCATGTTCAAGAGCGACATACTGCCGACACAATAATGATGTTGGTTCCATTTTCCCCCCACCATTTCTGGCGAGTACCCCAATTATTTTTGATAACAAGCTTGAAGGGGATAGCATATGCTTGTAATATAAGTCCGCCCTTCGGGCGAATCCATCCTAGTGCATTTAACGAGTCCTAGGAAGGAGGAACTCGGAGAACGTCATTTCGACCGACCTAATGTCAATGTAATGAACAGTCCGACAAAGGAAGAACTCGGCGTCTTTTCATATTTAGAGAGTTTGAAAAGACAGCAGAAAAGTAAACTCCAGCGGTCCCTTTTCATAGATAGTTCCTCGGACCCGAAAAGGTAGAAAACAATATCCGAGAAAACCTCCTAGTCGAGATAGGCTAGGGTATTCCTTTTTCGTAAATAATCTATCCTAGCTCGAAAAAGGGGTAAACGTATACTGGGTAGATGTCGTTTCACAACCAATTTAACGAGTTCAAAACGACAAGAGACTCGGCAATCTTTTCATGTTTAGAGATTAAAAAAAGAGCTGAAAGATGACTCCTCCTAGAGGAACGAGTGGTATAAAGGGTAGCAACTGGTTCCGGTAATGGTGGAACTACTCAAAACAAGTAAAGGTTAATAGGTTGGCTAACAAAGACCACTCATCATAGCGGTTCCTCAGGAACGGGTAAAACAATCAAGGGAAGGCATATGATGAGCCAAGCAGATAGTAACGATGGAGTGAAAAAACCAAGGCTCATCTGGCAAAGACAGGCTGATAAGATGGCAATCACAAGAGGTAAAATGGGAAAGGTTTCATTTTTACACAAGCTTGAAATCATGAAACTCTGCTTGAGGTTGGTTTCATTTTTACACAAGCTTGAAACAAAGGTAAACTATGCTTGAAACCAGTTTCATTTTTACACAAGCTTGAAATGGAAACAAACTATGCTTGAAAGAGTAAGCATGCCCCCAGCATGGTGACTCAATTCGAGGTACATGCCCCCCAAGAGTCAATCCATATGAAAAGCAAATGGAGTGAAGGTTCAAGTTATGAGATCAAGAGAAAGACTCGAATTGAACGGGAAAGTGTTTCATTATTTTAACGAGGTTGACACATTAAAAGAACTATCCTCAAGACACCTTGTTTCATGGCTTAAGGAGCTTGACACAAGCAGACGAACCATGCTCCAACAATCTTGTTTCACTTTTAGGGAGCTTGACACGGGAAAGGAACCATGCTCCGACTGTCTTGTTTCATTTTTTAAGGAGCTTGACACAAGAAAACGAATTGTGCTCCGACAACCTTGTTTCATTTTTTTTAAGGAGCTTGATACAAGAAAAGAAACTTTGCTCCAACTAGACCCGGTTTCATTTTTTAAGGAGCTTGACACAGGAAAAAGAACCATGCTCCGACTGTCTTGTTTCATTTTTTAAGGAGCTTGACACAAGACAAGGAACTATGCTCTGACGACCTTGTTTCATTTTTTAAGGAGCTTGACACAAGACAAGGAACTCTGCTCCGATAACCTTGTTTCATTTTTTAAGGATCTTGACACAAGACAACGAACTATGCTCCGACCGACCTCCTTATAATGAACAGGAAGTGGTGGCTTCCAAGAGTTCCACTCCTGATGGAAGGAAAACATCCTGGAAGTCAGGACCCAATGCCCCCAGCACACGATGCACGACGGCACTATCACTGAGTATAGGCGTGGGGTAGGTAGCCACATAGTTGACCTGCGGTGGGGCAGATACAACAGGTGGATAAAAACCAGGAAGGGATGATGGCGGGCCAGCTGCCACATCAGGACCAAAGAATGAAAGTTGATCAATGGTCACGATCCGTCCTTCATGTGGAAAGCAGGCCACACAAAAAAGGGAGGAGACAAGCGCTCCCATGGCATAGGTGTAATCACGCCCCAAGAGCAGATTGAAATCCAAGGGGCCTGGAACAACCATCACGTCCATATGGACGGTTTTACCTCCCAAACTAACAGGTAACCTTGGGAGGATCCCTAAGGGTTGACTCGTTCTTCTGTTAAATGCCAACAGATTCTGCGTAACAGGCGCAAGCGTTGGCAAACCAAAAGCTTTCCAAGTAGTCGAGGATAAAATACTAACAGACGCGCCTTCATCTATAATGTTGTTGGGTACGACCAGGCCAAAAGCCTGTACCGTGATCTCGAAAGGCAAATAAGACGGAAGGCGGTATCCTGCAAATCGACTCCAATCAAAGGAAGCAACTAAACTACTCGGAGGGGCTACCATTGAACCAAGATGGTATTCCCCTGGTGTTACGGAAGAAGAAGGAGCATCCTCCATGACCTCCATCTCGAAGGTGGGAAGGGTATCCTCCGAAACTTCCATCACAGGAGCCGGAGGAGCAACTTCTTGGGATACGGGGACAGGAGAATCTTTCTCCAAGTCCGAAGAATCTGAAGAAACCAGAAGAATATGAGGGGTGTGAGGTCCACTCTCGACGGAAAATATCTGGTGCACTGTAGGCAGGTCCAGCTCAATCGATCCCATGACCAATGGTTGGTCGGGAACGAATTCCTGAATCTGAATTTCCGAGGGAGCGGGATCGACCAAGGATGACTCTTGACCAATCGTAGGATCAGCTAGTGGATGACTCAAAGAAAGATGTTTATAACCAGCCGGAAGGCACGCCGTAGAAACAGTCGGGCTGTCCAACACTCGCTTGGCTTCATCCATATAAGGATAAAGGTGAATGGCATGGTGCCCTTCACACAATTTACAGGGATTGGTAATCTTACCCTGCTTCTTAGGACTCTTACCAACACCTGTTGAAGACATGCCCCCAACCTGACTCCCAGAAGCCAAAGGCAACGGTGGATGACCGTTGGACCATACTTTGAGCTCCTTGGGAATGCCAGGGCAGTCTCGAAGAAGATGGCCTCCCATGCACAACATGCAAGGGAACTTGAATTTCTGTGGAGGGTTGGAAGGTTTATCAAGAGGAGATGTTTTGGACGCAATAGCTGTAGAGCTAGCCTCTCCTTTATCGGACTTCTTCTTCTTCTTCTTAGCCACCTAGTTACTCGAATCCATACTTTCACTAGGTGAAGTAGAAGAGGAGGACGCAGAAATAGGTGAAGAAGGGGAGAGGTCCACCTTGGGATCAACATGATGTTGTTCAGGCGGAGGAACTGATTGAACAGTAGCCGGGACATTCGGGACCACAGAGGTTGAAAATAACCAAACAGGCAACCCAACAGTTAACCCAGGAAGGGACAACGTTGCCATATAAGGAGTGCCAACATTTCCAAAAGGAGGAAAAGGACTAGGATTCCCATCGGAGGGGATTCCTTGGTTGGTGAACTCCGGAAAAGTTTCCATCAAAAACGATCTTCAAAACAACACCCTAAGGAAACTAACTTTAACCAGGAATATTTCGTGGGCAGTTAATTTTTAAAACATTGAAACAAAACTCTACCGTTTCATATTTTAAGAGTCAAGAAACAGGAAAAAGGTGACTCTATCACTTTCAGATTGGAAACAAGCGTGAAAGGACAAGCGCTTGATGATCCTTTCAAATTTAAAGAGTCAGAAAAGATCAAATGACCACTCTGGTAATTTAGGCAAAGGGTGTACCAAATAACCGTGAACTGCAATATACACCTTGGTTTCAAAATGAAGGAGAAATCAACCAAGGGCTTAACGTACATGCAGGCAATCTCCCCGAATGCTGTGTCCAGTGTATCACGGGTATAGGGCGGCAAACTCGGCTTCCTACGGATAAAGGATAGAAACCTAGTGGGGTCTCCCTTTATATACTCAACGGTACGGGGAGCACAAGTTCGTACTAGTGCTGTCTAAAGCCAAGAGACGAATGAAAACTACTAGGTTTTAAGACGCCGGAACACGTCTCTAGCCTAGACCTCTAAATGTTGCGTTAATTTTTCAATGCTGCCTTAGTGTAAATTGAGTAAATTTTAAGGTTTATCTTCAATTACGTTTCAGTTTTCAGGCCCTAGCGAGTGTCATCTGATAATCTCCTATATGCAGCTATATGAGAAAAGAAAACTTTTCAATTCGATGAATGCTATCTAGTTAAGGGAAGAGATTCAAACAATGATGCAACAAACAACAACACTGAAAACGAAAACTTTCCAAACTAGATGACTTTCACTATCCAAAAGTACTTTCAAACATTCAACGATGCAAATAATGCAATGTAATCTATGCAAAATCCTCTTTTTCGAAAACTATGCAATTGTAATCTATGCACAATTTTCTTTTCTTTTCAAATGATAAGAATGCACTCAAAGCGATTTTTAGTTTTCAATCATTAAACAATGTGATCTAAGTTCAATGATAAATCTCAAAAATACTTTTCAATGCATTGTGATCTAATGCATTTTAACAAAAAGAACACTATGAGATGAAAACTAAAAGAACGCAAATCTTCTTAATGAAGGATGAATGCAAAAGAGATGTAAACAAACACTAAGAATGCAATCGTTGTTTCAAACACTTTGTAACGAAATCCCTCAAAAGGCGACAAGACATATGAGGTCAAACACAAAGAGGACTTCCAAAGCAAGAGATCAAAACAAGGCATTCATTCCCTTTTACATCAAACAATCATGGAAAGAAGACATTGCAAACAATGAGAAATGTAATCTATGCTCATGCAGCGAAAAACCGGAAGGGAAAGACACACTGGTGAAGGATTTAGGGAAAAAAAAACTCAATTTTCATACACCCTGAAATTGGCTTGACTTGTACATTGACAAGTAGCGCCAACTGGCGTGACTTGCTCACTGAAAACTAGTGCCAATGGCCAATTGGCACGGGTTGCTAACTAACAACAAGCGCCAACGCCTGAAAATGAAAAAACAAAGAATTTCTCCCAACCAAGACCAGACTTCACCACTTCAAGCAGAATCTCCAAGACTCAAATGAACCATGTGATCTAGGCTCAAAGCGAGACAGACACAGATCAAGCTCAGAAAGATCAAAACAGAGTAAACCCTAGTGCCTTACAAGATTGGCGCGACTGTAAGGCTGAAACTAGCACCAGAATAGAATTGGCGCGGGTAATACACTAGCAACCTGCGCCAATGGGTGCGACTGTCAAGCTGAAAAGCGCGCCAGTCGAGTTTACCAGTCAAAAATAAAAAAGAGCAATCCAACAAGCAGACCAATGATGATCAAGCTATCCAAAATTAAAATTCACAGAAAGAACCAGCCCAAAAGAGTTGATCAATCAAGGAGGATCAAGAATCGACCGAAAAGACAAGACAATATTCCAAGTGTTCAGTTCATATACTAAACCGGAGATTGACTGAAGCAGCTTTGATCTACTTCGCTAATGCAGAGCAAAAGCGTTTCGAAGGCTATCTAGCTGTACTTCATGCTCCATCTATAGCTTACAAATTAAACAACAAGATGAGTCCCCAGCTGAGTCGCCAAATTGTTGAAGAGATAAATCTCCTCTGCGAACAGAGGCGATCCCTACTAGCCCAGATCGGGTCTAGCAACAATCAAACACGCTACAGTGTAGCTTCCTAATTGCAAATAAACCGACTTACGATGAAGGCTTACCTGGAATCCAACGCTGTCGTTTGTAGAAGAGGTGGTGCTCCCGTTCCTTCGCCCTGGCAGATCACAATCCTCACGATCTCTGTGTTCGGACACCTGCACATGCAAGAAACAACACAAATGCAAGCATAAAATCCAATACATACAACTATATGTCAGTCGAAGAGGACATAACTCATGAACATAATCAAGAACAAGAGTGGAACCATAACCAATAGTCACTTATCATTAATGAGTCAAAAGAATAATACAACCATAGCTTCGACACAGCACTCTCCTTTGGCGGGTCGTCAGCAAAACATGTCTCGATAAAGCCTGTCAAGGATGGGACAAGCCTCTCTCTCCGGATACTTGACAATAGTCTCCTTGCTTGGATTTGGCCTTAAGGGAATCAAGAAGGCTCTTGCAACATAAGGATGTGAAAGCTCTTAGGAACTAGCTTGCAAAGGAGATAAGCAAGCTTTTATAGATGGAGGAAGGGGAGTTGGGATCCCTATAATTATGGGATTGGCCCTATCATCAAGGAAGCTTCCATGAGAGGTGGCAAACCACTTCCTCTCTATGGAAATCCGTAGCCAAACCTCCCAACTCAAGATAGATATCAGTCCAGGAATTTGTTAGGACGAAACTTCCGCCATTTATTTTTAAAAAACACCTCTTAATATAGTTGGCACGGGTGTGGCTCTATGACAGAGCGCCAATTGGCGCGCCCTCTTTTGAGGATTTGCTCCCTTGGCGCGAGGGTTGAACTGTGGAACCACGCCAATGGAAAAAGAGCTATTTTTAGGGTTTTTTGCAGGGAGATGTCTTCAGGGCAATGAAATCTCATCTTCAAAGGGATGTAATGAAAGTATTTTCAAGTCTTGTCTCTGCTCACAGGTCATGGAATGAGCCCTCCAATGTGCGGGATGGGGAATGGCAGGGACGGTGACAAATTTTTGTGTAACACTCATGGTCCATCTATTTGCATTATTTACATGATGGCCTAGTGGGATTAGGGCATTCTCTGGAAAAGTTCCCTATTTCTCCGAAATTATAACAGATTAGCTAACCTTGTCCTTGGCCTGTACTTCCTCCCCGACCTCCTCTGCCTTGGGTTGGTGATCCTCTGAAGTACGCAGCCAGTCTTGGCGATGCAAGGTCTGATTGCACCCGATATAGGTTCCCGCGATCCATCATCAAGTCATATGTCCAGCAATTCTGCTCTTCATGTCCTACAGATCGACAGAATCGGCACCATTTTTGTTTTCGTTCTGGGACATACGGACCAGCCGAGGACTATGGTTTGTATCATGTAGGCCTGCTACCCGACAATCATCACACCATAGCACAGATCTGCTTGATCCTGGTCACAATAGGACAGGTTCCCTACTTACCCGTGGGCACAACGGGCTAGTCCTCCAGCTTGGATATAATCAGTCAGTAGAGGGCATTGATCCTTTGTGTGACCAGACACTCAGTAACGTATACACCAGAGATCCACGCAGATGTCTTTTCCTCGCTCTTTTCATAGGTTCTGTATCACTAGGTGCATAGCCCCAAGTTGCTCCTGGATCTCTTGGACCCCTGCTGAGGTATCCTCCCAAGGAGCAACTTCTAACTTCATAATAGCTTCTACAACTTTCCCCTGTGATTCAAAGGTTTGCTGATTCATTGGTGTGCGCAAGTGAGGTAACAACATGGCGATGAACCATTCCGTATGTTGTCTATGATCATACTCGAACCATCCTTCCCTAATTGCCTTCTTTAACCATTGATCTGCCTCCCATACTGATTCAAACACACCTTGTTTGAAGTCCTTTATTTCTACTACCAACTAGGAGTAAGACTTCGGCTTGCGGAATTTTTGCTTCAAAGCATCCTTAATATTCTGAATGGAGGCGGTTCCATTCTGGGAAACATATCGCATATACTAATCCAGATCTTTGTCTTCAAATGCTAAAGACAGCTACGCCATTTTTATTATATCACTGGCCACATTCTGTGCAGTCCAAACAGAGTCCAAAATGAACCAAAATTGATCCATGTCCTCATCTCCTACCCCTTTGAAGGTAGGTAGTTTCAAATGCACAGCCATATCACTATCCAGGGACAACGTTATAGGCAAATCCTTACCCTTGCGTGCCCTAGGTGGTGACATATCAGGTTCCTTTACTGGGCTATAGGCAGCCCTTCCTCTGTCAAGGTTGGTTCGATAATACTTACCACTGCGTGTCATGCTCCCGTCTGGATCCAAGGTCATTCAGTCAGTATGGCTACACAGAATGCTCTTCTCACACAGCAACTTCTTGATCAGTAATGGTAACATCCTCAGAAACTTACCCCGGAATCCTTTGAAGAATCGTCACTCAACCTTAGAGTATGACACAGATTGATCAATGGCAAATTCTGTCACAAAGCCTCCTAGCACACTATCCACCCAGTGATCCACCGTGCGTGTAATAGTATTATCGATTCTTTCTAGTTGTTCAAGTAGATCTGGTGTCCACTGAGTGACTTGCTCGTCCTTCCAGCACTTCTGGAACTCTACCAGCCTGGCCAGCCACTCCTGAAGCTCAATTTCAAGGTTACAAAGAATATTTTGTAGCTTTCAGTAAGAACATACCTAGTTGTCCACCTTTCCGCCGTTAATTTTTTACATCGGTTTTCTTTTCTTGCAAACTCCCAGATTTGCCTTTCGAACCAGTCCTTGATCTCTTTTCTTTTAGGCTTCCAGTATTCTCTTGTCATTACCCGATCCCTTTCTCAGATCTCTTTCGGTCCCGACAACGGAACCATTTGTTGGCTTGAGGGGTCCTGACCCAGGTTCAGTGTGCAAGGTTTGCCAAAAAACCCCTATACTACTGGCCCTTTCGGCAATGACCTGCTTGCGCAGGTGACAGTCTCACCCGAAGTAGTATGGGTGGGTGCTGGAACCAGGTTTCTGCACCCTGAGAAAGGAAGGGTAAGGCAAGCAGGCCTACGTTCTGTTCAAATTACCTTGTCTCTACGCAGGGTTAACTATGTATCCAATTACATCCACGTGCACTAGATCTATAATTATATGCTTTTCATAACATCAACACAACATTACATAACCCGAAAAGAACATATCTAGATTTACTTCAATACACATACTTTCGCAGCAAGATATAACCATAGCAGAATAGATCCAATCATTCAATAAATCCTAACATAGTAATTATCAGCAATCCATTCAATAGTACTCACAGATTTAGATCCAATAATCCTGCATATTCATTCATTCATCACCCTTACAATTCCCTTCCCAACCTGTGCACATAACATCAGGCTCCACACACAGCTGGACTAGGATCTCCGCGCACACAGCCAGCAGGAGTCCATTCCCCAAAACCCCAAATAGATCACTTACACAACAGATCGCTCAATAGATCATCAAATCCTACATCTTACAATTTGAAATGCTTCTCTATTTATAACAATATAGCTTTAACAATCCTATGGTCTACAACCCATGGTTTTTGGACCCCTAGTTTACCCTTTAACCCATTACAATGCGTTCGGGGCTTTGACCCACCCCAAAACCCTTGCGCTATACTAAATATAACAAAAATAACCAAAATGGAGTGGTTTCGTAGCTTGTTAGGAGACCTCGTTCCAACACCAAAAATCATTTTAAAGAATGCATGAATGAAATTATTTTCACTCTTCTTAAAATGATAAATATAATATAAATCAAAACCAAAATGAAAATCACTTCCAATGTATTTTGAATTTAGACAAAAAACTCACTCTTCTAGTCTTGCACATTAAACAATTTGTGATCCTATGTTTGACACTAAACCGAAGGGAAGATCAGAGATGCATATATGACTAGAGCATACAAAAAATCACTTCGAAACAAGGAAAGAACAATGTGACAAATGGTGTTTGAAATGGTGAAGAATTCCCAAACTTACAAACAAATCAAAGAGATGAAAAAGACTCACTCAGAGAAGACAAGTAACTCAAACAAGCAAAAAGGATATCACTGAGATCCTGTACACTTCTTTCAAGGGCTAGGACACACTGGAAAATTGAAAGGGAAACTCAAATTTTCCTAGGTATGAGATCATCGCTTTTGTGCTAAGCAGAAGGGTGCTAAAAGGAAAATAGGTGCGGCTATACTATATAGAACAGTGCTACGAGCACTACTGTGCAAACAGAAGGCACGATGGTCGCTAAAAACAAGGAAAAATAAAACAAAGCCTCACACAAACACCAGACCTGACACAATGAAGACTATCAATCCTTACACAAACTGATAAATGCCTAAATAGATTTAGATTTCACCAATCGGTGAAAATGATTCAAGATCAATTCGAGGAAGGAAGACTAAGAGGCTAAGCTCCCCATTAGAGTCGCAAGTTTTTTTGTCGAGATAAATCTCCTCTACAAACATAGGTGATCTCTCTAGCCCTAGAGTGGGTCTAGCAACACAAGATTCTTTAAAAAGAAAATCTCTCTTAAATAATATTTACAATGTGACGAGAAAAGAGACATAAATACCTTTTACCCAACACTACGCTTGAATCCATTGATGGTGACCTTGATCCACGATCCTTGTAGGTCCACTCCTTGCTATTGATGGCACGCGAAAACTTGTGGATGATTAAGAGACAACAACAAACGTAATACAATACATAATAAATGTAAACATTAGCGATCTATCATATCAAGGAGTAAAAGAATATTTTCATAAACATTTAGACAAATATAGAGAGAAAACATCAGA
This sequence comes from Pinus albicaulis, assembly GCA_034641835.2. Lineage (NCBI taxonomy): Eukaryota > Viridiplantae > Streptophyta > Pinopsida > Pinales > Pinaceae > Pinus > Pinus albicaulis. The sequence goes on along the minus strand of CM076578.1, from coordinate 869,662,586 downwards.
TGTTATTATTGATATATAAAAAAGGAGAGCTTACAACCTAGACCTTGATATTGGAGGCATCCTTTGGTGAAAATCTGAGTCCTTCAACGAAGCTCAAAAGAATTCCTTCTCCTGAACACTTAGGCTTTATCACAATGCTAGGGGGCAAAGGGATGAGATTTCAGACGAGTCTAAGAATGACCAACCAAGATCTAAATTTTGGGGAATGAGGGATGTTAATTTATAGGAAGGGAGAAGAGGTTTGGAGCCCATTAAAGGAGGAGGAAGGCCCACTTTCTAAGGGATGAACCCCCATGGATGAGATCAAATCTCTAAAATCAGAGAGCTCGACCTTATTACCATTGTTTAATAAGGATCAACACGGTTTTCCAAGATATTAGGGTGATGACAGCACTAATCCAGAACTATGAAAAGGACATCAACACGGTCATGGAACTAGGAAGAGCGCTGACCCAAGAAACTAGGAATTTGACCAAGTTTCTTTAGTAATATTCCAAGGAAGTCTTATTTGGATCTTCAAGGGATATGTTAACATATTTCTTGATGGTGGAAACAATGCACATGATCTGTCATGGGGAATTTCAGGATCAGGGGTGGGAAAATGAGCATGGTGACAAATTGCTGTGTAACAATCATTGAATCCAAAACAGTGGATGGGGGGAAGATCCATCTGTGACACAAGAGCATGTTTTTAGAAAAATTCCATGATGATTGTGATCATAATAAAATTTATGTTACATTCACTTTATCTCTAAGGTTGAGACTTCCTGCCCTATGGGTGGAATTTTTTGAGGTAGAGCCCATTGACAGGATTTTCTAGGCATGTACCGTTGGGCTCAGACATAATGTATGTTCCTTTGAGGAGGTAGTGTTTGATGATGTAAGGACCCTTCCATAATATTTCTAACTTCCCGGGTCCTAAGGCTTCTTTTGCAATGTTGTAGAAAAGGACTAGCTCCCCCTCTGAAAATGAGTGAGGGGTGATGTTGCGGTCGAATGATGCTCTTACTCTTTTCTTGTGAGCCTCATTATGTTGGAGATACCCTTGTAGAATTTCATCGACGATCTCTAATTGTACCAATTGTTGCACTAAAGGTTGGGTATCAGTGATGAGTTCAATATATGCGTGTAAGTTGGGGATTTCATGTTCAATGGGAAGCACAGACTCCACTCCGTATACCAATTGGAAAGGTGTGAACCCTGTTGAGGATTTAACCTCTGTGTGATATGCCCATAAGGTTGAAAATACCGTATGGTGCCAGTTAGTTTTATGGTTGTTGACCATACGATGTAACATCGTTTTGAGTACTTTTTTAACAACTTCTACCTAGCTATTGGATTGGGGGTAGTATGGTGACACAAACTCATGCGTAAATCCTAGATGATGGGATAACTTCTAGAATATTTCATTCTCGAAATGATTTCCATTGTTTGAGACTAACTCCTTAGGCATACCGAATCATGCGATGACATGGTTGTAGATATATAAACTGAGCTGCGGTTTCTGCTGTGTTTTTGTATGTGGGAATGGCTTCTTCCCATTTGGTGAAATAGTCGATGGATACAATCATGTATTTATGGTTTCAAAACGATGTAGGATTGAAATTAATAAAGTAGATTCCCCATTCACAAAAGGGACCTGCTACAATGACCAGGTGCAGAGGAGCAGGGGGCACTCTTTCCTTGTGGGCGAAGCATTAGCATCAATCACACCTTTTGAAAACTTGAATGCAATCGTGGAATAGGGTGGGAAAAAAATAACCAGCCCGCAAGATTTTTTGGGTGGTGGCCATCCCTGAGAGGTGGCTGCCACAAGCCCCACTGTGGCAATCATTTAGGTCTTATTCAACTTGGTCGTGTGTGTGGCATCAACGTAAAATAGTGTCAACGCCTCTTCGATAAAGGACATCCCCCATGAGAAGGTACCGAGGGGCCTGATGGCGTATGCGCCTTTGGTCATCACAGGTGAGTTGTGATTTGAAATTTTGGGTTCACAAAAATAGAAGGATGTCATTGTACCAAGGGTCCTCGATCGTCACTAAGAATACATTTTCATCTGGTAGTGAGTCATTAACTAGGGATCCTTGAGTCATACTTGGGAGATCAGTGATGAACTTGGCTAGAATTATTGATTTTTTTCTCTTGGGGGAGATGAACTGTAGGTTGAATTCCTACAATATAACTACCCATCAAGCATACTTATGATTCATCATACGATGGGTTAGAAGAGATCGCATGGGGTTGATAGTGGCTATGACTATTGTAGTCCTTAGGATGATGTAATGTCGAAGATTTTGTACTGCGTGTACTATGGATAGGGTAGTTTTTTCTTCTGGATCGTACCTTAAAGCATGGCTATATATGCTATTTCTCACATAATAGATTACATGCTCTTTATTATCTAGTCCATATTGGACTAACACCCCAACTATGGATGTGTCTAATGTAGATAGATATAAGGTATAGTATTTGTCGTAATTGGGTGGACTCGTCAAGAGGGCAAAAGACAAGGTGTCCTTCAGTGCCTCAAATGAATTTTGATCCTGATCAACCCATTTGAACAGAGTGTCTTGACAGAGTAGGCATAGGAATCCTTGTGCACAAGTGGCATAGTCAGGGAAAAAGCGTCATAAGAAGTTGGCTTTCCCCTACAAGCTTTGAAGTTCCTTGAGATTTTTATGTGGTGGTACTTCTTTTATTTCTTGGACCTTGAGGGGGTCAAATCTGATTCCTTTTTGCGATACTATGAATCCTAACAGTCTGCCTGCATTAACACAGAAGAAAAACTTGAGGGGGTTTAAGCATAGGTTGTAGTGTCGGCACCGTTGGAATACTAACTGTAAGTCCTCCATATGGGCACCTTGTTGGATCATATTGTGAGGTCATCCAAGTAGGCTAAGATGAGGTGAGAAATATCATGGAAGATATAATTCACGGCCCACTGAAAGGTGGCTCTAGAATTTTTAAGACCGAAAGGCATAACTTTATATTCTAACGTGCCCTAGGGGGGTGGTGAATGCAGTCTTATACCAATCTGTATGTCATATTTTAATCTTATTGTTCCCTGAGAATCCATCCATGAAAGACAAGGCCTCATGACCGACGTAAGCATCAATGACTTGGTCGATGAAATGGGTAAGGTAGTTGTGTTTGGGACGAGCTTTGTTTAAATCTTGAAAATCGGTGCAGACTCGGATGGTGCATTGTTTTTTCATGACGAGTACATGGTTGGAAAAAAATGATGTGTAGGTGATTGGGTAGATGAATCAAGCTTTATGGAGCTTTTCTATCTCTTGTTTGATCTCTTCTACTTTGTATGGGCATAATTGATGCTGCTTTTGGTCGATTGGTGATACATCAAGCCAAGTGTTAATATGGTGTTCTATGATGGTGGAGCTTAGCCCTAGAATTTTTGAATAATCCCATGAGAAGATATCCCTGTACTCTTGTAATAAGTCTATATAAGTGACTACCTCATCTGGGGAGCATGTTGCCCCTAGCGAGATTTCTTAGGTTTTGCCTAGTTTTCTTGAGTTATTCACCTTCATGGTTGGCGAAATATTCAACATATTCCCTTCTTCAAATGCATCAAGAGCTGAGATAGGGTTTTTGAAAAAATATGCCTTTCCATATGGAAGGAATTATTTGGATTCAATGTCGTAAATATCCTGGGTTTTTGGGCTGCTAGGCACAAAAAAAATTTCTGGAAGAAAAAAAGAGCAGTGATGCATTGAGTCCCACAGAAAATCTAGTTCCATCATGGCCTCTATAATATCTTCATCAGAGTGAAGAAATATGTCTAAGGGGGAATTGGTTTGTGTGAGGCTTGAGAAATTGGTTCAGGCCTAACAGTGCTAGCTGACATACATGAATATGATTATGTGGTTGATTCCATGGAACTAGATGAGGTTGACAGGATGCATACAGGTTGGGTGTGCACCATCGAAAGTACTACTATCATTGTGTTAGTTGTAGAAATCTCGACACCAAGGAAATATGAGAAGACATCACGAGTCATGGTTCCCATGCATGATGAGATGAATCGTATATGGTGTCATGTGTCATCAATGTTACATGGTTGAAGAATTTCCATGATGTTTATTTGTTTCTTAGTGAGAGAAAATTCATGCTCTTTTGGTGGTGTATGGAGGGTACATGTATCTTATTTTGTGTGAAGATTTTTTATGGATGCAGAGGTGTTGAAATGTTCGTAACATAGGGAATTTCTCTGTATCATGATCATGGCTCGTGCAAATGTTGCATGGGGTAAATTTATTTACCGAGTAGATTGTATGGGGTCTAGTACTACTCATCATATTAGAGGTTTATGATGGGAGATGATAACGAGAACGTATGTTTCTTCGTTTGTATTTTCTTCTATTTTTAGAATCAATGTGATTTTTCTCTTGTGCAAGTTTTTCTTCTAACGCTGCTCTAGCTGCTCTTAGCCTTGGAAGGAAATGGAAATTCATCGTATGGTCTAATTGTGAGAAAATTCAACAATAACAACGTGTGTTTTCCTCTTGATTAGAGATATGAATGTAAGGTATGGGTGTGACCATGCGAATATTGTCGGTGAATTTATTTTCCTGACATTGATCGACCATGTGGCCCTTTTTATTACATAGGGCACATGAAATGCTTGGTTGGTGTTGCCCCTTGCTAGGATGATTGGTTTCCTTACCTTTTCTAGGGGTCTAGTGAAAATGGAGGGGAGGTCTCACTACTCCTGGTTACCTAGGATGTAGAAACTCAAAACCGAATATATATGTATGATTGGTGGTGAATCAGTACCATTTATGAAATGATTCTAGCTCCGGGCATTGAGTAATCAAATGATCATGTTTGTCACATAGTATGCAGGCTGGGATTGGGCGTTGAGGGTGGTTGGGGATAGGAATTTGTCCCCTTTGCGGCCATTTCTCTTCAGATATGAAGAGGATGGGTTTGGTGCCTCATTTTCTTGGGTTGTCAAACTTTCTACTGACTCCAAGTATGTTTCGTCCTCTTCGAGAAGATGGGTTATAGCCTGACGTAGACATTCTAATGAAAAACAGAAATGGGGGATGTAGGGACAACGATGAATTCGGTGGTTATCTTGACACACTCGATAAGAATATTGAATTTCTTGTAAGTCGTCATACACTAGTAAAAAATGGCTACTTAGTTACTAAAAAAATGACTAAAATTTGCATATAAACGACCATTTTTCAGTCGATGACCAATAGTAGCTAATTTACAGTATCTTATAATGCAACCAACTTTTAGTCATTTTTAAATTAGTCATTAATTAATTGTCTCAACTTTATTTCTATTAGTATATTTATTCATAAATTTGGTCATTAATTTAGTCATTGATTTAGTCATTAATTGTCACAATTAATGACCAAATATACAACAAAATATATTACTAAATGATCACCCTAGAAAACCAATTAATGGCCAAAGAAATATCACCAAAATGTTGGTTGTGTTATAAGATACTGTAAATTGGCTACTAATAGTCACATATGTGAAAATTTTAGTCATTGTTTGAAACTAATTAATGACCAAAGAAATACGACTAAATTTTTGTCATGTTATAAGATACTGTAAATTAGCTACTAATAGTCATATATATGCAAATTTTAGTCATCGTTTGAAACCAATTAATGACCAAAGAAATATGACTAAATTTTGGGCGTGTTATAAGATATTGTAAATTAGCTACTAATAGTTGTATATATGCAAAATTTAGTCATCATTTGTAATATAAAATTTATCATTTGTAGTAATCATTTTTTTTGTAGTTTCATATTAATTATATTAAGGACTACTTTAGCAGTTTATATTCATTTCATTTACTTTTATTAACAATTATTATAAGCAACTAATTTAGTTGTATATTCATTTTATTTGTTCATTATAAATCAACATAAATTAATTAGTATGGCTTTGCAACTAAATTTAAAAAAATGGCATACAATGTACATGTTCATCTAATATGAAAACACAAAGTTACATATGTTAATTACAATAATAAATAATATCAAGTGTAACTATAAATAATTTCAAAACACATAAATTATATTATATAAAATATCAAGTATTACAATATGAGTTTCCAACTTAATATTGGTTGGAGTACAATTTACACATGAAATATTGTTTCATCACTTCAAAACATTATCTCATTGTGTTGCCAAGACATTGCAGGTGAATTTACCAACTCTGAAGACTTGACCATCAATCTCTATGTGTGTATCTTATGCGGGATATTGAATCTACAGGTATCACTAGACAAATTCTCTTCTCTCTCTCTCTTTAATTTTCATTTTGTCACTTCAGTGTTATTGTTCTCCTCTTTATTCAATTCCTGCTTCCTACCATCAATACTGAGTTCCTTTTCTAAAAAAGAAAGAATATACAATGCAAAATATAAGACATGAAAGATGATGAATACTAGAATATAAAATAAAGTAGACTATAAAATATTTATACGATATATACCTTAACATTAGCAATATTGTAAATGCCATTTTACCTCTATTGTAGCCAGCAACAACCCCCCTTCTTATTTATTATTAGTGATAATACTAAATAAGTGGGGACCCTTAGTCAAAAAATCTAAAAAATCAATTAGTGCTTGTTTTCCTTTTTCAATAAAACTTACTATCGTAAACTTAGGAGAAAATTCCTTGAAAAATATAAAAAACTTAAGTTTTATGATAGTTTAGAATAGAATCATTCTTTGAGTAATATCGCATCGCAAAAAGGTAATGAACGCCTCTTTATAAGCGGAATTTTAAAATTGCGATATGAAACTACGCACTAAAAGAACATTCATTGCATCGCATGCTTAGAATGTTATATCTTACGATGAAAACTTCAAATCACCGATGAGCGATAACATATATCGCAAATCGCATGTTGCAGAAACTATGTTAACGGATGTTTGTCATATGTTATGTCTTGTGATCTTGTGATATTGCGATATAGCGATTTCGCGATGTTACAATATTGCACTATTTTATTCCACGAGATTGTGATCTGCGATATTGTGATATTGCGAAGCAAATCACAGATTGCCTTATCACAGATCGCCTTATCACAGATCTTTAAAGGCTCATTACACGAAGAAATATTTTCATAAATCAAGACCCCGTTATGCGTTTTAATGTTAAATTAATGAATTGATTGTCATTCATTAATGAAAAATGGTTTCGTTCTGATTGAAGAGTTATCTCACGTAAGGTAGTATATTTCATACGTCTTCAGCATTTAAAACTTTCCCGTCACCTTTTTCTATCATTATTCTCACTTAATTTGTGAACTGCAGGAGCGAAGAGCTGAGAACTATACAAAGCAGTATTTAGAGTATTATGGGAAAGAAAGACAAGGTTCTAGGTTCTGAGGACAAAGAGATGACGCCCTTATACACAGACACCGCCTGTAACAAAGACGCTGGTATCACTACTTGGGAGGGCATGTATAATCTACTTGAAGAAGAGAACCCCAGAGTAATGGAGGTTACGGCTACTGCGAGATCACATGGGTCTTCTGAAGCATCTCTTACAGAGCTAGCTTGTTCATTCTTGCACCGAATAGCAGCGAGACCTAGAATTCTTCCGTACACAGATATGATTAAATGGGTGCTGGATAGCACTGATATTTCAGACAGACAATTTAAGACTCAGGGTCAAGAGCTCATTGGCTCATTCACTCCACAAGATTTTAGGCTCATGTATCATTTGCCGAAGCCACAGGAAACTTATAACAAACAATTCATGGAGAATTTTGCCAAAGAAAATGAAAACTTGGCAGAATGCACCAAGGACTAGTCTAGGAGAGACGAACCACTTAAGAAAGATAAACACGGTATGTATAGTACTGGTTCTCTCACTTCTCCGTATTTCTTTGTTGCTGCTATGCTCTGTCGGCTTTTTGGAAAGCCAGACATTAATAATTTTTCACCTGAATGGCTTCCGTTATTGAATGTTGTTGTTAATGATACCATTGTGGATTGGGCTAAGATATTATCTGATAACTTAGCCATGGCTATTTTTAACTACCGGTCTAAACGGACTGTCTCTCAGAGGATTTATCCTCCTTTTTATTTATCTGCTTATGTGATGGATTCAATATGTTATGTTTCTAAGTTTCCGTTAATGGGTTGGAAATCGAAAATTCAAGATCCCCTGCCCATTCATTTTTATCACAAAGAGTTGTGGGATTCAGAGTTCATTCCCTATTTTTACAAGATTTTCCATGGCATTATGTTACCCCTGTACAGAATATTGTATGATAAATATGCTCCAAGGTTTTCTCCTAAAGCAGAGGTGGACATTCTACCTATTGCGAGATGGTTTGGAGAAGAATTACTTACATATGTTAGGGTTTTTGGAAGTTTTGTTTCTCCTCATGTTTTACCTTTGTATGTCCCTGATAAACTCATTGCCTGAGAAATTGCTTATCAAACCTGCGGAGAAGGAGGTTTGACTAAAGAGTTAAAAGAAAAGAAGAAGGCTATCTGGCCTCAATTTCTTGTGGCCTGTGGGGCCTTTTCATTATTTGATGTTGGTAATGCATTTAAAGAGGTAAACAATATTACATGTTTACATTTGTTCAAGTTTCCAAGAAGACCATTCGATCCATATGATGTTGTTAAAAATTTCACTACTGCAGTCAAGATAAGAGTGTTTTCTAAAGAAGAAGATTTGTTTGATGACATGTTCCAAGAAAAAGGCACACTTAAAGAAATTCTACATTCGGCTCAAATACGGTTTCCTCCAGTGGAGTTTCAAGAATTCAAAATATACAGAGAAAGAAGGTTAACTACTATCCCTCTAGATAAATTGCGCTTGGAACCCGTAAGGGAACCAACTCCTAGTGTTAGTCTTAGTAGAAGTTCAGGTACAAACAGGTCTAAGTCAAAGTCCGGAAGAGAAACCTCTGAACATTCTAAGAGTGAAGGGTTAGTAAAAGATACTGCCCAGTCTAAAGAACTCTCACAGCAACAGATTTCAACCTCTCCACAGTTAAATATTCCCCCTCTCATTGTATGGCAATCACCAGTTAGAACTGAATTGGATAAGGAATGGGAAATGTTCAATGATTTGATTAATATTTAGGCACAAAATACACAGACACCTGTGAGCAATGTACAGATAGCAATAAATATAGTCACAGGAATAACTACCAATGTATCAGAAAAAGAATATATTCCCATAACCCCATATTCTGAACTCATGCTCAAGATAGAGGAAATTCCTCCTCTTGATGTATTCTACAGTCCACAACACAAGGCAGTGGTAAGAAAACAAAGGAAGAAAAGGAAATTAGAAAATATGCCTTCTCATGATGCAGAACACCTAGATGTTCTATGGAAAGATCCTACTACTGATCCAACTGAAAATCTCACTAAATTATCTCAGATCACAGGAGCTTATGCCTCTGCAGCCATTGACAAAGCATCTGAGGTATGAAAATTATTGAATGAGAAAGAAGATCAGGTACAGGTCTTGCAACAACAGCTGCAAGAAGCCAATGCTAACAGTGAAGCTCAGAAATAACTTGAAAAACTACAACAAGATTTTCAACAAATGCAGATTGGATATCAGAATAGTTTGGCCGAAAAAGAGAAACAGCTACAAATTATGCAAGAAATGCACAAAGATGATCCCAGGCTCACAGAATTTATCACAGAGTCTATTTCCTTAAATGACCAGCTATTGCGACAACAAGAAATATTATGCCACAAAATATCAGAATGGAACTCATATTGTGAAGAAAGTGATAAAATCACTAATCATGTCGTAGATTTACAACATGATTATGATTTAACTGAAAAAAAGAGTTAATGACTATTTGGCTTGGCAAAATACAAAGGAGGGGAAAAGAGCAGGTGCACCTACAATCAATGAAAATCACAAAGAAATACTTTTTAATAATTGGGATGCACAGATCAGAAAGGCAGAGCAAGCGGCAGAAGAAGCAACCACAACAGCCAACAATATTATTGATTGTATAAATGAAAAATTACACAAGGAAAATCTGATCTCTGAAACTATTCCAAGATACCTACCAAAAGCACAGCAACTGCAGACAGACTAGAAACAGAAATCCCAAGAGAAGGCAGAATTGATTAAAGGATTAACAAAGTTAAATTGGGATTCTTACTGGGCATGTCTGGTAAAACCACACAGCCAATGCATGACTCTCAAGTGTATCATCAATTCTACTGAGAAGATAGCGCCAGCTCTTGCCAATTCCGTTTTTACGGGACAGTTGAAATCTGAAGTCGGCCAGCCTATTCTTCTCAAATCAATGTTGAACGTTTTCAATTCCAAAAAACAGATTCACAAGTAGTTAGTTGTTAAGTTTTAATTTTAGATTTAAGTATTAGTTTTTCTTTATTTTTGCCTAAAAATAGGACGGTCATTTAAACCGTATCCTAAATTTTTGTAATTAATTATTTTTAGATTTAGATAGTAGTATTTAATCCCTTCTCATGCATTTAGAGAAAGGTCCTGAAATTTGTCAAAAACTTGTCCTCAGAACATGCACTTTTGCACCCTCCGAGGAGGTTTTGATGAATGAATGGAATAGGATTTAATGATATCTGTGTTTAATATCTACTACTGATGTTGCACTTTTGTACTCTTAGTGGATGTTGGATTAAGAAGAGATAAGTCATTATTGCTTGAAGCTCGTGAGTAGAACTAGTTATAAATGGTACTTTTATCTCTTAACTATTTCTGCCTCTGTGTTAAAGTGATATTTATGTTCAGATGTTTATGTATTAACGCTTGAATGTTTGAGTTATCATTTGGAACTTTTGTATGGTGATAGCCACTTATTTATGCTTAATATATGAATAACTTATTATGCGATATATTTTTCACAACTGTTTCATCTAACTTTTTATACGAAGTGGTTTATCTTTATTGAATTATTTTCTTATAACATTTGAATGATCTTTATTACCAATTGCTATTTGAAATCATTTTAGATCACATAAAGAAAAGATTACATCCCGGGTTTAGTTTAGAATGAGATATTTCTGTTTAATTAGAATACAATTTGCATGTTATTAGATTAGAATTAGAATAAAATCATTTCACTTAGGAACTTTTTTAGAAAGGAAATATCAATTCTCAACACACACACACATATTGGGAAACTGGTCCCATTATCCCCAGTTGGACCTACTACACCAAACAGAAAAGGAGCTGCTAACCAAGGTTCGGACCGGGTGGGTATCCCCCTTGTTGTAGACCCGATTTTCGGGGCTTCAACATATTTGGCACTAGAAGGAGGGCACCGAACTATGAATGGAAAGTAAGTCAAAATCTAAATACCATTCTGAGAGTAAATCGCCCTCACCATCTCCCCCGACTTCTCCATCGCACATATAATTTTTAAATCTAGAGCCAGAAGTCGAAAGAACAACAGCCACTCCCACAAACCCTGACTTTTCAGAAGAATATGCTATTGAACCTCCTGAAGTTGAATCTTTGATTCATAAACTTCAACGATTTTCAATATCACCTCAACGATCTGATAAATCTCAAGGCAGTGTGACTTCACAATATAATCCTTCTCATCCTCTTACTAGATTACAAAGATAGAAGCTTGGCATTCAACCAACTGAGTTACCTCTACCTACAAGGAAGAGAGCAAGGAAATCACCTAAAGGGTCTGATAGTGAGACTCTTTCATCATCATCATCCATCTCAACCTCTTCACCGCGAAGTAAACCATCCACCCCTCCACTTCAGACTATTGTCCGTCAGTCTACTAGAACTTCCACATCTCCTTCTCAAACATCTGGAACCATAATATCCTCATCTTCCCAATCACAAGGATCATCTTTTGCACTTTCCTCTATTAGTAGTTCAGCGATGGCCTCTCCATGGAATAATCCAGGGGCAGTCTTAATGCCTGCACCCTTGAGTCAATTACTGGCCCATCCTGAAAAATGGCTGCCTAAGTTTAACCCTAAAGCAGGCATGCTAGCAGGAGAACATATAAATAACTTTATGTTGTCCATAAATCTCAATGGAGTTATTAATGAAGATGTTGTTGTCCGACTTTTTCCCTATACTCTACAAGGAGCAGCCAGATCATGGTATTTCTCATTACCATCTGGATCTATCACTAGTTGGGATATCTTTCAAGATCAATTTTTGACTAAGTTTGGTGATGACAGGTCTACAGCGACACTGATCAATGACTTGTCTAATCTTAGAGCTGAGTCAAAAGAGCCTATCAAGGATTTTAATTCATGTTTCAATAAATTGTTAAATAAAATTCCTACTGCTTCCAAGCCTAGCGAAGAAGTGCGAAGTGAATGGTACATATCTGCTTTACCATCAAACATAGCAATCTTCGTTGATAGGGCTAACAAAACAACTTTAGAAGATAATATGAAGGAAGCAATAGCAGTAGAGAAACATATCATTGCATTAGAAAATAAAAATGCGATAGAAGAACGAAAATCCAAGAAGGTTACTTTTAAGGAAGACCCCAAGAAAAAACAATCGAAAGATCCATTTGATTTAGAAGGATTGCAGAAAGTTTTGAAAACCATGTCTAATGAAATGGTTGACATTAAGAAACAAGTAGCAGAAACATCTTCTAAAAAGTCTTTCAAGCCTTTTAGAAGAAACCCTTCAACTGATCCAAAGCCACCAAATGCTATTACTAATGCTGAATCAGAAGAAGAAGAAGAGGAAACTGCTACTGAAGAAACTACCAATGAAGAAGAAATTGTAGAAGTACAAGGTATGTGGGATTTCATCCTCCCAGATGAGGAAGACCAAGAAGCATCCACGGTTAGCACTCGAAGTAGAAATCAACTTGATCCTCCTCAACCTACTCCGAAGCCAAAGAGTGCAAGCTCAATGACTAAGGATAAAGTTGCACCCAAGAAAACAACTCAAACTAGCCCAGTCCAAACAGATTCGCCAACTCCATCAAAAACACTGATCGTTTCGAATGAAATGGAGTATAATATCATAGAAGACATGAAGAAGACTAGAGCTAACATCACTTTTTATGAATTGAGCAAGTTAAAACACCAGCAAAATGTACTTTTGAAAGAATTACATGCTGTACCAGAAAAACCTTTGCCCGATCCTGTAATTTCTCAAGCTTCCAACGAGATGGGAAGACCTCCAACTAATGCGATCAGTAAAGTTGATCTAGAAAATATCACTTTAATTGGAGGAAGGTCGAGATCTCATACTCCTCCATTTCTTCTTACTTATGAAGTTTTCAATAAAAATTTGCATAATTGTTTAGTGGATTCTGGAGCTTCATCTAATATTTTACTAAAATAAATATGTGCAAAATTGAATATTCAACCACAAAAATTTGTTGTGCGCATAGTCCAGCTATATCGATCGCAAGTTGAAGTGATTGGCGAATTAAATCAGGTTACCATAAGACTGTCATCTAATCCAAAGGTATGTCAAGTTATTGACATTTTAGTTGTAGATATTCTAGAATTTTATGGCTTAATTCTTAGTAGAGATTGGTCAGAAAAACTTCATGGATACTTCGCAACTGATTGGTCGCATATGTGGCTTCCTTACAATGGTAAACCAAATCAGATAAAGGTTGAGAGAGAAAAACATCAGAAATACATAGTAATAGAACTGGAGGGAGAAAATGAACCGGTTGCATAGAACAATAATATCATTGGAAACTATTCAGTTGATTCTTTCTTAGGAAATTTCAATGCTCATACTTCACCTTATTTAGAACATTCTGTTTTATCTCAAGTAGAAAATTTTTCTCAAACAGATAGTTCTAAATGCATTAATTTTGTAGATATTCCTGTAAATAAATCTTTATTTTGGAAGTTATTTTTTGATGGTTCTAAGTCTAATGAAGGAGCAAGAGCAAGATGTGTGTTAGTTAATCTAGAGGGAAACAAAATTATGCTAACTTGCATACTCGAGTTCGATTGCACCAATAATACCGCAGAATACGAGGCTTTAGTCCAAGGATTATACAAAGCAATCGGATTAGACATCAAATATCTACAAGTTTTTGGAGATTCTGAAATTGTAATCAAACAGGTATGCAATACTATACATTGTTTATCAGGTCATTTGAAGCATTATCAATCTTTAGTTCAAGATCTGACTAAACACTTTATAGCATTTAATATTTCATCAATTCCTATAATCCAGAATGCTAGTGCAGACCTCCTAGCCAACGTGGCCTCCAAGCTCATTCCTGCAGAAGACTATAGCCCTGATTGATTTTCAATCGAATTAATCTTTAGACCTTCTATTCCTGATAACATTATCAATTGGAGGATTTTCAATGATGATCCTGATATTGTAAGTTTCCTCACATCTAAAGGATCTTATACTAATCAGATAATTGATGAAGACCAACATGACAGACAATTGCAACAAGATAGCACTAATAATGCTATCCAAAGTCAGTAGTCAAGTTAGAAGACCTTTATGATTTGAAATATCGATTCAAAATATCTACCAATTCAAAACTACAAAGTTCAACTTTGAATTATGAATTAGTAAATCTAGGAACTGATACCAAACCCTAGAATATCAACCTAGGCCTCGGTCTAGCTCCTGAAGAAAAATTAGTGTATGTTTGTCTTTTGAAACAATACAAAAGTGTCTTTGCTTGGAACTACGATGAACTCAAAACTTATGACACTTCTATCATCCAACATATTATCCCAATGATAAATGACGAAAAACCTTTCCAACAAAAGCTGAGAAAGATCCATCCCAATCTAGAAAATCAGATCAAATCTGAACTCAATAAATTATTGAAAGCCAAGATTATTTTTCCTGTTCAAAATTCTAAATGGGTTTCCAATATGGTTCCTGTGAGAAAAAAGAACGGAGACATTAGAATTTGCATTTAATTTCGAAATCTTAACAAAGCTTGCCAAAAAGATAATTTTCCTTTGCCTCCTATGGAGCAAATATTACAGGCAGTTGCAGGATCAGAATTAATGTCTTTCTTAGATGGTTTCTCTGGTTACAACCAAGTGTTGGTCCATCCTGGTGACCAATTGAAAACCACATTCAAAACTAAATGGGGCATTTATGCATATCAAAAGATGCCTTTTGGTCTGATCAACGCTAGTGCCACATTTCAGAGAGCAATGGACATCACTTTCAAGGGATTAGTTAACAAATCAGTGGTAATTTACTTGGATGATATAACTGTATATTCCAAGAAATGAAGCAATCATCTTAAAGACTTAAAACAAATCTTCCAACGTTGTCAAAGGCATGGAATTTCACTTAACCCGAAAAAGTCTTTTTTTGCATTAAGCGAAGGAAAAATTCTTGGATTCATAGTGTCAAAATCTGGAATTCATATTGATCCTAATAGAATCAAGGAGATTTCTGAAATACCCTTACCTCACAACAAGAAAGCCATGCAATCTTTCCTTGGACAGATTAATTTTGGAAAGAGATTTGTGCCATATTTTTCAAGAATTGTATCTCCTTTACAAGCAATGATTAAAAATAATTCAAACTTCAAATGGGGCCAAAACGAATATGAGGCATTCAATCTGATCAAACAAGAAATTGTTAATGCTCCATCTTTAGCAACTCCAAATTTTTCCGATCCTTTTATTTTGTATACATTTTCCTCTGATAAATCATATGTTGCGATACTCACTCAAGCAAATCAAGACAAGGCAGAAGCTCCAATTTCTTTCTTCAGTTCAAATTTATAGGGGGCTGAATTGAATTATTCAGATGTAGAGAAACAAGCTTATGCTGTTTTCAAAGCAATTAAATATTTTAGACCCTTTCTACTTAAAACCAATACAAAAATCATAGTGTCGTTTCTAGTGGTAAGAAATATTTTAGTTCAGAAAGATGTGGGTGATAAAAGAGCCAATTGGATTACTACCTTACAAGAATATGATGTAGAAATCAAACCAGCAAGTATTGTAAGAGGAGCAAGGCTTTTGCAAAATACTAGCTGGGGCATCACTTATTTCCGAGAAACCATATGCAGAGATGCAAACATATGAGGTAAGCCTAAACGATTTTTAATCATTATATGCTGATATCATTTTTTATCTAAAGAATGGATATGCTCCTCCAAATCTCGATTACACTAAGAAAAGAGCTCTAAGATTGAAGGCAAAACAATATTAGCTTGTGAATGATGTTCTTTTTAGAATGAATTATGATTCTACTCTCCTTAGATGTCTTGAGAAATCTGAAGCTGAAAAAGTCTTGCAGGAACTTCACGATGGGCTAGCAGGTGGAAATTATGCTGGAGATACTACTGCACATAAAATCCTTCGCGCAGGCTATTACTGGCCCACACTATTCAAAGACTCACATAGCTACGTAAGGAAATGTCAAGTTTGTCAAACTACTGCTAGAAGACAAAAGAAACCATCATTACCGTTACAACCAGTCAACATTGAGCAACCTTTTGATCAATGGGGATTGGATATAATAGGTGAGATCATTCCTCACTCTTCTAAACAACATAGGTATATCATTACAACAACTGATTATTTTACGAAATGGGTAGAAGCAGTCCCTCTCAAGACTGCTAATACCGAACATATCATCGATTTCATAGATCAGTTCATAATCACCAAGTTTGGTTTGTCTTCTGCTTTAATGTTTGATAATGCATCGTATTTTTATGGTAATGCTATGACTGAATTTGCACTTAAAAGAGGTTTCAAACTTAAATACTCTGCCAATTATTATCCACAGGGAAATGGGTTAGCTGAATCTACAAATAAAAACTTAATCAGAATCATTAAACGAACCATTGATCAAAATCATAAAAATTGGCATAAGTCTCTAATATATTGTTTATGGGCAGATCGAATAACGTAGAAGGCCTCCATTGGCACTTCTCCCTTTAATTTAGTTTATGGGAAAGAAGTGGTTCTTCCAACTCATCTAGCAATTCCTTCTTTGGCTTTAGTTCAATATATTGATGAAGCACCAACCTCTTCCTTACAACTAAGGCAGATGGAAATAATTAAGCTAGAAGAACAACGAAAAAAGGCCAAAATAACTCATGCTCATCACCAAGCGTTAGTTAAAGCTTCTTTTGATTCAAACATGACATCCAGAAATGACTTTCAGGTCGGACATCTAGTCTTAAAATGGGACAAAGCTCATGAGGAAAAAGGAAAACATACGAAATTTCAACAAATGTGGCTTGGTCCTTTTCCAAATCACAGAGATTATAAGTCCATCTACTTTTATGTTATAGGATTTAACAGGAAAAAGAGAGTCTTTACCTGTTAATGGACTGATCCTTAAAAAATATTTTCCATAGAAGATCACTCTTCTATTTTGTATATTAGTTTTCTTTATTATCATAATAAAACCGGTTCTTAATGGTTACATTTTAAATTCACG
The DNA here is from genome assembly GCA_034641835.2 of Pinus albicaulis. Lineage (NCBI taxonomy): Eukaryota > Viridiplantae > Streptophyta > Pinopsida > Pinales > Pinaceae > Pinus > Pinus albicaulis. Next base: position 869,645,196 of record CM076578.1, on the reverse strand, counting down.
AAAAAGATACAAATTCACTTTTAGATTTTGTATTTTCACTTATATAAATAGAATTCTTTTAGAAAATTGATCATTATTATTTAAAGATACAGTTAAAATATTTAAACCTAGAAATGATATTAGTTTCAACTTTGAAAATTTTGATAAAAAGCATCTTTTAGTGGGAAATTGTTTTATATCAGTCTAATGAAAGGTATCAATCACAAAATGAAGATTCTTTGTAGAAAAGTCCTTTCCAAAAAACTCTATTATTGTTGTCCAGAGCTATCTTAAGGAAACAATGACTTCCTCCCCACCTAGAAAATTACAATGTTCAGGGAATAATCCAATAATGCACTTTAACTTAAAGAATAAGAGGTCTCATCACGAGCCGACTTATCATGATCATAGATATTATAGCTTGCTGACTTTTCCAATACTGCATACCACAACAGGGCAATGACTCAAGATTGTTGCATTCGAAAGGCAAGGGGCCTCATCACGAGCCAGCTTGTTCAGCAAAGTTATAAATCAAGTGAATGACACTATCATAAATTGGCTACCAAACCAAGACATTGTTCTTTAAGGATAAAAAAAAAATGAAAGCAATAAGTGTGGATATGGATTTCTCTTTGAAAAATGTATATTTTCCTAAGTAGGACATAGGATCATTGCTGGGTAATAGGTAACCCTGTCGAGGCTATAAATTCCTGCTGGCAGCAGTGGCTATACCTACGACAAATGAGCATATTTAAAACTGATTTAAAAATAAGCCTTTTGTTTTTATCTTTATAAACCAAGTAATGACTGATATAGATACAAGTACTAGCTTGAGGAAGTAAATAATCAAAGTTGAATATAGAAGAAACAATATCATTGATAGATAGAAGCATAATATACTTTGTCTTTCTATAATAAAGTTTGATTTTCTGGAAAATTTTCTATTTTGAAAGTTTAGAAAATTCAAAAGAAAAAGCAGAGCTAACTGGTTCTTCCGAGTGAATCGCCAATTGTTGTGGCCAGCAACAACCCCCCTTCTTATTTAGTATTAGTGGTAATACTAAATAAGTAGGGACCCTTACTCAAAAAATCCAAAAAATCAATTAATGATTGTTTTCCTTTTTCAATAAAACTTACTATCATAAACTTAGGAAAAAATTCCTTGATAAATCTAAAAAGCTTAAGTTTTATGATAGCTTAGAATTGAATCATTCTTTGAGGAATATCGCATCGCAAAAAGGTAAATGAACACCTCTTTATAAGCGGAATTCTAAAAATTGTGATATGAAACTACGCGCTAAAGGAACATTCATCGCATCGCATGCTTAGAATGTTATATCTTACGATGAAAACTTCAAATCATCGATGAGCGATAACATGTATCACAAATCGCATATCGCAGAAAATATGTTAACGGATGTTTTTCATATATTCTGTCTTGCGATCTTGCAATATTGCGATATAGCGATTTTGCGATGTTACAATAATTACGCTATTTGATTCCACGAGAATGCGATCTTCGATATTGCGATTTTGCGATATTGCGAAGAAAATCGCAGATTGCCTTATCGAAGATTTTTAAAGGCTCATTACATGAAGAAAATATTTCCATAAATCGAGACCCCGTTATACACTTTAATGTTAAATTAATGAATTGATTATCATTCATTAATGAAAAATGGTTTCGTTCTGATTGAAGAGTTATTTCACGTAAGGTAGTATATTTCATACATCTTCAGCATTTAAAACTTTCCCGTCACCTTTTTCTATCATTATTTTCACTTAATTCGTGAACTGCAGGAGCAAAGAGCTGAGAACTATACAAAGCAGTATTCAGAATAAAATGGGAAAGAAAGACAAGGCTCCAAGTTCGGAAGATAAAGAGATGACGCCCTTATACACAGACACTGCCTGTAACAGAGACACTGGTATCACTACTTGGGAGGGCATGTATAATCTACTTGAAGAAGAGAACCCCAGAGTAATGGAGGTTACGGCTACTGCGGGATCACATGGGTCTTCTGAAGCATCTCTTACAGAGCTAGCTTGTTCATTCTTGCACCGAATAGCAGCGAGACCTAGAATTCTTCCATACACAGATATGATTAAATGGGTGCTGGATAGCACTGATATTTCAAACAGACAGTTTAAGACTCAGGGTCAAGAGCTCATTGGCTCATTCACTCCACAATATTTGAGGCTCATGTATCATTTTCCGGAGCCACAGGCAACTTATAACAAACAGTTCATGGAGAAGTTTGCCAAAGAAAATGAAAACCTGGCAGAATGCACCAAGGACTGGGCCAGGAGAGACGAACCACTGAAGAAAGATAAACATGGTATGTATAGTACTGGTTCTCTCACTTCTCCATATTGCTTTGTTGCTACTATGCTCTATCGGCTTTTTGGAAAGCCTGACATTAATAAGTTTTTGCCTGAATGGCTTCCGTTATTGAATGTTGTTGTTAATGCTACCATTGTGGATTGGGCTAAGATATTATCTGATAACTTAGCCACGACTATTTTTAACTACCGGTCTAAACGGATTATCTCTCAGAGGATTTATCCTCCTTTTTATTTATTTGCTTATGTGATGGATTCAATCTGTTATGTTTCTAAGTTTCTATTAATGGGTTGGAAATGGACAATTCAAGATCCCCTGCCCATTCATGTTTATCACAAAGAGTTGTGGGATTCAGAGTTCATTCCCTATTTTTACAAGATTTTCCATGGCATTATGTTACCCCTGTACAGAATATTGTATGATAAAGATGCTCCAAGGTTTTCTCCTGAAGCAGAGGTAGACATTCTACCTATTGTGAGATGATTTGGAGAAGAATTATTTACATATGTTAGGGTTTTTGGAAGTTTTGCTTCTCCTCATGTTTTACCTTTGTATGTCCCTGATAAACTCATCGCCCGAGAAATTTCTTATCAAACCTGCGGAGAAGGAGGTTTGACTAAAGAGTTGAAAGACAAGAAGAAGGCTATCTGGCCTTAATTTCCTGTGGCCTGTGGGGCCTTTTCATTATTTGATGTTGGTCATGCATTTAAAGAAGTAAACAATATTACATGTTTACATTTGTTCAAGTTTCCAAGAAGACCATTCGATCCATATGATGTTGTTAAAAATTTCACTACTGCAGTCAAGATAAGAGTGTTTTCTAAAGAAGAAGATTTGTTTGATGACATGTTCCAAGAAAAATGCACACTTAAAGAAATTCTACATTCGGCTCAAATACGGTTTCCTCCAGTGGAGTTTCAAGAATTCAAAATATATAGAGAAAGAAGGTTAACTACTATCCCTCTGGATAAATTGCGCTTGGAACCCATAAGGGAACCAACTCCTAGTGTCAGTCTCAGTAGAAGTTCAGGAACAAACAGGTCTAAGTCAAAGTCCGGAAGGGAAACCTCTGAACATTCTAAGAGTGAAGGGTCAGTAAAAGATACTGCCCAGTCTAAAGAACACTCACAGAAACATATTTCAACCTCTCCACAATTAAATATTCCCCCTCTCATTGTACAACAATCATCAGTCAGAACTAAATTGGATAAGGAATGGGAAACGTTCAATGATTTGATTAATATTGAAGCACAAAATACACAGACACCTGTGAGCAATGTACAGACAACAATAAATATAGTCACGGGAGTAACTAGCAATGTCTCAGAAAAAGAATATATTCCCATAACCCCATCTTCTGAACTAATGCTCAAGATAGAGGAAATTCCTCCTCTTGATGTATTCTACAGTCCACAACACAAGGCAGTGGTAAGAAGACAAAGGAAGAAAAGGAAATTAGAAAATGTGCTTTCTCATGATGCAGAACACCTAGACGTTCTATGGAAAGATCCTACTACTGATCCAACTGAAAATCTCACTAAATTATCTCATATCACAGGAGCTTATGCCTCTGTAGCCATAGACAAAGCATATGAGGTACGACAATTATTGAATGAAAAAGAAGAACAGGTACAGGTCTTGCAACAACAGCTGCAAGAAGCCAATGCTAACAGTGAAGCTCAGAAACAACTTGAAAAATTACAACAAGATTTTCAACAAATGCAGATTGGATATCAGAACAGTTTGGCCAAAAAAGAGAAACATCTACAAATTATGCAAGAAATGCACAAAGATGATCCCAAGCTCAATTTATCAGAGAGTCTATTTCCTTAAATGACCAGCGACTGCAACAACAAGAAATATTATGCCACAGAATATCAGAATGGAACTCATATTGTGAAGAAAGTGATAAAATCATTAATCATGTCGTAGATTTACGACATGATTATGATTTAACTGATAAAAGAGTTTTTGAATATTTGGCTTGGCAAAAAATATAGGAAGGTAAAAGAGCAGGTGCACCTATAATCAATGAAAATCACAAAGAAATACTTTTTAATGAATGGGATGCACAAATCAAGAAGGCAGAGCAAGCGACAGAAGAAGCAGCCACAATATCTAGCAGTATTATTGATTGTATAAATGAAAATTTACACAAGGCAAATATGATCTCTGAAACTATTCCAGGATACCTACCAAAAGCACAGCAACTACAGATAGACTGGAAACAGAAAGCCCAAGAGAAGGCAGAATTGAATAAAGGATTAACAAAGTTAAATTGAGATTCTTACTCGGCATGTCTGGTAAAACCACACAACCAATGCATGACTCTCGAGTGTATCATCAATTCTACCGAGAAGATAGCACCAGCTCTTGCCAATTCCGTTTTTACGGGACAGTTGAAATCTGAAGTCGGCCAGCCTATTCTTCTCAAATCAATGCTGAACGCTTGCAATTCCAAATACAGATTCACAAGTAGTTAGTTGTTAAGTTTTAATTTTAGATTGAAGTATTAGTTTTGCTTTATTTTTGCCTAAAAATAGGACGGTCATTTAAACCGTATCCTACATTTTTGTAATTAATTATTTTTAGATTTAGTTAGTAGTATTTAAACCCTTCTCATGCATTTAGAGAAGGGTCCTGAAATTTTTCAAAAAATTGTCCTCAGAACATGCACTTTTGCACCCTCCGAGGAGGTTTTGATGAATGAATGGAACGGAATTTATTAATATCTGCATTTAATATCTGCTACTGATGTTGCACTTTTGTACTCTTAGTGGATGTTGGATTAAGAAGAGATAAGTCATTATTGCTTGAAGCTCATGAGTAGAACTAGTTATAAATGATACTTTTATCTCTTAACTATTTATGCCTCTGTGTTAAAGTGATATTTATGTTCAGATGTTTATGTATTAACGCTTGAATGTTTGAGTTATCATTTGGCACTTTTGTACGGTGATAGCCACTTGTTTATGCTTAATATAATATGAATAACTTATTATGCGATATATTTTTCACAACTGTTTCGTCTAACTTTTTATACGAAGTGGTTTATCTTTATTGAATTATTTTCTTATAACAGTTGAATTATCTTTATTACCAATTGCTATTTAAAATCATTTTAGATCGCATAAATAAAAGATTAGATCTCGGTTTTAGTTTAGAATTAGATATTTCTGTTTAATTAGAATACAATTTGCATGTTATTAGATTAGAATTAGAATAAAAGCATTTCACTTAGGAAATTTTTTAGAAAGGAAATATCAATTCTCAACACACACACACATATTGGGAAACTGGTCCCATTATCCCCAGTCAGACCCACTACACCAAACGGAAAAGGAGCTACTAACCAAGGTCTGGACCGGGTGGGTATCCCCCTTGTTGTAGACCCGATTTTCGGGGCTTCAACAACCCCATAAAAGCAAGAAACTCGAATTAGTTCTCTTTAGTTGGGCAATAATGGCTTCTATGTGGCCAAATGACCTGTATAAACAAAGCAAATAAAACGTCACCATAGAAAATAAAACCTTAGTAAAATTAGTATTCAACATTCAAGGAAATATTAGGCCCAGTCATGCAAACTAAGTTACATGCAAAAAATATCAAGTTGTAGATTACTTATATAATGTGGGAGAGTAAAAACAAATCCTAGAAAATGCCAAAGCTAAGTCTAGAATAAAATAAATTGAAGTAAAAAGTATACAATAATAGGATAGTCTCGTATACATGTATATAACCGGATAATGTAGAACACTAAGTGAATAAGTCCAGGGCTAGAGGTCGATGATGTCAAGAATGCCCAAGTATGATGAGAATTTATTCAGATAAGAACTACTATTTGGGTCCATTATCACATATGAATACGCCAAATAGTCTATATCATATTATTAATGTTTTTCTTATATTTATGGATCACTACAATATAAGTTGATAAATTTCAAAGACAATTCCCTTCCCATTGTGTTCCTCACCTGTGGTACAATATATTAGCTATGATTTGGAGAAAATTTACAACATTGAAATATGTAGCAATCACCACTAGTAATCCCCCAAAAAGTTTTATTTTGGAATGTAACTTTCATATTCCAGTTGCTATAATATTCTTGAATGGAAAATCCACACTGACTTCCAACACCAAACTTCCAATTTGAGGGAACACTTGTGGCCATCCTCAATCACTCAAACTCAAAACAATAGTGATCATTACTATGAAAAGATAAAATAAGAGTAGTTTTGATATATTTTATAGATTTACATGCAAAGCACCAATGGTTTTCCCATATTTACCATACTTTTAATTTCCAATATATAACACATTGATTGATCTTTTACAACAAATACTTGACTCAATACAAACAAGAATTTAACATATTACAATAATACCACCAATGTTTGATCCTCAATTACACTACAAGAAAAAATTACACTGGTGAGGGTCGAAAAATGTCACCATATCTCATTGGTGACGGTCAAAAGAGCCATCGTCACCAAAAATTGAACGTCACAAAAGGTGGCATCACCAAAAGTATAGGTGTTGTGGTGACATTCAAGTTCTGTCACCAATAATGGTTTATAATGACGGATAGTGACCATCACCGTTTTATATGAGAAATGGTGATGTAACTTAACCTTCGTCGCCAAAAAAATGAATGTCACCAAATGTGGCATCGCCAAAAGTATAAGTGTTGTGGTGACATTCAAGGTCCATCACGAATAATGATTTTAATGACAGATAATGACTGTTGGGCCTCATTTTTTATCCAATTTTGCTTAATTAAATACACTTAATTTCCATGCTATCCATCCATATACAATCCATATACACCTTATTTTGACCAATTTATTCATTTTCAAGTATAAATTATGTTTTTCAATTTTCAGATGTTTTTACAAAAAATGGATTTTAAGTGCATTTTTGGACATGACTAAAAATTCCCATAATGGCTTCATTGAATTCATACTTGCAAGACACCTGGGCATGAAATGAGCACATATTTAGAAAGCTTCGGAACCAAGGATGGATGTGTACCTATTGTTTCAGTCAAACTGAGCTAAAACGAGCTCGGTCAAAGCTGGTCAAATAGGACCTGTCATTTACGAAATCCCTAGGAAATAGGCCAAATTTACTATTTTATGTTATTTATCAGGTTTTGAGTGATTGGATGGATGAGCTCAACCAAGATAGATGGGATAAGGATATACATGATTGTTAGAGACATTTTAGTCAATTTTGTTTCATATTTTTCTATTTAAGCTAAGAACCTTGAAAGGCATGAACATGTTGAATTTTTATGATTTCACTTTGATATTTCTGAACTTTGTGAGATAATTGAAGAACCTGTTCTATATTCTTTTTTTTGTTCTATATGGTGAATTATTTATTGAGTTTCAGTAGCTGATAAGTACTTTCAGTGTGCGAGGCAAGGGTGGAGGGCCCCCACATCGAGCTAAGTGAACTTTATGTTTAATTTAGTTAAAATTTCATGAACTAGTTTTTCTTCATGTTTAAATAAATTAATTAGATGTATGATGATATGTTATGCTTTTTGATGAATATTAATATAAATTCTAATATGCATATGAAGGGTCAAATCAATGTTTAAGTTAAACTCTCCTTCTATCTGATCAGAGAATAGAAACTAGAATTCATCTTTCTTGCTTTTGTTTAAAGTGATTTTCTAAATTTCCAGTTTTCATACAATGGAATTAATGATGAATGAATTTATAAAGAAGGACAACAAGGACCTCCTTATTTAGGAGCCTCTTCTATTATTCTTTTATGAATCTTGAGCTATTGTTCATTAGTGATTTTGATTTATGTTCATGAAGTAGTATTGTAGAGAAGGTCACCCTAGTTCTCCTAAGTTAGGAGCCTCTTCTTCTGCTTATTACATATTGAATTAGAAATTATTTAGATAAGTTTTATATTTGTAATATGCATTTCCTTTAAATTCAATAATGCATCTTATAAAATTGATTGTAGTTGAAATCCATATATTTTGGACATGCTTCCAAGTTTTACAAACGTGGATTGATAATTAAATAATTGCATTAGTTTACCCAGTAAACAGACCTTAAATTTTTTGGCGTTGTTTCTGGGGAAGCATATTTCAAAGTAGCAAAAAAAAAAAACATCAGAAACAAAACATAGTTATATTTCTTTATGCCTAGAAATAGAGATCAGAAAGGTAGATTAATTAAACAAAAACCCCTAATAATCCAATCATCCATAGGGGCAAGACGATCATGACTAACAACATGAGTTGCTCGGAGACCTACTCTAGAGGAGTTAGAGGAAAAAAACAGATCTAGAAAAAGATTAACTCTAATTGAAAGATAGACCTTGTTGGCCTTGGAGGTAAAAAGAAAGCAATCACCAAAACAAACTCCTTTCATAGGAAGACAAAAGGAAACAAGAAAACCAATTTTTGAACAATTAGAACAAATTTTCCTTGAAAAAATTAAGAGAGTTGAGGAAACACCATATAAACCTCATATTGAAACATTAAAAAATTCTGAATAGGAAATGACCGAAGAAGGAGAAGGATCTAGTATGCCACTTATGACTCCTGAACATAGAATTGAATATGAGAGACATTAGAAGGGATGGAAAAGAAAAGGAGAGGAATAAAGGAGATTAGAAGCAGAGAGAAAGAGAGAGGAAGACAAAAGAATAGAAGCACAAAGAAGAAGACAGGAAGAAGCAAAAAGAGAAAATGATAACAAAAGACTACATGATAATGAACAATAAAATGATAATGATCAGGAAGTTACTTTTGGCTTCCCAATATTAGACACAAGAGCAATACTAGGAGAAGAAGTGAAAATGAAAAACATTCCACCTTCTGTATTGTCCAACTTTTATGGAATGTCAACAGAATATCTTGACTCATTTATGTTTGAATTTGATATCTTATGTAGAACTTATGGATACACAGATGACAAACACAAGCTTCATCTCTTTCTTGCTACTTTCAAAGAAGCAGAATTAAAATGGTTTATGGGTTTAGGAGAACATACCATTGCTTCTCGGGATGATATGAAGAGATTTTTTCTTAAAAAGTATCAAGCCTACTGCAGGGCTAGAGACTCAAAAGAAGATATTTTTAGAATGACACAATAAGATTATGAAATTTTGGAGGAGTATTTAGAGATATTTCCTTACAATCTACAAAAATCCAAACAACATTATTTAAATCTCGATACCATCCACACAATTCTCTTAAGGGTATCAAAGATTAATACTTATATATTCTCAATGTGATGTGGAAAGGAGATATATAACCTACCATTTGATGAGATTGCTGATATTTGTCAAAAATATTCTAGGGGAAGATCAAAAAGTGGAAAAAGGGATGCCACATCAAGAGCTTCCAAATCTACAACAAGTGGAGTAACAAGAGCAGAAATAGGAATTTTACTAGAAAAATTTAAAACTGATCTTTTAAGCACTTTGGGAACACAAGTTGATGTATTAAAGGCAAAGAAGAAGAAATAATGACAAGATCAAAACTTAGCAATCTTTTTTCTGAAGTGTAGGAAGAAACATTCACTTCAAGAATGTTCTTTGGAAGGTAAACATGTGTGTGGACTTTGTAAAGAGAATCATGCAACTGAAAACTATCCAAAATTTAAAGAATTTCAAATGGAAGAAGTACAAGGGATATATTATCTTTACTATATGGCAACAAAGAGACCTTGGCAACCAAGGATGCCTCAAAAATTCCCTCAACAAAATCCCCAGAATTATCAGTATCCTCCTCAAAATTCATGGAATACTCCAATGCCATGGCAAGCTTGGCCTATGCAACAATATCAAAACCAATCTACACAAGGATGGAGAGGATATAGTTATGGAACCCAACCACCTCAACAAATGTACCCTCAACAATATCAACATCAACATCCATACCAACAACCATTCTAATACCAACAATTCTAGCAACATCCTCAACCAATGCCATTTCCACCACAAAATCTTGAACTAATGCTAACTTAACCTCAGCAGCTTTAGTTGCCTTCTAACCAACCACCTCCTAGACCAACACAATTTCCAGTTCAACGAATAGCTAATCCAAGTAACAAAGTGGATAAACCATCATACAATGTGGAAGAAGCAACATACTTTCCTACATATTCTATTATTCTCATACCAGATGCACACTTAAGGTTTGGGAAAGTGTTACACAAATATTCTCCACCAATCATAGAAGAAAAAACTGAACAAGGAGAACAAACTCAAAAATCGCATCCAAAAAATAAAATTCAGAAAGGAAAATCTATTATGAATCAAACACCACCCTATCCAGAGAGGTTAGTACAACATAAAATTCCAATGTCTCTACTTGAATTTGATATTTTGGATGAATTGAAGAATGGTTATGTCAAAATTCCTTTGTTACAGATAATAAAAGCTATTCCAATTTATGCAAAAACAATAAAGGAGTTATGCATCAAGAAAACTGGCAGAAGGAAAAGAGATCCACCCACAATCCAAGTCATTGGTATATTAGCTAGTCTCATGTCTACAAAAACAACAGTTGAAAAATATATTGACCCTAGGATTCCTATGGTTACCATCTTGATCAATAGTTTTTCAGTTCCAAACACTTTAATAGATTTGGGAGCAGCTATAAATGTTATGAACACAGAGACTATGAAACATTTGAACTTGAACAATATTAGACCTACTACTACAATTTTAGAGCTTTTAGACAGATCTAAAGTTCTACCAAAAGGAATATTAGAAGATATCATTGTCTCTCTGGATTCATGGGAATATCCCATAGACTTCCTCATTTTTCAGCCAAAAACAAATTTAGGAGGCCACCCTTTAATTCTATGAAGACCATGGTTAGCCACAACAGATGCCTTCATTGCATGAAGATCGGGAAGTATGATTATTTCACATGTGGATGAAAGGAAACATGTTACACTCTATCCTCCATCACAATCTCCTTCTTTACTATCATGGCTTGATGAACAAGAACAATAGGAAACTCAATCTGTTCTCGGTATTAATTAAGTATATAATTTTAGAGAAGAGGAAGAAAATGAGGATCTATTAGATCTTTTTATCTCAAAACCTGATATTTCGAAGCAGCTTAGAATAACACATTATGAAGATGCAAGGCATTGTTTAAATCAGTGTTTCCAGGAAAATTGTACTATTCAATCACTGCAAAATTCATTTGAAATTGTTTTTCCTGTTAACTCAATTACTAATTCACAGAGTAAAATCATCTAAATCAGTCCTAGAAGGAATTTGAATATTGTTAATAACTTACAATCGTCACAAGAACAAGAGGTAATAGCAATGTTATAGAAATACTCAAAAGCTTTTGCCTGGGATTACACAGACATGTAGGGGATTCATCCAAAGACATGTATTCACCACATTTACACTGATGATCATATCAAACCAGTGAGACAACCGCAAAGAAGGATGAATCCTATGATGAAGGAAATAGTGAAAGAGGAATTGCAAAAATTGTTACAAGTTGGATTCATCTATCCTATTTCTAATAGTCAATGGGTTTCTCCATTAGTTGTGGTTCCTAAGAAAAATGGAAAGTGGAGAATATGTGTGGACTATAGGGATCTCCATCAAGGCACATTAAACAATCATTTCCCTTTACCATTTATTGATAAAGTACTAGATCCATTAGTTGGGAAGAAATTCTTTTCTTTTCTTGATGGATTTAGTGGATACAATCAAATTAAGATAGCATTGGAAGACCAAGATAAAATAGCATTTACTTGTCCATGGGGAACATATGCATATAATTTTTTTCCCTTTGGGTTATGTAATGAACTTGCTACTTTTCAGAGAGCAGTCCTTGCAATTTTTACTGATCTAATCCAAGAATGTGTAGAGGTCTACATGGATGATTTCACTATATATGGCATAACATTTGATGATTGTTTGAAAAACCTTGAAAAAATTTGAAAAAGTGCATAGAGACAAATCTATCTCTCAGTAATGAAAAATGCTTTATGATGTTAATTGAGGGGATAGTGTTGGGAAACCATATTTCTTCTTCAAAAATCAAGGTGGACCTAACAAAAATACAAGTCATTGTGAATTTAATGCCACCGAAAATAGAATTTTCTTGGGATATGTAGGATATTATAGGAGATTCATTGAAAATTTCAGTAAAATAGCTCTACCTCTATTCAAGATACTTGTAAAAGATGTTGAATTCCAATGGACAAATAATTGTCAAAATTCATTTCAAATATTAAAAGAAAAGTTGTTAGTTGCACACATTTTTCGAGGACTAAATTGATCATTTCCATTTCATATATCTACTGATGCATCCGACACAACTATAGGAGCATCATTTGGACAGAAAGAAAACCAGTTTAATTATGCCATATACTTCATAAAAAAAAACTTAACACCGGAAGAATCAAACTATACAATTACTGAAAAAAAAAATGTTAGTTGTAGTACATGAAGTTAATAAGTTTAGGCATTACATAACAAGATATCAAGTATTCATTCACACAGATCATTCAACCATAAGATACTTAATGAACAAAGAAATTACAAATGGCATAGTTACTAGATAGTTGTTATTGATGCAAGAATTTAACATCACTGTACAAGATCAACCAAGTAAGGATAATCAAGTAGCAGACTTTCTATCAAGGCTTCATGCACCTGGTGATCCAAATCATGTTTCAGATCATTTCCTAGATGAACATCTATTTGCTATAACTGTTAAAAATCCATCGTTTGTAGATGTAGCCAACTATTTATCATCTGGAATACAATCATCCCATTACACAAATAAACATAAAAGAAAGATAATTAGAGAAAGTGCTAGATATAGTTGGGTCAATGGTGACCTCTTTTACACTAGTTCTGATCTATTAATAAGAAAATTTGTTAGAGAAGATGAAATTCTAGATATTTTGAAAGCATGTCATGATGAGCTGTGTTTTGGTCATTTTGCAGACAAGCAGACAACATACAAAATGCTCAAACTTGGCTACTACTGACCAAAAATCTTCAACAATTCCAAAGCCTATGTTAAGAGATGTGACAACTTCCAAATAAGTGGAAGACATGTGGTATCAAATGAAATTCCATTAAAGCCAGAAGTACTCATAGAACCATTTGAGCAATGGGCTCTAGACTTTGTGGGACCAATAAACTCACCTTCAAATGGAAATAATTACATTCTAGTATGCACCTATTTTCATTGGGTACATAGTTTTTCTTTTAAGTTATGTTTCTTTATGCCTAGAGATAAAGAAAAAAAGGTAGTTTAATTAAACAGAAATCCCCAACAATCCAATCATCCATAGGGGTAGGACGATCAGGACTAACAAAACGAGTTGCTGGGAGACCTACTCTAGAGTAGATAGAGGAAAAACAGATATCGAGACAAAGATTAAATCTAAATGAAAGATAGACCTTTTTGGCCTTGGAGGTAAAAAGAAAGAAATCACCAAAAGAAACCCCTTTCATAGGAAGGCAAAAGGAAACAAGAAAACCAATTATTGAACAATTAGAACAACCTGTCCTTGAAAAAATTAAGAGAGTTGAGGAAACACCAAATCAACCTCATATTGAAACATTAAAATTTTTTGAATAGGAAGTGACTGAAGAAGGAGAAGGATCTAATATGCCACTTATGACTCCTGAACAAAGACTTGAATATGAGATACAATAGAAGGGATGGAAAAGAAAAAGAGAGGAAGAAAGGAGATTAGAAGCAGAGAAAAAGAGAGAGGAAGACAGAAGAATAGAAGCACAAAGAAGAAGAGAGCAAGAAGCAAAAAGTGAAAATGATAACAAGAGACTACATGATAACGAACAAGAAAATTATAATTATCAAGAAGCTATTTTTGGCTTCCCAATATTAGACACAAGAGCAATACTAGGAGAAGAAGTGAAAATGAAAAACATTCCACCTTTTGTATTACCCAAATTTTATGGAATGTCAAGAGAATATCATGACTCATTTATGTTCGAATCTGATATCTTATGTAGAACTTCTGGATACACAGATGACACAGACAAGCTTTGTCTCTTTACTGCTACTTTGAAAGCAACAACATTAAAATGGTTTAGGGGTTTAGGAGAACATAAAATTGCTTCTTGGGATGATATGAAGAGAATTTTTCTTAAAAAGTATCAAGCCTACTGCAGGGCTAGAGACTCAAAAGAAGATAATTTTAGAATGACACAACAAGAAGATGAAAGATGGAGGAGTATTTAGAGAGATTTCTTTACAATATATAAAATTCCAAACAACATTCTTTGAATCTCGATACCATCTGCACAATTTTTCTTAAGGGTATCAGAGATGAATACTTAGATATTCTCAATGTGATGGGAAAAGGAGATATCGCAAACCTACCATTTGATGAGATTGTTGAAATTTGTCAAAAATATTTAGGGGAAGATAAAAAAGTGGAAAAAGGGATGTCACATCAAGAGCTTCAAAATCTGCAACAAGTGGAGTAACAAGAGTAGAAATAGGAATTTTACTAGAAAATTTAAAATTGATCTTTTAAGCACTTTGGGAACACAAGTTGATGTCTTAAAGGAAAAGAAGAAGAAAGAAGAACAATATCAAATTTTGAAGAAACATCCACTTCGAGAATGTCCTTTGGAAGGTATATAAGTGTGTGGACTTTGTACAGAGAATCATGCAACTGAAAAATATCCAAAATTTAAAGAATTTCAAATGGAAGAAGTAAAAGGGATAGATTCTCTTTACTATATGGCAACAAAGAGACTTTGGCAACCAAGCATGCCTCAAAAATTACCTCAAAAATATCCCTAGAATTATCATTATTCTCCTCAGAATTCATGGAATACTCCAATGCCATGGAAGGCTTGGCCTCTGCAACAATATCAAAACCAACATACACAAGTATGGAGAGGATATAGTTATGGGAACCAGCCACCTCAACAAATGTACCCTTAACAATATCAATATCAACATCCATACCAACAACCATACCCTCAACAACCATTCCAATACCAACAATTGTAGCAACAGCCTCAACCAATGTCGTTTCCACCACAAAATACTACACCAATGATAACTCAACCTTAGCAGCTTCAACTACCTTCTAACCTAACACTTCCTATACCAACACAATTTCCATCTCAGCCAATAGCTAATCCAAGTAACAAAGTGGATAATCCAGCATACAATGTGGAAGAAGCAACGTACTTTCCTACATATTCTATTCTTCTCATAAAATATGCCCACTTAAGGTCTGGGAAAGTGTTACACAAAGATTCTCCACCAATCATAGAAGAACAAACTAAACAAGGAGAACAAACTCAAAAATTTCATCGAAAAAATCAAATTCATAAAGGAAAAGCTATTATGACTCAAACACCACCCTATCCAGAGAGGTTAGTATAGCATACAATTCCAATGTCTCTACCTGAATTTGATATTTTGGATGAATTGAAGAATGCTTATGTCAAAATTCCTTTGTTACAGTCAATAAAAGATACTCCAATTTATGCAAACTCAATAAAGGAGTTATGCATCAAGAAAACTGGCAGAAGGAAAAGAGATCCACACACAATCTAGGTCATTGGTATATTAGTTAGTCTCATGTCTACAAAAACAACAATTGAAAAATATATTGACCCTGGGATCCCTATGGTTACCATCTTGATCAATATTTTTTCAGTTCCAAACACTTTAATAGATTTGGGAGCAGCTATAAATGTTATGACTACAGAGACTATGAAACATTTGAACTTGAACAATATTAGACCTACTACTACAATTTTAGAGCTTGTAGACAGTTCTAAAGTTTTACTATAAGGAATATTAGAAGATATCATTGTCTCTCTGGATTCATGTGAGTACCCTATATAATTCCTCATTTTGCAGCCAAAAACAATTTTAGGAGGCCATCCTTTAATTCTAGGCAGACCATGGTTAGCCACAACAAATTCCTTCATTGCATGCAGATCAGGAAGTATGATTATTGCACATGTGGGTGATAGGAAACATGTTACACTCTATCCTCTAGCACAATATCCTTCTTTACTATCATGGCTTGATGAAAAAGAACAACAGGAAACTCAATCTGTTCTCAGTATTAATCAATTCTATAACTTTAGAGAAGAGGAAGAAAATGAGGATCTATTAGATCTTTTTATCTCAAAACCTGATATTTCGGATCAACTTAGAATAACACAATATGAAGTTGCAAGTCATATTTTAAATCAGTGTTTCCAGGAAAACTATACTATTTAATCACTGCAAAATTCATTTGAAAGTATTTTTCCTGATAACTCAATTACCAATTCACAGAGTAAAAGCATCGAAATTAGTCTTGGAAGGAATTTGAATATTGGTAATAACTTACAATCATCACAAAAACAAGAGGTAATAGCACTATTATATAAATACTCAAAATATTTTTCCTGGAATTACACACACATGTAGGGGATTCATCGAAATACATGTATTCACCACATTTACACTGATGATCATATCAAACTAGTGAGACAACCACAAAGAAGAATGAATCCTATGATGAAGGAAATAGCGAAAGAGGAATTGCAGAAATTGTTACAAGTTGGATTCATCTATCCTATTTCTGATAGTCAACGGGTTTCTCCCTTAGTTGTGGTGCCTAAGAAAAATGGAAAGTGGAGAATATGTGTGGACTATAGGGAGCTCAATCAAGCCATATTAAAAGATCATTTCCCTTTACCATTTATTGATAAAGTACTAGATTCATTATTTGGGAAGAAATTATTTTCTTTTCTTGATGGATTTAGTGGATACAATCAGATTAAGATAGCATTGGAAGACCAGGATAAAACAACATTTACTTGTCCATGGGGAACATATGCATATAATTTTTTTCCCTTTAGGACCTGCTACTTTTCAGAGAGCAGTCCTTGCAATTTTTACTGATCTAATCCATGAATGTGTAGAGGTCTACATGGATGATTTCACTGGATATGGCATAGCATTTTATGATTGTTTGAAAAATATTGAAATTTTTTTGAAAAGGTGCATAGAGACAAATCTATCTCTTAGTAATTAAAAATGCTTTATGATGTTAACTGAGGGGATAGTGTTGGGAATCCATATTTATTCTTCAGGAATCAAGGTGGACCCAAAAAAAATAAAATTCATTGTGAATTTAATGCCACCCACAACAAAAACGGAAATAAGAAGTTTCTGGGGATATGTAGGCTATTATAGGAGATTCATTGAAAATTTAGTAAACTAGCTCTACCTCTATTCAAGTTATTGGTAAAAGGTGTTGAATTCCAATGGAAAAATAATTGTCAAAATGCATTTCAAATATTAAAAGAAAAGCTATGAGTGGCCCCCATTTTTCGAGAAGCAAATTGGTCATTTCCATTTCATATATCTACTGATGCATCTGACACAACTATAGGAGCATCAATTGGACATAAATAAAACCAGTTTAATTATGCCATATACTTCATAATAAAAAACTTAGCACCCGAATAATTAAACTATACAATTACGGAAAAAGAAATGTTAGTTGTAGTGCATGAAGTTAATAAGTTTAGGCATTACATAACAGGATATCAAGTATTCATTCACATAGATCATTCAGCCATAAGATACTTAATGAAGAAAGCAATTACAAAATGCAGAATTACTAGATAGTTGTTATTGATGCAAGGATTTAACATCACTGTACAAGTTCGATGAGATAATCAAGTAGCAGAATTTCTATCAAGGCTTCATTCACCTCGTGATCCAAATCCCATTTCAGATAATTTCCTAGATGAACATCTATTTTCTATAAATGTTAAAACTCCATGGTTTGCAGATATAGCCAACTATTTATCATATGGAATACTACCATTCCATTACACAAATAAACATAAAAGAAAGATAATTAGAGAAAGTGCTAGATATAGTTGGGTTAATGGTGGCCCCTTTTATACTAGTTCTGATCTATTAATAAGAAAATGTTTTAGAGAAGATGGGATTCTACATATTTTGAAAGCATATCATGACGAGTCATGTGTTGGCCATTTTTCAGATAAGCAAACAACATACAAAGTGCTCAAACTTGGCTACTACTAGCCAACAATCTTCAAGGATTCCAAAGCATATGTTAAGAGATGTGACAACTGCCAAAGAACTAGAAGACCTATGGTATCAAATGAAGTGTCAATAAAGCCACAAGTACTCATAGAACCATTTGAGCAATGGGCTCTAGACTTTGTGGGACCAATAAACCCACCTTCAAATGGAAAGAAGTAAATTCTAGTATGTACTTATTTTCGTTGGGTACATAGTTTTTATTTTAAGTTATGTTTCTTTATGCCTAGAGATAGATAACAGAAAGGTATATTAATTAAACAAAAATCCCCAACAATCCTGTTATCACCAAAAAATGAAGCATCATTTGACAAAGTTAAATAGGTTCATGTGTCAATGGTAGGGTGGTAGGATTCAATTTTTTGTATTCTTGGTCAAGGGAAATCTTAAATTTTTCTTTTTTAAGCTCACCCTAAGGTCTAAACCCACTCACTTTCAAATCCCCTCATGTCACATCATTCATAATTTTCTGACAGATTTCAATTCCCAAGGTTTTTGTACCGAAATTGTCATTTTAGCTAAGAAACCACAGTTTCATAGCGAAATACACTAAGAAATAACACTTTTCTCAGCAGTTTCGTAGAGAAAACACTAAGATTTACACTAAATACGCTACAAAAGAGCGGTTTCCTATCTGTCTTGTCAAGTTAGCTGTTAGGTGTCATAAAATCGTTGGGAAAGGGTAAGTTAGATACCATTCGAGTCATTGAGGGATAAGTTAAAGGTACATGGTCAGGTCTGAATTCATCATCACCATTTTAGGCATGTATGAGTCATCATTGTGTTATGAAGTGGACATCAAACTTCAAAATCTTTCCTAATTCAGTCATTTCTCATTCTTCATTTCTTCTTTGTGTGATATCGAGCTCTAGAGAGCTATTGCATTGAGCCAAAGTTGTGGCTGATGTTTTAAAAATTTTATCAAGCGAGGTTGAGAAAACTATCAAGCGAGGTTGAGCAAACTATCAAGCAAGGCTGCAAAATATCAAGCGAGGTTGAGCAAACTATCAAGCAAGGCTGCAAAATATCAAGCGAGGTTGAGACGAAATTAAAGAAACCATGGCAAAAAAAATAAGAACAAATAAGGGTGGACAATGTCTAAGATATGAACCAGCATATATGAATCTGATCAATGAAGACCCAATAATTGTGGAAGTCTTCAGAAGGAAAAGTTTCTTACAGTTTTGTGAAAGATTACAAGGCTTCCATATACAAGTTTCCAAGGAATTTGACTTAAACTTTAGTGAAATAGCTACCAAAGTGGGTATTTTTAATCTTTCCATCACACCAGAGGTTATTGCAGCAGCTACATGGACTCCAAGGGGACAGGAAAGTGGTTCAAAGATTTCAAGCTCAACATGGAGCAGTGCAAAGATTTTATGAAGCCTGGAAACAGTGAAATGGATCTCACTAATGACATTCCAAGGAGCTGCATGAATAATAACTACTCAAAATTGGTGCTCACCATCCAAAAGTATTTTACTTGTGAAGGGATATACCATAAAGTTTACTCATACCATTTCAAGCTACTCCTACACTTTACTGGTAAGATTTCCCTTGATCTGCCTTTCTATTTACATATAAGTTTATCAAAAATGGCAGATAAGATCCAAGAAAAATCTAAAGGGAGTGAGACTTCATTGTTTCATCATGGTTTAATGAAACTACTGGTTTTATATGAACTCCAAAGACTAGGCAGAGACTAGTCTTCATTTTTGTTTGTTAGTGGTTTTCAGTTTGATGCTCTTACTCATTCAAGAACTCCTAAACCTAGGAGAATTCCATCACCCTTAGTAGCAGAACAGAGTGAACCATTGGTGTCAGAAACAAGTGAACCAGCAAGAGTAGAACCAAGTGAACCAATCATGATGGAAACAGAGCAATTACAGAGTTTTGATACACCAAATGTCCCACCTGCAAAATAGAAGTCAAATGTGGTCAAAACTGCAAAACAAAAACAAGTTGTGAATAAACAAGGAACTAAACGGATGACAAGGAGCCAAACAGTGGCCTTAAAAGAGAAAATTGTGGCTGTAGAAGACAGAACAGTAGCTAAAGGAAATCTATAATATATATTACATGCCATTGACATTGAAGAAACTCCTATATTCCAAGCTGAGGACATAGAGGAAGGTGGACAGAAGCTACAAAAGGCCAAATCTGCAAAGAAATTAGAATTTGAAGGAGAAGATGCAGGTTTTATGTTCCAAACAAGAAAGCCTATGATAAGGCATGCTAGAAATATATTAGAGAGCAGTAAAGAGGTTCATCCACCTACTGATAGAGTCCAACCACCACAAGGCATCATTGACCTTTCATCACCTGCAGAGAAAGATACAGTTAGCAAATCAAAGAAAGGAAAAGAGAAAGTGATGGAAAAAATAGAGTTTCAACTCCTTGAAGAAAAATTGAAGTTAGCCAACCATGAAATTGCTATTATGAAGAAAGAAGCAAGGAAACACAATGTAGAAAAGGCTCAGTTTGAAAAGATGAAGTTAATTTTGGAAGAGCAAGTTGATAGTGTTTCCAAGGCTCTAGATAATACACAACAGCTTATCAAATGGACCATTCCATTGAGGAAAAAGGTTAAACACGTCTGGAAAATGAACATACATTTGAAATCCACCAACGAAAAGTTGAAAGATCAGGTTAAGGATCTCCAGGAGAAAATTGAACTAATCCATGAGGAGTTTGAGAAAAAAGGCATTAAAATGACAGTAGTTGAGGAGCCAATTGCTCAACTCATCGTCAATGAGGAAGAAACCCCTCAAGAATCATAGTGTGAGCTCGTTTATGATTTTGAAGACTAACGGATATTAGAAACTGATTTTTTTCACTTAGAAGGTAGATTTTTGAAGCTACGCAAATTTCTGTAATTTTGACTGTTTTCAGCAGTTTCGTAGCGTGCATGGGCTTGAAGAAAAACAAAATGCTACGAAACTACTGTAGCTTTACTTTTTGAATTTTGAACCAGTTTTTGGAGCTACCAAGGGATGAAAATGGTATGGAAGATGCATTAAGGCATAATTAACATCATGCATAAAGAAACAATCAGAAAGGATGATGGAAAAAGGCATTTTTTGCAGTGCTACAAAAGTACACTATGAAACTATCTTACTTTTGTAGCGTACTGTTTTGGATTTTTATAAGCAGGATTTTGGGCATTTTTGGATAACTGGATACTATCAAAGTGTTAAAGGACCATGACAACAGTTATTCAAGACTTAAATACCATGAAATGAAGACAAACTACCAACCAAAACATTCGTTGAAGATGAAGACCGGTTTTCCTAAAAAATAGGGTTTATTTCTAGTTTTAGAGGAGGTAAATTAAAATTTCATGTAGTGATGAGCCCCATCACACCCTATTCAAAAATGTGAAAGCATAGTTGTCAATATGTAGTTGTTTTTAGGAGATAAGGTTCTTAATGTAATAATGAACAGTTTGAGTCCCATTAGGAAAAGGACCGTCAAGTAGGATAGATGTCATTTTCTCATTAAATAGATGTTTTATGGTTATGCAAGGTGTCATTAGGAAAAAATTCAATGAATCTATCCAGGAGGCAGATCATCTCATCATGTAACAAGTCTATTAAAGGGAAGAGAGTCAAATTTGTCAAGGGTTGGAGATTTTTTGGCAATACTATAGCTTTATGTAAATTGACTGTTTTCAGTAATATAGAGACTTGTTTCTTGACCAACCTGAGATTTTGATTGAGTTTTTAGTGCCTATCTTATCTATATCTTTGATGTGTACTATTTTCATTGGTTTTCATCTTTAATACTCGGAATTCATTCATGTAATGCTTTGACTTCCTTTATAGATGAATTGACTATGGGATTTCTTGTTTCATGTGTGTGTACTTCTACTAAAAACTCTTACATGCCTCAGCTTCCATGTCAAGTGAACTTACTACTGAATCACTGAAATTGTTGGCTCAATAAGCCCAATGTTTGTAGATTGATACTATTTTCAACCTATACTCATCACAAGAAAGTTGTTTTCCAAGTAGAGTTAGCCATCTAAATACATATTTATTCAGTATCATTAACCCTTTGAGAGAGCCCTCTCACACTTAAGAGGCTAAGCTTCAGTTACAAGATTGGTTTGAAATAGTTACAAGATATTGTCTGATTAGCAGCTTATCAGGTGCAATTTTGTGATAACAAATCCAATCATCCATAGGGGTAGGATGATCAAGACTAACAACACGAGTTGCTGGGAGACCTACTCTAGAGGAGTTAGAGGAAAAACAGAGATTAGGACAAAGATTAAATCTAATTGAAAAATAGACCTTGTTGGCCTTGGAGGTGAAAAGAAAGCAATCGCTAAAAGAAACTCCTTTCATAGGAAGACAAAAGGAAACAATAAAACCAATTGTTGAACAATTAGAACAACTTGTCCTTGAACAAATTAAGAGAGTTGAGGAAACACCAAATCAGCCTCATATTGAAACATTAAATTTTTTTTAACAGGAAATGACTGAAGAAGGAGAAGGATCTAATATGCCACTTATGAATCCTGAAAAAAAGACTTGAATATGAGAGACAATAGAAGGGATGGAAAAAAAAAGAGGAAGAAAGGAGATTAGAAGCAGAGAGAAAGAGAGAGGAAGAAAGAATAATAGAAGGACAAAGAAGAAGAGAGGAAGAAGCAAAAAGAGAAAATGATAACAAAAGACTACATGGTAACGAAAAAGAAAATAATAATGATCAAGAAGCTACTTTTGGCTTCCCAATATTAGACACAAGAGCAATACTAGGAGAATAAGTGAAAATGAAAAGCATTCCACCTTTTGTATTGTAGGTTTTAACCCTGAACAGAAATTATCTACACACGAATCTTATAACAAAAAATAAACAATAGCGAGAGCGTAAAACATAAAACAGATAAACACAGAGATTTCCCCTGGATCCCAAATTGGGACTACCAGCTTGATTTTTCATTATTATCTTTTAGTGTTACAACACATATATATACATGTCGAAGCATACATAAACCCCAATCCATTAACCCTGGATTAGAACATAACCGTAGTTCCCTTGACCGGATCTACAAAATACCAGGGGTCGAAAACCATCGTACCCCAAAACCATGTGCAAACTCATGCACAAAACATGGGTGGGTCCGCATATGAGTGGGACCGCATACCAAAAAAAAATTCACCGGGGCGCTGCCCCCCCTGTGACCCCCCTGCTGCGCCCGACGCAACGTACAACGCGTGGGGCTAGTCGTGGAAAGAATATAACACATACCCAACATTCTCCCACTTTTTGTTTTCTTTCCACATGGGGCCACAGGAGAGCTTAGTCATTGGGCCAATTCTTCAACACCCATTGTTTCTCTACACCAAGAGAACTTCTGAGTGCTCACAGACTTCGTCAATGCATCTGCAACATTTTTCAAAGTGTCCACCTTTACCAGCAACACCCTTTTAGCCTCAACTATATCTCTAACAAAGTGATATTGAACATCAATGTGCTTTGTCTTTGAATGATAAGCAGGGTTCTTAGCCAAGAAAATTGCACTTTGGCTATCACAGTCTATCCTTATAGCTTGCTGTACCAACCCCATACTTGAACACAATCTCTGCAACCAAACTGCTTCCTTGCTCGCATGAGTGGCTGCTATGTATTCTGCCTCTGTAGTTGAAAGAGCCACTACAGACTGTCTTTTACTCATCCAACTGACTGCGCCTCCAAATAGGCTAAACACATACCCACTTGTAGATCTTCTTTGGTCCAGATCTCCAGCCCAGTCTGCATCAACAAACCACGAATGTCCAACATTATTTCCAATCCTGGTCTTCCCTGGTAGCACAAGCCATAATCACTAGTGCCACGTAAATATCTGAAAACCCGCTTCACTGCTGTCCAATGCTCCTTCCCTGGGTTTGACATAAACCTTCTCAATACTCCCACTACATGTGCAATGTCTGGTCTAGTACAGACCATTGCATACATCAGGCTACCCACTGCACTTGCATATGGAACACGGGACATATCCTTCTCTTCTTCTTGTGTCTTGGGACACTGTTCAGCAGACAACTTTGCACCTACAGGAATAGGAACACTCACTGGTTTACTATCCTTCATATTGAACCTCTGCAATATAGTCTCGACATACTTCCTCTGGTTTAACCAGAGCATCCTCTTTGCCTGATCTCTCTTAATTTCCATGCCCAAAATATAGTTTGCAGCACCAAGATCCTTCATGTCGAATTTGGAGAACAGTTGGGTCTTCAAATCTTTGATAATTTCTTTGTCATTTCCAATCAACAACATATCATCCACATACAAGACCAAATAAATAACACGGTCACCAATTAATTTAAAATAAACACAGTGATCCTCCTTGCTTCTGGTGAAGCCAAGTCCCCGTATATAGGTATCAAATTTCTGATACCACATCCTTGGTGACTGTTTTAACCCATACAGAGACTTCTTCAACCTACATACTAGTTCTTTCTTACCCTTCACCATAAAACCTTCAGGTTGCTTCATGTAGATCTCCTCTTCTAGATCTCCGTGAAGAAATGTTGTCTTCACATCCATCTGTTCTATCTCAAAATCAAATGCAGCAGCAATAGATAAAAGTAATCTAATAGAAGTGACTTTGGCAACATGAGAAAAAATATCACCAAAATCAATTCCCGGCACCTGGGAATAACCTTTCGCTACCAACCGAGCTTTGTATTTCTCCACCTTACCTTCTACATTCATCTTCTTCTTAAACACCCATTTGCTCCCAATGGGCTTCCTTCCAGCCGGCAACTCCACCAGATCCCATGCATCGTTTTTGTGCAAGGATGCCATTTCATCAACCATGGCCTCTTTCCAGAGTTTTCCATCCTCTGAATCTACTGCCTCCCTGAAAGTTCTGGGTTCATCATCAGTTATAGTTAAGGCAAAACCTGAACAGAAAGCAGATGGACTATACCTTTCTGGTTGCCTTCTTTCCCGAACTGATCTTCTTAAAGCCGGAGTTTGTGGCTCTTCCTCTTGTGAGTATTCTTCTGTTGTAGAGTCTGATTCATCCTCCTTTAGCTCAAACTCTATCTTCTCAGGTTCCTTTGGTATGATTTCATGTTTAACAACATCTTTCACCTCTCTAAACACCACATCTCGGCTATACACAACCTTCCTTGTTTTCGGGTTCCAAAGCTTGTAACCTTTTAAACCATCCTTATACCCAATAAAGATGCACCTTTCAGATTTATTATCCAACTTGGTCCTTTTCTCCTTTGGAACATGTACATATGCATCACATCCAAATACCCTTAGATGTGAAATAGAAGGTTTCTTTCCAGTCCATACCTCATGTGGGGTCTTATCCTCCAACGCTGATGAAGGTGATCTGTTAACTAAGTAACATGCAGTCTCCACTGCCTCTGCCCAGAATTCTTGTCCTAACCCGATACCACTGAGCATGCTTCTTGCCTTTTCCATCAATGTTCTATTCATTCTTTCTGCAACTCCATTTTGTTGAGGTGTGTATGGAGTAGTCTTCTGCCGTGCTATGCCACACTTCTTACAGAACTCTTCAAATTCCTTCTTGCAGAACTCCCCACCATTATCTGTCCTCAGTGTCTTTATCTTCTTCTCTGTCTGGTTTTCCACCAGAGCCTTAAATTCTTTAAATTTGTCAAAGACTTCAGATTTCTTCCTCAAGAAATATATCCATGTATTCCTTGAGAAGTCATCTATGAATGAAATATAGTACACAGACTTTCCCAGTGATGGAACTGACACAGGTCCAAACACATCACTGTGCACAAGTTCTAATATCTTGTTCGCCTTCTTAGCACCAGAAGGAAAACTCACCCGATTCTGCTTTCCATATACACAATGTTCACAGAAATCGAAATCCAGAGAGAAATTAGACATACCTTCTACCATACCATTTCTATGTAGTATCCGAAGGCCCTTCTCTCCAATATGTCCAAGCCTTTGATGCCATAGCATGGTCTTTTCTCCAGAGACAGCTAGGCTTTCCGCTCCACTTTCAGGAACCACAGAACTGTTACATCCATCAATAACAATGCTACCTTGTAGCTTATACAGAGTTCCAATCCGAACTCCCCATATTAATACCAATGCTCCCCAAACCATCTTGCAGGCATCTTTCTCGAACACTGTTTTTACACCTGCATCATCCATCTTACTTACAGAAATCAGATTTCTAGCCAATGTAGGAATATGCAGAACACCAGGAAGTGTTCTAATCCTTCCACCTTGCAGCTTCAGCTTGACTTTTCCACGTCCAACGATTCTGGCCTTCCTATCATCCCCTAAGAAGACATCACCACTACTTTTCATACTCGCAAAACCACTCCCTATGGGGAGTGAAGTGAAAGGATGAACCTGAGTCAATCAACTATATTTGAAGAAGAAGCCAAATACACATCCCCACCTTCATCCGAGGTGGTTTCTGCCTCTCGCAAGGAGCTTCATCGATCCCTTCCTTTCAGAGCTTTAGATCTCGCATTCCTTTTTGTAGTGCCCTTCCTTTCTGCATTTCCAGCATACCTTTACAAAATTTCTAGGAGATTTAGATCTCCCTCTAGATTTTGATCTCCCACTCGAAACCTTATTCTTTTTTCTGTTTTGGGACCTTCCTCGTACAGATAAGGCATCTCCATTCTGGACCTCCATATTTCTCCGTCTCATTTCCTCTGACAACAAGGCTGAGACAATGTCATCAAAATTCAAGGTAGTTGTATTGCTACCTATTGCAATAACCAGACTGTCCCACGAGTCTAGTAGAGAGTACAAAAAACTGATGAATTTATCTTCATCTCGAGATTTTAATATCAACATGACAACCGACTCTACTACGCATTGAAGGCGTTCGCATGCTCTCGTCACCGAGTCTCCATCCCATCCTCAAAGTGCTATACAACTTTTTCCGCCAGAACAATTTATCTACCGTGAGACTTAGATTGGTACAAAGTCCCTAGCTTGTCCCACAAGGTCTTCGCTGTAGCTTCCCCAGATACATTCAACAATACTGAATCTGAGACACACAACCATATTGTGCTCTTTGCCTTCCGATCCAGATTCTTTCAGTCTTCATCTGACATTGCCGTTGGTTTAGTACCTGGATCTACCGCGATCCACTGATCTTTATCCGCCAACAGATCCTCCATCTTGAGCTTCCACAACTCAAAACTCTGACCATTAAATTTCTTGATCTCTATCTTTCCGTCGTTTGCCATCTTCTTTCACCACAAGAGTCGATCCCGCCGATCTCCCACTGAACAGGGTCTACCTCAGGCCCGAACAAAAAACCCTCAGCAACAAAGGCATCCCCTTGAAGCCAAAACAGCTCTGATACCAAATGTAGGTTTTAACCCTGAACATAAATTATCTACACATGAATCTTATAACAGAAAATAAACAATAGCGAGAGCATAAAACATAAAATAGATAAACACAGAGATTTTCCACTGGATCCCAAATCGGGACGACCAAATTGATTTTTCATTATATTCCTTTTAGTGTTACAACACATATATATACATGCCGAAGCATACATAAACCCTAATCCATTAACCCTAGATTAGAACATAACCATAGTTCTCATAACACTTCCAATAGGCCACTGTGGGTCGAAAACCATCGTACCCCAAAACCATGTGCAAACTCATGCACAAAACATGGGTGGGTCCGCATATGCGGGACCACATACCGAAAAATTTCGCTGGCGCTCGCCCGAACCCCGACAAGGTGTCGCCACCCCCCGCCGCGCCCGACGCGTGTGGCTAGTCGTGGAAAGAATACAACACATACCCAACATTCTCCCACTTGTTGTTTTCTTTCCGCAGGGGGCCACAAGAGAGCTTATTCATTGGCCCAATTCTCCAACACCCATTGTTTCTCTACACCAAGAGAACTTCCGAGTGCTCACAGACTTCGTCAATGCATCTGCAACATTCTTCAAAGTGTCCACCTTTACCAGCAACACCCTTTTAGCCTCAACCATATCTCTAACAAAGTGATATTGAACATCAATGTGCTTTGTCTTTTAATGATAAGCAGGGTTCTTAGCCAAGAAAATTGCACTTTGGCTATCACAGTCTATCCTTATAGCTTGTTGTACCAACCCCATACTTGAACACAATCTCTACAACCAAACTACTTCCTTGCTTGCATGAGTGGCTGCTATGTATTCTGCCTCTGTAGTTGAAAGAGCCACTACAGACTGTCTTTTACTCATCCAACTTACTGCGCCTCCAAATAGGCTAAACACATACCCACTTGTAGATCTTCTTTGATCCAGATCTCCGGCCCAGTCTGCATCAACAAAACCACGAATGTCCGACATTCTTTCCAATCCTGGTCTTCCCTGGTAGCACAAGCCATAATCACTAGTGCCACGTAAATATCTGAAAACCCGCTTCACTGCTGTCCAATGCTCCTTCCCCGGGTTTGACATAAACCTGCTCAATACTCCCACTGCATGTGCAATGTCTGGTCTAGTACAGACCATTGCATACATCAGGCTACCCACTGCACTTGCATATGGAACACGGGACATATCCTCCTCTTCTTCTTGTGTCTTGGGACACTGTTCAGCAGACAGCTTTGCACCTACAGGAATAGGAACACTCACCGGTTTACTATCCTGTATATTGAACCTCTGCAATATAGTCTCGACATACTTCCTCTGGTTTAACCAGAGCTTCCTCTTTGCCCGATCTCTCTTAATTTCCATGCCCAAAATAAAGTTTGCAGCACCCAGATCCTTCATGTCGAATTTGGAGAACAGTTGGGTCTTCAAATCTTGGATAATTTCTTTGTCATTTCCAATCAACAACATATCATCCACATACAAGACCAAATAAATAACACGGTCACCAATTAATTTAAAATAAACACAGTGATCCTCCTTGCTTCTGGTGAAGCCAAGTCCCCGTATATAGGTATAAAATTTCTGATACCACATCCTTGGTGACTCTTTTAACCCATACAGAGACTTCTTCAACCTGCATACTAGTTCTTTCTTACCCTTCATCATAAAGCCTTCAGGTTGATTCATGTAGATCTCCTCTTCTAGATCCCCGTGAAGAAATGTTGTCTTCACATCCATCTGTTTTATCTCAAAATCAAATGCAGCAGCAACAGATAAAAGTAATCTAATAGAAGTAACCTTGGCAACAGGAGAAAAAATATCACCAAAATCAATTCTCGGCACCTGGGAATAACCTTTTGCTACCAACCGAGCTTTGTATTTCTCCACCTTGCCTTCTACATTCATCTTCTTTTTAAACACCCATTTTCTCCCGATGGGCTTCCTTCCAGCCGGCAAATCCACCAGATCCCATGCCTCATTTTTGTGCAAGGATGCCATTTCATCAACCATGGCCTCCTTCCAGAGTTTTCCATCCTCTGAATCTACTGCCTCCCTGACAGTTCTGGGTTCATCATCAGTTATAGTTAAGGCAAAACCTGAAAAGAAAGCAGATGGACTATACCTTTCTGGTTGCCTTCTTTCCCGAAATGATCTTCTCAAAGCCGGAGTTTGTGGCTCTTCATCTTCTGAGTCTTCTTCTGTTGTAGAGTCTGATTCATCCTCCTTTAGCTCAAACTCTATCTTCTCAGGTTCCTTTGGTAGGAATTCATGTTTAACAACATCTTTCACTTCTCTAAACACTACATCTCGGCTGTACACAACCTTCCTTGTTTCTGGGTTCCAAAGCTTGTAACCCTTTAAACCATCCTTATACCCAATAAAGATGCACCTTTCAGATTTATTATCCAACTTGGTCCTTTTCTGCTTTGGAACATGTACATATGCATCACATCCAGATACCCTTAGATGTGAAAGAGAGGGTTTCTTACCAGTCCATACCTCATGTGGAGTCTTATCCTCCAACACTGATGAAGGTGATCTGTTAACTAGATAACATGCAGTCTCCACTGCCTCTGCCCAGAATTCTTGTCCTAAACCGATACCACCGAGCATGCTTCTTGCCTTTTCCATCAATGTTTTGTTCATTCTTTCTGCAACTCCGTTTTGTTGAGGTGTGTATGGAGTAGTCTTCTACCGTGCTATGCCACACTTCTTACAGAACTCTTCAAATTCCTTCTTGCAAAACTCCCCACCATTAGCTGTCCTCAGTCCCTTTATCTTCTTCTCTCTCTGGTTTTCCACCAGAGCCTTAAATTCTTTAAATTTGTCAAAGACTTCAGATTTCTTCCTCAAGAAATATATCCATGTATTCCTTGAGAAGTCATCTATGAATGAAACATAGTACACAGATTTTCCCAGTGATGGAACTGACACAGGTCCAAACACATCACTGTGCACAAGTTCTAATATCTTGTTTGCCCTCTTAGCACCAGAAGGAAAACTCACCCGATTCTTCTTCCCATATACACAATGTTCACAGAAATCGAAATCCAGAGAAAAATTAGACATACCTTCTACCATACCATTTCTATGTAGTATCCGAAGGCCCTTCTCTCCAATATGTCCAAGCCTTTGATGCCATAGCATGATCTTTTCTCCAGAGACAGCTAGGCTTTCCGCTCCACTTTCAGGAACCACAGAACTGTTACATCCATCAATAACAATGCTACCTTGTAGCTTGTACAGAGTTCCAGTCCGAACTCCCCGCATTAATACCAATTCTCCCCGAACCATCTTGCAGGCATGTTTCTTGAACACTGTTTTTACACCTGCATCATCCATCTTACTTACAGAAATCAGATTTCTAGCCAATGTAGGAATATGCAGAACACCAGGAAGTGTTCTAATCCTTCCACCTTGCAGCTTCAGCTTGACTTTTCCACGTCCAACGATTCTGTCCTTCCTATCATCCCCTAGGAAGACATCACCACCATCATATTTCTCATACTCGCAGAACCACTCCCTATGCGGAGTGAAGTGAAAGGATGCACCTGATTCAATCAACCATGACTCATGATCTACATGTGTATTTGAAGAAGAAGCCAAATACACATCCCCACCTTCATCCGAGGTGGTTTTTGCCTCTGCAGAAGGAGCTTCATCAAATCCCTTTCCTTTCTCAGGAGCTTTAGATCTGCATTCCTTTTTGTAGTGTCCTTCCTTTCCGCATTTCCAGCACACGTTTACAAACTTTCCAGGAGATTTAGATCTCCCTCTAGATTTAGATCTCCCACTCGAAACCTTATTCTTGTTTCTATTCTGGGACCTTCCTCGTACAGATAAGGCATCTCCATTCTCACCCTCCATATTTCTCCGTCTCATTTCCTCCGACAGCAAGGCTGAGACAATGTCATCAAAATTCAAGGTAGTTGTATTGCTACCTATTGCAATAACCAGACTGTCCCATGAGTCTGGTAGAGAACACAACAAACCGATGCACTTATCTTCATCTGAGATTTTAATATCAACAGATGACAGCTGACTTACCACAGTATTGAAGGCGTTCAGATGCTCTGTCACCGAGTCTCCATCCTTCATCCTCAGGTTATACAACTTTTTCCGCAGGAACAATTTATTCACCAGAGACTTAGATTGGTACAAAGTTCCTAGCTTTTCCCACAAGGTCTTCGCTGTAGCTTCCCTAGATACATTCAACAATACTGAATCTGAGACACACAATCGTATTGTGCTCTTAGCCTTCCGATCCAGTTTCTTCCAGTCTTCATCTGACATTGCCGTTGGTTTAGTACCTGGATCTACCGCGATCCACTGATCTTTATCCACCAGCAAATCCTCCATCTTGAGTTTCCACAACTCAAAACTCTGACCATTAAATTTCTCGATCTCTATCTTTCCGCCGCTTGCCATCTTCTTTCACCGCAAGAATCAATCCCACAGATCTCCCACTGAACAAGGTCTACCACAGGCCCGAGCAAAAAACCCTCAACAACAAAGGCGTCCCCTTGAAGCCGAAACAGCTCTGATACCAAATGTAGGTTTTAACCCTGAACAGAAATTATCTACACACGAATCTTATAACAGAAAATAAACAATAGCGAGAGTGTAAAACATAAAACAGATAAACACAGAGATTTCCCCTGGATCCCAAATTGGGACTACCAGCTTGATTTTTCATTGTTATCTTTTAGTGTTACAACACATATATATACATGCCGAAGCATACATAAACCCCAATCCATTAACCCTGAATTAGAACATAACCGTAGTTCCCTTGACCGGATCTACAAAATACCAGGGGTCGAAAACCATCGTACCCCAAAACCATGTGCAAACTCATGCACAAAACATGGGTGGGTCCGCATATGAGTGGGACCGCATACCAAAAAAAATTTCTCCGGGGCGATGCCGCCCCCCCTGTGACCCCCCTGCTGCGCCCGGCGCAACGTACAGCGCGTGTGGCTAGTCGTGGAAAGAATATAACACATACCCAACATATGATTCTAGACACCACATATCTCCACAATGGTATGATATTGTCCACTTTGGGCCTAAGCCCTCATGGCTTTGCTTTTGGGCTTTACCCCAAAAGGCCTCATACCAATGGAGATATTTGTCCATCCTTATATACCCATGATCCTCCCCACTTCTAGTCAATGTGGGACTTTGGTCGTATACCCAACATGTATTGCCAAAATTTTAAGGAATTTAAACAAAAGATTCTGACTCATTTATGTTCGAATTTGATATCTTATGTAGAACTTATGGATACAAAGATGACACACACAAGCTTCATCTCTTTCCTGCTACTTTGAAAGCACAAAATTAAAATGGTTTATGGGTTTAGGAGAACATACCATTGCTTCTTGGGATGATATGAAGAGAAATTTTCTTAAAAAGTATCAAGCCTACTACACGGCTAGAGACTCAAAAGAAGATGTTTTTCGAATGACACAATAAGAAGATGAAAGTTTGGAGGAGTATTTAGAGAGATTTCTTTACAATATACAAAAATCCAAACAACATACTTTGAATCTCGATAACATCTGCACAATTTTTCTTAAGAGTATCAGAGATGAATACTAAGATATTCTCAATGTGATGGGAAAAGGAAACATCTCAAACCTACCATTTGATGAGATTGCTGAAATTTGTCAAAAATATTCTAGGGGAATATAGAAAAGCGGAAAAAGGGATGTCACATCAAGAGCTTCCAAATCTCCAACAAGTGGAGTAACAAGAGAAGAAATAGGAATTTTACTAGAAAATTTTAAAACTGATCTTTGAAGCACTTTGGGAACACAAGTTGATGTCTTAAAGGAAAAGAAGAAGAAATAATAACAAGATCAAATCTTAGCAATATTTGTCCAAAGTGTAGGAAGAAACATCCACTTCGAGAATGTCCTTTGGAAGGTATAGAAGTCTGTCAACTTTGTACAGAGAATCATGCAACTAAAAAATATCAGATAATGCAAGATCGACCAGGTTGTTGGGTAGGTGTTATATTCTTTCCGTGACTAGTCACACGCAGGGGGGTCACAGGGGGGGCGACAGACCCCCTTGTTCGGGGTCTAAGGCAGCGCCCCGGGAAAAAAAATTTGGACCCTATTTTTCGGTGGGCAGACCCGCCTGTGGTTTCTTGCATGGGTTTGCACATGGTTTTGGGGCATGATGGTTTTCGACCCCTGGTATTTTGTAGATCTGGTCAAGGGAACTATGGTTATGTTCTAATCTAGGGTTAGTGGACTAGGGTTTATGTATGCTTCAGCATGTATATATATGTGTTGTAACACTAAAAGGAATATAATGAAAAATCAAGCTGGTCGTCCCAATTTGGGATCCAGGGGAAAATCTCTATGTATATTTTTGTTTTATGTTTTATGCTCACGCTATTGTTTATTTTCTGTTTTTTAATATTTGTTTGCACACAATTTCTGTACAAGGTTAAAACCTACATTTGGTATCAGAGTTTTTTCGGCTTCAAGGGGACGCCTTTGCTGCTGAGGAGTTTTTTGCTCAGGCCTGTGGTAGACCTTGTTCAGTCGAAGATCTGCAGGATCGATTCTTGTGGTGAAAGAAGATGGCGAGCAGTGGAAAGTAGAGATTAAGAAATTTAATGGTCAGAGTTTGAGTTGTGGAAGCTCAAGATAGAGGATCTGTTGGTGGATAAAGACCAGTGGATCGCAGTAGATCCAGGTACTAAACCAATGGCAATGTTAGATGAAGACTGGAAAAAGTTGGATCGGAAGGTGAAGAGCACAATACAATTGTGTGTCTCAAATTCAGTATTGTTGAATGTATCTAGGGAAGCTACAACGAATAATTTGTGGGACAAACTTGGGAATTTGTACCAATCTAAGTCTCTGGTGAATAAATTTTTCCTGTGGGAAAAGCCGTATAACCTGAGGAGGAAGGATGGAGACTCGGTGACAAAGCATTTGAACACCTTCAATATTGTGGTAAGTCAGCTATCATATGTTGATATTAAAATCTCAGATGAAGATAAGTGCATCAGTTTGTTGTGTTCTCTACTAGACTCATGGGTCAGTCTAGTTATTGCAATAGGTAGCAATACAACTACCTTGAATTTTGAGGACATTGTCTCAGCCTTGCTGTCAGAGGGAATGAGACGGAGAAATATGGAGGGTCAGAATGGAGATGCCTTATCTGTACGAGGAAGATCCCGGAACAGAAACAAGAATAAAGTTTCAAGTGGGAGATCTAAATCTCCTGGAAAGTTTGTACAGGTGTGTTGGAAATGCGGAAAGGAAGGGCACTACAAAAAGGACTGTAATCTAAAGCTCCTGAGAAAGGAAAGGGATCTGATGATGAACCTTTTGCAGAGGCAAAAACCACTTTGGATGAAGGTGGGGATGTGTATTTGGCTTATTCTTCAAATGCACATGTAGATCATGAGTCATGGTTGATTGACTTGGGTGCATCCTTTCACTTCGCTCCCCATAGGGATTGGTTATGCAAGTATGAGAAATATGATGGTGGTGATGTCTTCTTAGGGGATGATAGGAAAGCCAGAATCGTTGGACATGGAAAATTCAAGCTGAAGCTGCAAGGTGGAAGGATTAGAACACTTCCTGGTATTCTACGCATTCCTGCATTGGACAGAAATCTAATTTCTATAAGAAAGATGGATGATGCAGGTGTAAAAATAGTGTTCAAGAAAGATACCTGTAAGATGGTGATGCAGCCAAAGGGCTGCAAAACCCACATTCTCCATGTTTAATTGCATGTCACATTCATTCCCAAAAATAATCCTCAATTTGGAACAGCCTTTAATGCGGAAGCTGTCTGTTCAACCATATAATAAAACTCACAACGCATATAAAATGCTCTTCAATTTAAAACCCCAAATAAACCTCAATCAAAGGTAACCTTCATAAGCAGAAGCTTTCCTTTTACCAACCCCATTTTATGAATATTCGGATTAATATTTGATCCTTTAATAAAAAACCCAAACAAACCTTCAGGGCCAACACATATATTAATGTATGTGCTAACGCTTTGTCAATCCACCACACAATAAAAACCGAATGTCAAGGAACATCATACTTTGCATTACACCCAAAGTATCATCACATATAATAGCCCACGCTACCAACCATCATAACATTACATCCATCCACAGCTTATCATTTCATACCAAAGATTCGACTTTGGTTATAACATCAATTTTCGACATAATATGATAACAGGGTCCACAGCATTTACAACTCACCATTCATCAAACATATGCTCGGGTTATATTAATATTCCATACTTTAGTTTAAAACCCAATATCAACATAATATTTGATCGGTTCCCACAGTGTTTATTAACATACCTTGCATTAACCTCCGAATAGATCCAACGGCCAAACTTTCATCGCGCTCCAAAACTGATTTATGTGTATATCCAACAGATATCGCATAACTTTAAGCCCTAAAGTTTATCGACCAAATCAATGCGAAATCATCGGTTTTGGAATTCCACTAATGCCACGTGTCGATGCCTGAACGATATCACGTTCGATTTATGAATTAACACTTACCATTCATTTGCTGCGCGAAAACCACTGGTTGGTTTTCGAAACCCCCTTCACAGTTTCGTTTCTATTGATTCACAATTCTGCCTGAAATCCTAAATGTAGCTCCTCTGCACACATATTCATGGTTCCATACCCCATGTCGACTCCAATTCAACTCTGTGAAATGAATTAAAGTTCCCTCTTCTGCAGGTTCATTCAAGTTTACTAGTTATCATTTAAAAGTTGTGTGAAAACCCTTTGGAGGTTTCTAAAAGCACTCCACTGCACCTCTTCTTTGTTCTAGTCCTGATCCGAGTCACAGTTCGATCGGATGTGTTATTGATACATATGGTAAATGTAACCAAATGCTGAATTGAAACAAAGACATTTTCACTACTATGTCATCAATCCTTCCAGTGATCGATGACTGCAACCCATCCAGTCTTCTCAAATATATATGCAACCCTTATTGCATTTCAACTCAATCATAATTATAACCCTATCTTGACACTTGCATCAACCTTGTCAATGGTGTGCAGAACCACCATTCAAATCCTTTTGCAGGGTTTTATCACACACCTGCACACTTATATTATGTCAAACCCTTATTTACATGAGATATAAGCTGAGTCATTTAACACACTTTAAGATCGAATTTTCTCTGTATATATAATCAAACAATTACAAATATTTCCTCTCCTCTAGCCTGATATTCCAATCAGTGGCCCTTCATGTAAATTTTCCCATAGGCTTACAACAACAAACCCCTGTTTTCCCTAAACCTGAATCACTCACCCTACTCTCTGCCTTTTGCCTTGAGGCTTTATAGTTTATACAAAAGACTATGAACCAATTTAGGTTCAGGTCCTCCATTATCTCAAAAAAATCCTCCAAATCCTCTAAGTCCTAAAATCTATCTTTTATCCCTAAAAATCCTTTCAAACTCATAAAATCATGGAACCAATTCCACTTTAGGATTTTACAATTAAATTTCAAATCTTTCATTCCTATAGAATCTCAACTATCCTACTTCCC
Source organism: Pinus albicaulis (assembly GCA_034641835.2). NCBI lineage: Eukaryota > Viridiplantae > Streptophyta > Pinopsida > Pinales > Pinaceae > Pinus > Pinus albicaulis. The sequence continues at coordinate 869,607,847 of CM076578.1, read as the reverse complement.
TCATGTTCTCCAATCATTCGGGAACATTTACAATTTATCTCAATATTTAATATCTCTCATTAAAAATCACTCAAAAATTACATAAGAAACCAATATTATTTTAAAAACACAAGACCCCTATGTCTATTAAATTACAAAGGATTTTCTTGAGCCTAATGCTCTTGCATCAGACTCCCAAGCTTAAAAATAATCATGATCTCCTGATCATGTTCTTCTAGTCCTTGTCTTCCTAGATCCCACACTCTGTTTTGTTGTTGTCCATAAGCTGCATTGTCTTCATCATTCTTCAACTGCACTTTTCCAAGTTTCCATACTTTATTCCGCATTTTTCCACTTGCTATGCTTTCACATTCTGCTAATGTCTTTCTCTTGCTGCTGTTGCTCCTTTGCTTTCCTGCTGTTGTCTTCTTTTGAGACACTTTCACCATCAACCTTCATATCAATTTAATTTCTTTGTCTAATATATCTTCTAACTCTTGAGTACTTCTACTTCTTGATTGTTGAACTTCTATTCCTACTGCCACCCTATCATCCTTACTCTCTTGTTTTCTGCAACTGATAAATTCTTCCTGATTGTCACTTATGACAATTTCTTTGTTTTCTAACTTCAGCAATTTCTTGGACTAGTATTTTATTTTCCACTCACTGTCACCTTCTTTTCTTTGCTTTAATTTGTTCCCCTGGACCAAACATTCTTTATTCTTTTCATCAGTACCTACAATCATAAACCAATCATCAAAATCATAAGACCTTTGTGTCTCTTCTTCCTCCGCAACATTTCAATTTGCTGCTCTAAAATTTTCTCCTTTATCAGCACATCAGTATGTTGATTCAACTTCTTCAAATAATTCTCGAGACTATCAGCTAGTCTCTCTTCCACATCATCCATTTCAAGGATGTTTCTTTGCTCTGGTTCATAAAAATGAACTTTTTCATTCTCATTCAGCTCTGACTTTACAACCTGAACACTTATCCTCTGTTTTTCTAGCCTCTTCTCTAGGATACTTAACTCATGCCACAAATCTGTCATCTCATCTGAGAAAATCTTTGTACAATCTTCACTGCCTTCTTCTTTATCATAAGTCAAGTTTCCTGGTGACACTATCTCTTCATCTTTAATTAGAATAGAATTCTGATCCTCCATCTCTACAATAGTTTTAGTTGTCTATCCATCACTCTTATTTTGGCCATTTATCAAAATCAATTCCTCATTTTCATTATCAACAAATTTCTCATCATCAGACATAACTGCCATATTTCCATTGAAACAATTCTTTCACAAAACAAGGAATTTATGAACTCCTTTTGTTGCAATAATTCAATTTGATCTTCATCTGAAAGATAATCATCATCATATTTTTCTTGGAAACTTTCAGCCTCACTCAATACAGTTTCATCACATGAATTTTCTTCTTCAATACCTTCATTCACACACAGCTTGTCAATTTTAAAACCATAAGACCCCATGGCCTCATTTGATGATTTCATCACGAAATCCTCCTGCTGTTCCAAGTCCTCTATACAATTCAGAAATTCTTCAATGGTCTTCTCTTCAATTCCCTTAAGCTTTTCAATTGATTTCTTGATTTCCAGCTTTTGGCCATCATCATAAGTTAAATTTCCTCTGCTTCCAATATGTTGAAAAGTAAAACTTTTCCCCAACTGTGTATGGAAATTTTCAAAAGATCTAGCTGTCCCATTTTCTTCCTTTATGACAATATCATCGATTTTTCCTTCTCCACACGTTCTTCCTCCAAACATACAAAATTTATCATATTTAAAGTCATTCGACCTCTTGGCCTCACTTGAATTTTTAGTCTTCAAGTCTTTCTCCAAATACTCATTCATTCTGAGTAATTTTTCCCTCAACCGAGCATTTATCATTTTCTCTTTCTTCATCTGTAGCTGATGCCACTTTATCTTTATTTTTACAATAAAACCCCACCTCTGGTCTTCCTCTATCATCATTTTCAATTTGTTAAATTCTTCTCTTATCTCAGCTAACTCTCTCTCAGAACCTCTGCTATCTCTTCCATGACTATCAGTAGTCATTTTCCCCTTCATCGCTATCTTCATGAGTTCCTCACTCATTCATCATGAGCTATACTAAAGCCTCTGCAATAACAAGTCCTCCTTGTTACAACTTACCTCACCAATCCTTTCCTCTGGACTTGGTCTTTTGGCAAGCACTGGTCCTCTATCTTCTGGAACCTCTTGAGCATTCATCTCTGCTCCTTATAGGCTTCAACTCATCTACAAATTTTTAAGAACACAACTGTTCTTTTCATCCAACCTCTGCTGGAATTTCTTCAAGGTTCTGCCACATTCTTATTTCTCTTAAAAAACTTTACTCGCTTCCTTCATCACTGCTCTTTAAAGTTGTGATCTTCTTGCTGAGATGCTCCTCAATTTTCTGCAGTCTTCATTCTGCAAACAAATTCTTCAAGAAAAATCAAAATAACTCACCTTCAAGGTTTGTTTCAACACCCACTTGTAATTGCTTCTGCAAATTCTTCCAATACTCTGCTACACTGCATGTTGTCTATCAGATCTAAATTTGATCTCTTTTCCTTTCTTTTCCATCACCATTATACATGTATTCAAATCTTTCAAAACATAACCTGGTAAATCTTCAAAGAACATTTGCTTTTAAACTCAGATTCTGCAAATCTGAATTTCCTCATTATCATACTTCCACTGCATATCTGCTCAAATCTACAATTACTATCAATCAGATGTAAAATATAAGCCTTCCTTATTTCCTTCATCATACATGCATTCCATACAAATTAACAAGAATTTAATCTTCAAAAGAGCTTTACCAACTCTGATACCACTTGATGCAACCAAAGGGCTGCAAAACCCACATTCTCCATGTTTAATTGCGTGTCACATTCATTCCCAAAAATAATCCTCAATTTGGGACAACCTTTAATGTGGAAGTTGTCTGTTCAACCATATAATAAAACTCACAACGCATATAAAATGCTCTTCAATTTAAAACCCCAAATAAACCTCAGTCAGAGGTAACCTTCATAAGTGGAAGCTTTCCTTTTACCAACCCCATTTTATGAATATTTGGATTAATATTTGATCTTTGGATAAAAACCCAAAACAAACCTTCGGGGCCAACACATATATTATTGTATGTGCTAACGCTTTGTCAATCCACCATACAATAAAACTCGAATGTCAAGAAACATTATAATTTTCATTACACCCAAAGTATTATCACATATAATAGCCCACGCTACCAATCATCATAACATTACATCTGTCCATAGCTTATCGTTTCATACCAAAGATTCGACTTTGGTTATAACATCAATTCCCGACATAATACGATAACCGGGTCCACAGAATTTACAACTCACCATTCATAAAACATATGCTTGGGTTATATTAATATTCCATACTTTAGTTTAAAACCCAATATCAACATAATATTTGATCGGGTCCCACAGTGTTTATTAACATCCCTTGCATTAACCTCCAAATAGATCCAACGGCCAAACTTTTATCGTGCTCCAAAACTGATTTATGCATATATCCAATGGATATCGCATAACTTTCAGCCCCGAACTTTATCAACCAACTCAACGCGAAATCACCGATTTTGGAATTCCACCAATGCCACGTGTCGATGCCTGAACTCTATCACGTTCGATTTAGGAATTACCACTTACCATTCATTTTATGCGCGAAAACCACTGGTTGGTTTTCGAAACCCCCTTCACGGTTTCATTTCTATTGATTCACAATTCCGCCTGAAATCCTAAATGTAGCTCCTCTGCACACATATTCATGGTTCCATACTCCATGTCGACTCCAATTCAACTCTGTGAAATGAATTAAAGTTCCCTCTTCCGCAGGTTCATTCAGGTTTACTAGTTATCATTTAAAAGTTGTGTGAAAACCCTTTGGAGGTTTCCAAAAGCATTCAACTGCTCCTCTTCTTTGTACCAGTCCTGATTCGAGTCATGGTTCGATCAGATGTGTTATTGATACATATGGTCAATGTAACCAAATACTGAATTAAAACAAAGACATTTTCGCTATTGTGTCATCGATCCTTCCAATGATCGATGACTACAACCCATCCATTCTTCTCAAATATATATGCAACCCTTATTGCATTTCAACTCAATCATAATTATAACCCTATCTCGAAACTTGCATAAACCTTGTCAATGGTGTGCAAAACCACCATTCAAACCCTTTTGCAGGGTTTTATCACACACTTGCACACTTATATTATGTCAAACCCTTATTTACATGAGATATAAGCTAAGTCATTCAACACACTTTAAGATCGAATTTTCTCTGTATATCTAATCAAAAAATTACAAATATTTCCTCTCCTCTTGTCTGATATTCCAATCAGTGGCCCTTCATGTAAATTTTCCCATAGGCTTACAACAAAAAACCCATGTTTTCCCTAAACCTGAATCACTCACCCTACTCTCTGCCTTTTGCCTTGAGGCTTTATAGTTTATAAAAAAGACTATGAACCAATTTAGGTCTAGGTCCTCCATTATCTCAACAAAATCATCTAAATCCTCTAAGTCCTAAAATCTATCCTTTATCCCTAAAAATCCTTTCAAACTCATAAAATCATGGAACCAATTCCACTTTAGGATTTTGCAATTAAATTTCAAATCTTTCATTCCTATAGAATTTCAACTATCCTACTTCCCTCATGTTCTCCAATAATTCAAGAAAATTTACAATTTCTCTCAATATTTAATATCTCTCATTAAAAATCACTCAAAAACATTAATAATTACATAAGAAACCAATATTATTTTAAAAACAAAAGACCCATATGTCTATTAAATTACAAAGGATTTTCTTGAGCCTAATGCTCCTACATCAGATGGTTCGGGGAGCACTGATATTAATGCAGGGAGTTTGGATTGGAACTCTGTACAAGCTTTAGGGCAGGACTGTTATTGATGGGTGCAACAGTTCTGTGGTTCCTGAAAGTGGAGCGGAAAGCCTAGTGGTCTCTGGAGAAAATACCACGCTATGGAATCAAAGACTTGGACATATTGGAGAGAAGGGCCTTCAGATACTGCATGGAAATGGTATGGTAGAAGGTATGTCTAATAGCTCTCTGGAATTCGATTTCTGTGAACATTGTTTATATGGGAAGCAGAATCAGGTGAGTTTTCCTTCTGGTGCTAAGAGGGCGAACAAGATATTAGAGCTTGTGCACAGTGATGTGTTTGGACTTGTGTCGGTTCCATCACTGGGTAATTTTGTGTACTATGTCTCATTCATAGATGACTTCTCAAGGAATACATGGATATATTTCTTGAGGAAGAAATTTGAAGTCTTTGATAGATTTAAAGAATTTAAGGCTCTGGTGGAAAACCAGACAGGGAAGAAGATAAAGGTGTTGAGGACAAATAATTGTGGGGAGTTCTGCAAGAAGGAATTTGAATATTTCTGTAAGAAGTGTGGTATATCACGGTAGAAGACTACTCCATACACATCTCAGCAAAATGGAGTTGCAGAAAGAATGAATAGAACGCTGATGGAAAAGGAAAGAAGCATGCTTAGTGGTACCGAGTTAGGACAAGATTCTGGGTAGAGGTAGTGGAGACTGCATGTTACTTGGTTAACAAATCAACTTCATCAGTGTTGGAGGATAAGACTCCACATGAGGTATGGACTGGTAAGAAACCCTCTCTATAACATATGAGGGTATTTGGATGTGATGCATATGTACATGTTCCAAAGGAGGAAAGGACCAAGTTGGATAATAAATATGAAAGGTGCATCTTTATTGGGTATAAGGATGGTTTAAAGGGTTACAAGCTTTGGAACCCAGAAATAAGGAAGGTTATGTACAACCGAGATGTGGTGTTTAGAGAGGTGAAAGATGTTGTTAAACATGAAGTCCTACCAAAGGAACCTGAGAAGATACAGTTTGAGCTATAGGAGGATGAATCAAACTCTACAATAGAAGAAGACTCAGAAGAGGAAGAGCCACAAACTTCAGCTATGAGAAGATCAATTCGGGAAAGAAGACAACCCGAAAGGTATAGTCCATCTTCTTTCTGTTCAAATTTTTCTTTAACTATAACTGATGATGATCCCAGAACCGTCAGGGAGGAAGTAGATTCATATGATGGAAAACTCTGGAAGGATGCCATGGTTTATGAAATGGCATCCTTGCATAAAAATGAGGCATGGGATCTGGTGGAGTTGTCGACTGGAAGGAAGCCCATCGAGCACAAATGGGTGTTTAAGAAGAAGATGAATGTAGAAGGCAAGGTGGAGAAATACAAAGCTCGGTTGGTAGTAAAAGGTTATTCCTAGGTAACGGGAATTGATTTTGGTGATATTTTTTCTCTTGTTGCCAAAGTTACTTCTATTAGATTACTTTTATCTGTTGTTGTTGCATTTGATTTTGAGGAAGAACATATGGATGTGAAGACAACATTTCTTCATGGGGATCTGGAAGAGGAGATATACATGAAACAACCTGAAGGCTTTATGGCAAAGGGGAAGAAAGAACTGGTATGCAGGTTAAATAAGTCTCTGTATGGGTTAAAATATTCACCAAGGATGTGGTATCGAAAATTTGATACCTATATACGGGGACTTGACTTCACTAGAAGCAAGGAGGATCACTGTGTTTATTTTAAATTAATTGGTGACCATGTTATTTATTTGGTCTTATATGTGGATGATATGTTGTTGATTGGAAATGACAAAGAAATTATCCAAGATTTGAAGACCCAACTGTTCTCAAAATTCGACATGAAGGATCTTGGTGCTGCAAACTATATTTTGGGCATGGAAATTAAGAGAGATCAGGCAAAGAGGAAGCTCTAGTTAAACCAAAGGAAGTATGTCAAGACTATATTGCAGAGGTTCAATATGCAGGATAGTAAACCAATGAATGTTCTGATTCCTATAGGTGTAAAGCTATCTGCTGAACAGTGTCCCAAGACAAAAGAAGAAGAGGAGGATATGTCTCGTGTTCCATATGCAAGTGTAGTGGGTAGCCTGATGTATGCAATGGTCTGTACTAAACCATACATTGCACATGCAGTGGGAGTATTGAGCAGGTTTATGTCAAACCCAGGGAAGGAGCATTGGACAATAGTGAAGCGGGTTTTCAGATATTTGGGTGGCACTAGTGATTATGGCTTGTGCTACTAGGGAAGACTGGGATTGGAAAGAGTGTCGGACATTGGTGGTTTTGTTGATGCAGACTGGGTTGCAGATCTAGACCAAAGAAGATCTACAAGTGGGTATGTGTTTAGCCTATTTGGAGGTGCAGTCAGTTGGATGAGTAAAAGACAGTTTGTAGTGGCTCTTTCAACTACAAAGGCAGAATACATGGCATCCCCTCATGTAAGCAAGGAAGCAGTTTGGTTGCAGAGATTGTGTTCAAGTATGGGGTTGGTGCAGCTAGCTATAAGGATAGACTGTGATAGCCAAAGTGCAATTTTCTTGGCGAAGAACCCTGCTTATCATTCAAATACAAAGCACATTGATGTTCAATATCACTTTGTGAGAGATATGGTTGAGGATAAAAGGGTGTTGCTGGTAAAGGTGGACACTTTTAAGAATGTTGCAGATGCATTGATGAAGTCTGTGAGCACTCAGAATTTCTCTTGGTGTAGAGAAACAATGGGTGTTGCAGAGTTTGGCTAATTACTAAGCTCTCCTATGGCCCCCTACGGAAAGAAAACAACAAGTGGGAGAACATTGGGTATGTGTTATATTCTTTCCACGACGAGAATTTTGGGCATGTGTTATATTCTTTTGTGCATGGTTTTGCACATGGTTTTGGGGCATGATGGTTTTCAGCCCCTGGTATTTTGTAGATCTGATCAAGGGAACTATGGTTATGTTCTAATCCATGGTTAATGGATTGGGGTTTATGTATGCTTCGGCATGTATATATATGTGTTGTAACACTAAAAGGAATATACTGAAAAATCAAGCTGGTCGTCCCTATTTGGGATCCAGGGGAAAATTTCAGTGTATATCTGTTTTATGTTTTTTTCTCCCGCTATTGTTTATTTTATTTTTTTTAAGATTCTTTTGCAGATAATTTCTATACAGGGTTAAAACATACACAGTTAAGGATAATCAAGTAGCATACTTTCTATCAAGGCTTCATTCACCTGGTGATCCAAATCTCATTTCAGATAATTTCCTAGATGAACATCTATTTGCTATAATTGTTAAAACTCCATGGTTTGCAGATGTAGCCAACTATTTATCATGTGGAACACTACCATCCCATTACACAAATAAACATAAAAAAAAGATAATTAGAGAAAGTGCTAGATACAGTTGGGTCAATGGCGACCTCTTTTATATTAGTTCTGATCTATTAATAAGAAAATGTGTTAGAGAAGATGATATTATAGATATTTTGAAAGCATGTCATGATGAGTCGTGTGGTGGTCATTTTGAAGACAAGAAAACAACATAAAAAGTGCTCAAACTTGGCTTCTACTGGACAAAAACCTTCAAGGATTCCAAATCCTATATTAAGAGATGTGACAACTACAAAAGAACCAGAAGACCCGTGGTATCAAATGAAATGCCATTAAAGCCACAAGTACTCCTTAAACCATTTTAGCAATGGGATCTAGAATTTGTGGGACCAATAAACCCACCTTAAAATTCAAACTCTTAGGAACATATGATGTCGAAAAAGCAATATTTACATTCCGATAATCAACACACACTCTGATTGTCCCTTGTTTATTCATGATAGGAAAAATATTGGAAACCAAATCAGTAAGCAGAATAGGGTAAATGAAACTAGCACGAAAATGTTTTTCAACTTCTATTTTAATGGCAACAACCTTCTTTGGATGAACAAGATGAAGGTGTTCACATACCGGCCTGACATAAGGTTACATTTTAATGGTGTGTTCAACGATACTAGTATCTATGCTTGGCATTTCCTCATAAGACCAAGCAAATATATCATGGAATTCATGAAAGAGAGAGTGATAAGTTTCAATTTTTGATGAAGAACAAGACACACTGACATGAATGTTTTATACAATGTCAGGTTTGGTCAAAATATCGATAGAAATTGTTTCTTCAATATTTGATAAGTTTCACTCGGATTCGATAGAATTTGAAAATAAATTTTTGACTGATGGGTGATATAGTTCAATAAGATTATCTTCTTCGTAATCTTGAAGATGGAAATGATTATGATGATCTTCCCATGGTTCTCCTTCTGGCATCATGGATTCCACAATGCTCCCATTAGTCAAGAAAGTGGATGAAAAAGGATCAGATGGAGTACCAAAATCTAATGAACGATCAACCCAAATGATCGATGACGATGATTTAAAATTCACCACCCAAGCCATGTAGATTGATTTCTATGCTAGCTCAATTGGGTTTGGCGGCAAAAAATCATCCAACATAACAACTTCAGAATGATCCATAATCTTCCTTAATCTAGATGGAGTGGAAGATATCATGTAGCTGGTCTCTATACTTGCAATTTATTTCGACGTCGCAGGCAGCTGTAATGCAAAGGTTCCCATTAGGGAAGAATCCTTTAAGAGTTCTACACCGATTTTTTGAAGTGCTAGTTGGGGTGTGTGAACTAACGGAACACTTCCAGATACCTGGGAACTGGAGGCAAAGAAGCAGAGTTGATTGATGATTGTGATAAGACCTTTATGAGGTGATCATTCTAAAATATGTAGAGACGATCATATTCATAGCATATACCCATGGCCTTCCGAGTAAAATTTTGTAGTCAAGGGGTCCGTCAACGACCTCAACTTCAACATTTATTGTTTCCCCCCTAGTTTGACATGCAGGTTATTGATGATATTGCAAGGCTTATATGTACGTCCATCAAGAGCTTTTAACGTCATATGAGAATGAGATAGATGCTGCGAGCCAAGTGACTTCCAATAGTTTAGAGACATAATGCAAGTAGATTCCCCATCATCAATAATAGTATGATGAATGAGGTGATTGAGAACATTTACTTGGATGGATAAGACTACAAGATTGGAATCTATCGAATCAATTCTACCAATTGCCGAAAAAAAAGCCTATTTATGGAAGGGACAATTTTGAAGTACCTCGAGCATCAACATAGTTGAAGGGGATTGAGCCAAGTCTTCAACTATATTATAATTTTTAGCAGCTCGGGCTCGAGTATTGAATGTCGATTTATGGACGAATCCCTTCGGTGGCTTTATTGTTAACTTAGGAATAATAGTTGGCGGAATAGATTCTGTGGATGTATTCGTGGTTGAGGTAGTAGGTTGATCAGTAGCCTGACTATCGTAATATTTATTATGCATTGACACCAAAACATCAGTTTTTGGCTTTGTGACAGATATCATAAGCACTTGGGAACTAGAAGTTGGATCCGTAGAAACCAAATTTGTCTATGGATTCGGAAATGGATCTGTCAACATAGCAGACACATTCAAGGTCTTAATAAATTTTGAGACTTCAGCTCAGTGAGGACAGTATCGAAAAAATTTCTCCTCATTACATATTATGCAAGGGTAACGAGGTTTCCGATTGTTTCTAGTTTTTTTATTAGATGATAATTCCCACGGGGTTGAATTTTTATTTTTCTTCGCTTTCACCTTTTTCTTACTTTCAGGTTGCTTGTCACTTTTTCCTTTGTCAGATGACAGGGCATGAATTTCGGAAGAAGGTGCAGGATCAAATGCAATAGAGTGATGTGTGCTTGCAGTACTGATCATACCATCGTTGGTATGAGAGTCCTTAAATGGAGGCAGAATAGTAAAATTAGATCACGGCACATTGGGAATTTTTTCATAGAGCATGCCATACTAAGTATAAATCAAATCTAAGTACTAGGCATGAGAAATGACTTGCTCTTCAGTGAAAATGCCACCCTTAGCCATATCCTCGGTGATAGATGGCAGCAAGGACTTAATGAACCACTCGGCAAGGAGCTGATTAGGAACAAATGTTTTGACCATTATACGATGACGACGCCACTCATGAATATGATCAGAAATGTGAATAGCATTAGTCTGTTTAAAATTGGTCAGGAGTTCTGTTCCAGTTTCATATCGTATAGGTAACTATAAGTGGTTCATAAAGGTAGTAGCTAAGGCAACGAAATTATTAAATGAAGCTCTTGGTAACTTAATGTACCACTTTGCGACCGGATCAATGAGCATACGCTGGAAAAGACAGTCGAACGGAGGCATCATTTAAGGAGTTAGATGAATGCCATAAATGATAAGTCATAACATACGTCGATGGGTCTTCCCCGGGGTTTCCATTAAACTTAGGAATATCTTAGGGTAATTTATGTGGTATCACTAGCCACCAAGGAGCATAGTTGATTGGATTGTTGGTAAGTCGTTTTAAATCAGGTAATTCTAAAGTTTCAATAAAGGGAAACTATCAATCTAAGTCATTTGAGCATAGCCATGGTATGATGCAATTTCTTGGGCAACAAGCCTTTGAGCACCAGCATAAGGAATTTGTTGCTGGTAACTAAGATAGGGGTTGTTTTAATAAACAAATGCTTGAGGATTTTGTTGAACAAAACCTGGGTAAGCTACTTGTTGTTGGAATGATTGTTGTGGCATTTTTTCTTGTGGCTGCCAAGGTGTTTGTCCACCAATATTATAGCCCAAAATAGAATAGGTTGGACCCTGTTGTGAATAGGTAAAACACGGTTGTGCCAGCAACATCCCATAATAGGTGTTGGGTTCCAGTTTTGCACACTTTTCCTACATTTTTTCCCCTATTTTTCCTCATTACTATAACCAAAGGGACTACCTTTGCCTCTTTTTCCTACCTTTCTATCCTAAATTGTGTTGTTTCATTTCACCTTATTTTCATTACTCTACCATTTCATTAATTATTATGATATATCATACCATTTTTATGACTAATTGAGGATGAATGTTTGGAGAAGCTATATGGTCTTTGTGGTGTATTTCTAGATGTCATTTGCACCAAAGATCTCGTGCACGACGTATACAGGAGCAATTAAGGATGTGTTATTACAACGAGCTTTTTACACCATCATGTTGTTACACTGTTGTTATAGACCCGCTGGCGAACTGCTGATACAGTTGTACCGCTGATTGGATCTCGTCAATTCCTATTGCTAACCTATCCTATAGTTGTTACGCTATAGTTGTGGTTTATCGTGATAGTTGTAGAAGTTATTAAGCATTGTATTTTTGGATAACAGCCTCTGGGCGGTTTTGATTGTAATCTATAATTTTATACTCAGACTTTTATTAAGAAGTGGTTATAGCCATATGTATTCTATTTCGATCAGAATGAGAATCATAAGATTCTCATGACTAATGTATTCCTTGTTTTTCTGAGATGTAACCACTATCTAGTTCTCGGCCTTTGAGGTCGAAAGGTTAGCGGAAAGCAACATTATTTTGGCTCTGCAACTTTTCTCATATTAATATAGATTATCCTGTTATTGTTGTTACATGCGTTATTCGATTTAGTTTCCGTTAAGTTCTTTCTCTACCTGCGCCCTGCTAGGGAGGAAGGGCCCTCCTTCTTAGCAAGGATTGCAGTGATTAAGGTAGTTGTGTATATGTGTTTATATTTTGGTTTATGTATCATTAGAGGTGTTGTTGCTGCTATTTCAGCTATGAAGATATCTCCTTCAATTTCAATATTTTGTATGTTGTTACACATATGAGATTAGAGACACCAACTAGATTATTGTTGTGTGGCGTGCTAGAACATATTAATTGAAGTGTGATTACAGTCTTGTAGATCATTTTATTTCTGCATGAGTGATTTACTTCCAACATTTACTTCAACAATGATTTATTTTATTCTGAATTTCTTCTAGTTGGGTGTATCGGCACAGACAATGAAACTATCATTGAAATAAAATACGTCCCTGGATTGATAATTTATGTGTACTGTTTTAGTCATTTAATAGTGATTAATACAACCCAACATTTTGGCGTCATTGCCAGGGATGGTAGTGACGATCCAATCAATTAGAGTTGTTTCTGAGAGGTGCAATTTTCATGTGTTTTAGAGTGTCTCCAACGACACAATTTCCAGGCAGTAAGACGAGAGGAAAGAACCTGCATAGCGCTCTAACAAAATTGAGCGGGCTCACCAATGTCTTGTTGGGACACTTAGGAGTGTGAATTTTTTAGCATTTTGTGGTTTTTAGAGTGTCTCCAGCGACACAATTGCTGGGCAGTAAGACAAGAGGTAAGAACCTATGCAACTCTTTAACGAACTTGAGTGGGCTCACCAATGTCTTGCCAGGACACTTAGGAAATTGAATTTTTGGGCATTTTGTTTTTTATAGAGTGTCACTAGCGACACAATTATCGGGCGGTAAGACAAGAGGTAAGAACCTGCACATCGCTCTAACGAATTTGAGCAGGCCCACCAATGTCTTGTTGGGACACTTAGAAGTTTGAATTTTCGGGTGTTCTATTAGGTGTCTTCATCTATACAGTCGTTGGGTGGTAAGACGAGAGGTAAGAACCTACGCATCGCTCTAACAAACTTGAGCCGCTCACTGCTGTTATCACTCAGGTTTTCCTAGAAGTTGTGTAAGAGGAAAGTATACCCGAGGTAACCACAAACCAATCTTTTAGATGCAGAATCTAGCATTCTTGCACATCAGAGGAGCTCTCTTTATGAGTTTATCTTTGTTTTTTGGAGTCAGTTTTAGGCTAGTTATAGATTCAAAGTTTGTTTGGGGAAAATGGTGGAATCCACAAACTAAGGGCAAGGCTAAGAGCTTTCAGTCCATTGGGCTATGGAGTCAAAGGATGGCTTTACTGGATTTCTATTCTATGCACAAGATGGTATTACAGGGCAAGATATCTAGACAGAGAACAATCCTTAAAATTTAAAGTGGAAGGGATGATCTTGAAGGGATGAAAGGCAACTAAGAATCTTTCACCATATTCAAGAGAAAGAAGAGAAATGACTACAAGCAAAGAGCAATGAAGGATTCTTTGTTACAGTAATCAACAATGTTTAAATCAGCAAAACATGAGCAATTAAGAATTCATGTTTATAACTAATCCAGAAGAAAACATCAAGAATAATCACATTTGAAAACAGAGTACAATTAAGCAAATTCTGTTTCAATCCTTTATGTAAACTATTCAGAAACGGATATGATGATAACATAAACTAATACAAAATTTAAACACAAGGGTTGGAAAACTTATTGAACTGAAGTCCAACACATGAATCCTGCAACAAGTCCAGTGCTTCAAAACGTCATCCAGTAAGCCACAAGTAAATTTGTCCAAAAGCTTTTTATTCCGAAAACCTCAATGTTACAGCAGAGTAATAGAATCCACCACCAAATGCTTCCAAGAGTGGAGTATTTATACAAATTCTAAACTAAAATATCTTGAAACAAATATCAAAATTGGTTCACAAATCTCTCCAACTATTTACATAAATAGAACTAAAGTAAAGGACACTCAAA